>JAHDVF020001477.1:1007500-1399572 GCA_022606425.2 Lepidostoma basale
TTCTTGGGATAGTAGAGGGAGACAAGTTATGAAAATTATAAAATCGAGTTAAGTGTAATAATATTCAATCTTTTTTAAACCACATTAATGGAAGATTAGTCTTAAAATAATTTAAGATGCAATTTAAATATTTTAAACAATCATTATTAGCAATAAGTCGTCCGTGTTGGACATAGGCCTCCCTTCCTGACTTCCACAACTCTCTATCCCTGCCACTCTGCGCCATTGACCTCCTGCCACTTGTCTGATGTCATCAGACCATCTTGCTCGTGGTCTACCCGGGTTTCTGTGGCGGGTTCTCGGTCGCCATTCCAGAGTGTGTCCAATCACCGATCATCCGATCTTAAACTATGTAGATTTATATATTCCAAACCTCCGGATAAAAGTGGAGTCTAGTAGATTTTAAAAAAAATTAAAAATATTACCATTTTTCATACTTAGTTTTACGGCTTCAAAAACTGTAATTGAAGTAAGCAAAGATTAATTTGATTATTGCTGCATTTCGTTGATTCTCCCTGATAATAAACATGGTTAGCATGACAGTTGTTTTCTTGTATAATTAATTGTTACTTGAAAATACCTCACTATCACAATTTTGTTTGCAGTGTTGCTAGATAATCAATTCAGATTTTGAGAATAAAGATATAAAGGTTGAAACATGGTAATGTCTTGCCAAACTTCTAGGGTTTCATCAAGAGAGTATACTCTAATAAAATACTTATACATTTTCGTTATATCTATTTTCTGACAGGAAATATTTGAAAATAGTTTCATTCACAAGTAGGAACATACATATATTTTACTGTGTATTTACATTTGTGTTTATTGCTCGTTATGACAATAAAATATTTGGAATTCCTTTATTTTCTTTTATATATTGCCAAAGGTGATAGTATTTTCACAGCACTTTATTACACTCTTCACAGACATGTTTCGGACGGTTCTCAACATTCTTTAGTGTACAAATTTTAAAATTTGTACTTATTCGGAATATGTTCTCTCGATTGTTTTCAGTTTAGTTTAAATAAAATTTTAAATATTTGTAATACGTTCCTATACAGTATATGCCCAAAATATTATTTTTTATTAGTTCTTGGTATTGATTTGATTATTATTATTTTTAAATAAAATATATATTAACACCTTGAATAAAATATGATATTTGTTTTTATAAAATTACTATCCTTTTTAGATTTGCTTCATTAATGATATTTAATGAAATTTGTGTTTATTTTATTTTGTATTTGACTTTTTACCCTCTTAATCTCACGTGGGCGATCATCAGCTCCAACTGATGATCGCCCACGTGTTCAGTATGTGAAAAATGTTTAAACCAATTTTCAACAGAAATTTTACAGGAACTGATTATTTACTACGATTAAATAATAAAATATGGAGTTCTGTTTTTTTGGCAATAAATGCTTGGGATTTTATGTAAATATGCTGAGATTAAAAGGATTATTAGAACTATTATATATAGAGTTTTTCATTAAGACCGCTGGAACTTTGAAATGAAATAAAAACAACCTATCTAAGTTATATTGCCACAATTTTTTTTTTATTTTGCGTTCGGCCACCTATCTAATTGTCTCAAATTTATGCATTAAACAACGTATTGTGGACTCTGCAGGATGGCCACGAATGCCATAAATTGGCGAATTTTGATAATAAATTTTAGCAATTTCTACTCATTGTTGAAGAGTGTAGCGTTCCATGGAGAAATGTCAAGACTAAATAAGTATTCTTGTCAAAGTTGACAGCTATCGCTTTACCAAAATGGCCGCTATACGCTGTCAAAGTTCGAGCGACCCTATTGTTAAACCCTTTGACCACCAGGATAAACCACCTGCAGCGAAGCCATGGCGGCCATTTGGCCGAAATTATGTTGAATTGAATGTCCTTTAAAATTGTGGCAATATCACTTAGACAGGCTGTTTTATTTCATTTCAAAGTTCGAGCACTCTTAATGAAAAACCCGATACAAATATTTACATTACTGTATTTTAATTATTATTAATATTTTAACTGTACGTAAGTGATAAATAAATATAGATTTGTGTTTTTGTACATAAATTATCTTTTTAATTTATTTGTCCTATAATAAAGTAATAATGTAAGTGTAATTAAAAGTTTTTTTAAAAACGGCGGATACGTGGAATATAAATTAAATAAATATCCGGATCGTCCAGCTAACGACAAGTGCACCATCTAAAAGAACATTATGTGTTTAATTATTTTTATTTTTCTTCTATGTTCGCCATACTTTGCGTGGTAGATCTTTTATTTGTCTTTTTCTTTTTTATATACTTTGTATATACAACACTAACATTTAAAAAAAAAAAATTACAAATCAGACATGTTTCGGACAACCGGTCCTTCCTCGGTGATATTATAAAGATAGGTACATATTTAAAATTTTATAAAATTGTTTACAAATATGATCAGTTTTGACAGATGTTATAAAGATTTATTTTGGAACTATGCTTTTGTTATAACAAATATGAATGAATTTAAAATATTAATTTTAAGTTCTTATTGGGGTTCAGGTAATAACTTACAACAAAGGAAATAAATCAAAGATTGGGCTTGAAGTTAAATTTATTTATAATATTTTCTTTATTTTTAATGGCTTTTTTAATTTCTAAAATTTCGAGATTGCTCAAAGTTATATTTCTATTATTAACATGCAAAATTTAAACACCATTATCTTTATTAAATTAATGATCTTTTTCAACGAGGTGGTTAGCAAATTCAGAAAAATTGTTATTAGTGAGACATCTTATGTGCTCTTTTATTCTTAATTTAAAATTACGCCTTGTTTTACCTATATAAAAATTGTATATTTTTATTTTGTTATTTTATTTTATATCATTGTATTTTATATAATTTGTTTTAGATTTTTTTTTTTTGACGTTGGACGATCGAAGTGTGCGCGGGAGATGCCTATTGGTGGATGAGGTTCGCAACCCATCACACTGCGTCTCTCGCGGGAGCGAAAAGAGAAGGATGGAGTGTCGCATCGGTTAAAGTGTGGCAGTCCATTCTTTATGCCTACCCTTTCGGAGAGACGGCGTGATGGTTAGTTAGTTAGTTAGTTAATTAAAAGTAATAATGCAAAATGTGAACTTTCAAAAAATATATTTTACAGTACTGATCTAAATGTTTTACGTTTGTGTTTGTAGAGGGCTCATTTTATCCTTAAGATATTGGATCATTTCATCTTCTGTTTTGAGAGGAAGTAAATCAATTACGGATATCTGAAATAAAAAAACATAACATACATTTATTCTATTCACAGATATGCTACTAGTTTTTATTTTAATTTGACTGTAGTTTGAAAAATGGTAGATTTAAATTTTTTTATTTAGTGATAACTCAATAGGTTACAAATTCCACAAAACTACAAGATTTTATTTATAAGTACATATTCAAAACAATCCTTAAACCATGAGTAATATTTTTTTAACCCCCATTGTGCGGCTGGCTTAATTTTGTCTAATTTAAGTGGTCTCAAACTGCTGTTGGTTACATTTACAACCAGTTCATCATAATATTATATACAATTCAGTAGAAAGGAATTTAAGTAAAAAGGTTTATAAGATACATTCAAATATGAGCTACAATTGTAGTTTGCCGCAGTTCGAAACCACATTTTTCAATTGCAAACGTAGGCAGTTGCACTATAGGGATTAATCGGGTGGTTGTCTAGGGGATAGAATGCTTTGCTCCTGATCCAGGGGACATGGGTTCAAGCCAAGACATGACCAGATTCCTTTTTTTATAATAATCCTTATGTTAGATTGTAAAATAAATTCTAAAACAATAACAAAAAACCATGCTGTTTCTCCGCAGGGTTAGGCAGAGAGAATGGACCGCCACACTACTCTATCCTGATGCACCTCTCTAGCTTCCTCCACATTCATACAACGAGTCATATACGTACGTCGTTACCTCCAACATAATTGTATTCTTTCTCCATCCATGCGCTCCATATGTCCGAACGCACCTCTCTAGCTTCCTCCACATTCATACAACGAGGCATATACGTGCGTCGATTCCTCCAACATAAATGTATTCTTTCTCCATCCATGCGCTCCATATGTCCGAACCCACCTCTCTAGTTTCGTCCACATTCATACAAGTCATATACGCCCGTCAATTCCTCCAACATTAATGTATACTTCCTTAACCATTCTTTCTCCATCCATGCGCTCCATATGTCCGAACCAACGCAGCGATCCTTTCATAATTTTGTTCATAATACCTTCTTCCGCTCTACACTCCTTTCTTATAACAGCATTTGAAATTCTGTCATACATTGTTCTAGCATTTTTAAGTCTTAGGGACTTCATCTCAACCGCATTTATTGTGCTCTCATTCTCCTTCTGCCAGTTCCATGCTTCGCATCCATACATAAGGGTTGGGACCAGAACTCCATTGTGAATGGCCATTTCAATTTCTAATACCATTGATTTAAATCCTTGGTGTTGGTATTTAAAAAAAATGAAATCACAAATATTGGAATCTGTAAACAATTTGGGATAAAATAAATATTTATCGTTAATGTATTATTATGTACATACCACAACAGGAATATAACCAATTTTTTTCAATTGATCCATTTTCAGATGCGTGGCTCTAAGGAGTTCTCCAGTGTTGGAGGCATAATTTTTTTTTTCAGTAATAATCAATGCAATCCAAGTATTGATACTGTCCGGGGCATACAGTATCTTACCAAATGTATGTTTACGTGGGAAATGTTCAACTACTTCAACTGGTGCTCCATTGGGGTCGTTGCAAATGACAATATCTTTAAAATAAAAATACATAGAAATCAACAGTGAGTAAAAATAAGGAGCAAATAGTATGTAAAAGCAGAATGAATGTAAAAACTAACTAACTAACCATCACGCCGTCTCTCCTAAGTGGTAGGCAGAAAGAATGGACTGCCACACTTTTCTTTCCTGACATTTCTCTCGCTTCCTCAACATTCCTACATCGCGTCGATTTCTCTGACTCCTGACGTGGCCGATATTCGATTTATTTGATCGTGCAACATTTTCCTCTGTCTTTTTTTTTTATCTTTTTTAGTTCCATTTACATCGTTAACAATATAATTTTTTTACCATTCTTTCTTTCCATGGGTCCAAACCATCTTAATGATCCTTTCATTATTTTGTTCATAACACGATCATTCACACCGCATTCACTTTTTATATTTTTAATCGACACTATCATACAGAGTATCCACACATTTGTCTAAGAGATCTCATTTCTACTGCATTTATTCTACTTTCATCCTTCTTTTGCCAGTTTCATGCTTCGCTTCCATTCATAAGGGTCGGTACAAGAACACCATTGTGCACTGCCATTTTAACTTTTTTGGATAGGTTTTTGTTTGCGATGACAACTTTAAGTGCACCACTCACTTTGTTGCCTGCTCCAACCCTTCTTTCAATATCCCTCTCCACTCGCCCATCTTTTGTAAACATACTACCCAAATACACGAACTCAAATCATAAGAATGAATGTAAAATGGTGAAATATAATATTTTTCATTGGTATAAATTTTTCAATTAAATTGATTTTACCGGTTTCCTTCCATATTCACCATCATTTTGTGTTGCAGATTCACGTAATGAATAATAAAAGTCAATTGTTTTTTTGTTTTATATATAAATAAATCAATGTAAAACCGAAAAAGCAATCGCGCTTTAATTATACATTATTTTATAATGGAGTTTTACCAAATTAAAACCGCAACCATCAATTCAATTGTCGATTCATATTAAAATATATTTTTTAAAACATTGTATTTTCACAAACATGGGATGGTTTAATTTCCTACACTGAGGAAGGTCTGTGACCTGCAACATGTTTGTGAAAATACAATACTTTTAAAAAATATATTCAAATGATTTTATATAATAGAATTAGATCATCGTTAGTATCTATGTGTGGCTGCCAGTTGCTACTTATGGCCTCGAAACTGTAATATTGTTCAAACAAAGTGCCGAGAAACTACGAGTGACCCAAAGAACCATGTTAGGAATAAGTCTAAAAGACAGAGTCAGAAACAATACGGCGAGAGAAAAAACAAAGGTAATCCACCTGGTAGTGACTCTAAAGTGCCAATGGGTAGGTCACTTAGTCAGAAGCTTGGACGAAAAATGGACAAGAAGACTGCTGACTTGGAGACCGTGGACGGCAAAAAGAAGTGCAGGGCGACAGCAAATACGGTGGAAGGATGACCTGAACAAACATGTCGGAATAACCTGAATGCAGTCTGCACAAGACGTATTGTGGAAGCAAATGTAGGAGGCCTTTATCCAGGAGTGGACGGGAATAGCCTGAAGAAGAAGAAGGTCTATGCAATATTCATAATAATAATTCAACAAATCAAAATATCTTCGGATCTTCTGTTAAGTTCGTCTCATGACATCCTTCCACCGTAATTGCGGAACCAATGAAATATAATTTTATTAACCAAGAAAATCTACACACATTATAGTATAATTTTTAACATACCTGCTCTTTGGAAATTGGGCAATAAGTATCCTGTGTATGAAAAATTAGTGCCTCTAATTTTTTCAACTAGTAACATGGTTTTCAGCATATAGACTCCAGTTAAATTTAATTTATATTTACTTCCAACTTCAGGTATATATTCGGAGTAGTTGAATGCTACTTTTTGCCGACGTTTATCTTCCATACGCTTACCATTATAATCTTTACAATTTATTGTAACAGCAACTTCGATGCGAGAAGCAGGTAAACCATGATTCAAATTCTGTTTATAACTCTTAAGATGAAATTCTGGATCAAAAGCCCTGCTGATCAAATCATAAGGAAATTTTCCAAGTGCTGTTAAATAATCTAAGCTATTTATGAAACAGGATATATGATTTTCCGATATGTTACTCATACGAGGGCTCCTCAATTCCTCAATGATTGCATTAGTCAAAGTTTCTTCAACAGTATTATCAACATTAAATGTAGTAAAGGCTTGCAATATTCTTTCATAATGTTTTATATTTAGTTCTGATATATTGTTGATTACTATATTAGCAGCCGCTAGCAACATTTCTCTTTGGTATAAACCAGTTGAAACACCCATACAAGCAATCAATGTACTAGTTGGTGGACTGAATCGATTTAGTTCTTTTAATAATAAATCCGAGAGCATTTCAAGGTACTTATTTAGAGTCGGTCGGGAGGAAATCCTTAGTAACTCTAATATTGAATAAACACTAAAATCATCCAACTTGGAAACATCAAAAATAGTTCTTTTAATAAGAGTTTCTATAAAAAATTCCTCCCTTAAAGGAACAGCGCATTTCCCAAACGCCAAAGCTATGATGGCTATTTCATCTATGCTTAAAGTGTCTAAGGATTCTTTAAATCGTACTTCTAGATTATGCATGTCATATGGAGGAATTTTAATGATGCTTATATAATAAGCCGTTTGAACCAGCTCATCGTTGGATAGATTTTTGTATTTTCTTATTAATTTACAGATTCCTTTCAAGGGATAATCAGTGCAGGTGAGAATGCCCAAGGAATTAAAGTAATCGAGGAAGAGCAGCAGCTTGTTCTTTTCCCACTCTTTATATCGACAAAACAAAGCATCATCTAACGCCCTCCACACCTCAATAAAATTTCTACTGTTTTTATGAAATTTTGGCCACTTGAGGAGGTTTTTAAAAATTATTTCCAGTTCAGAGTCATTGAAGTTTTCCATATTATCGGCTAAAGTATCTATAAAACCGTCAAATATATTAGATGAAATATCGATTTTTTCATTTAGAACGAAATTAGATAACCACTCAAAAGACGCGAGAATATCGATACGAGACTCTTTACCGAATTGTGTGTTCAACTTTTCTATAAGCATATCGTGAGCATTATTTTCCAGAGGTATTAAAATATCATCTCTTTGAGCCAAACAATACTTATGAGACGTTTCATTCATTATCGCGTACGCTCCTCGAATTTTTAATTTTGCATGATCCCCAATATTACTCGCAAGAAAACTTTGAAAAGCATTCACCGAAAAACATTTCTTGGTTATGTTGAAACTCGTGAACGATTTAAAAAAATTATTATAAACGTAACTTTGAAGAAGTGCGCATTTTTTCAGGCTAAGTAACGTTAAAAGCATTGTTTGGCAAAATTAAGTTCAAATTATTTATATACGTTTGTTTTGCTTTTTATAAAAGCATCAAATTTGACAGCTCTGTTTATAAAAGATTTTGAAATATTCTTCTTCTTTTAATATTTACACGACGTGGTTTTATGAATGATGGTCAGGTTTCTCAGTTCTTACTTTTGAGTATAAAAAAATTCACTTGAATAATTTATTTCGACTTCCTAAACATACAAACAACTAATTTATTATAGCTTTTACAAAAATATTCGATTTCAAATAAACAATGGAGTTGGATTCTAAGCTGATAAGGAAAGCACACATTGCAAATAAAGCCAAAGCCGCGTCAAAAGAAATCTCAGCCCTCTGCCCAAGATTAATCAGAAACAGCTCAGAACAAAATGGTCATAAGGCCGATATTCACTTTCGCAGCCCCGATATGGGGCTATTCATATCACATATGTTACGAAAACTCCAAATCCTACAAAATGAGGCAATCCGATTATCGCTTCGTGCGTTTTCATGGACCAGGATCACACAACTGCACCCAAAATCGGGAGTCCCGATGATAAATTAATTAATTCAGAAACTTACCGAACGTTTTTACAAAGGAATATCTTCACATCCTAACCCCACAATACAAGACCTCTCAAATTATGACCCAAACCCCTCTAGTAGCTAAAACACACAAGTGCCCAAAATCGATCCTCATTCAGAGCAACCCTCCGAGCCACCCAAATCAAACCTCCCCATAAACCAACGACGAATAAGTAAAAGGAATAGCCATAAGAACTGAACCTCTGTAAGCTAGAAGATCCAAGTCCAAGTCCAACCTCTGTATGCTAGAAAATCCTAAATTCAAGTCTAAGTAAAAAATGATATATCTCGTTTTTAGAATGTTTTATTACAATGAAGTCACATGCTATGCGTTGCTAAAATTTAATTTTCAATTGTATTTTAACCATTTAGAAAAAAATATGTTTGATAAATATTAAAATACAATTATACATTTTTCAGATGTATAATATATATATGTATAATATATGAACTTGGCAACCTCTTTAGTCACAACTCTATTGTTGAATTAATAATTCATTTATGAGTGATAATTGATTTTAAAGTAATAATTCAATTATGTGAAACGAAAAATTAAGAAAAACATAAAACATTAATTTTGAACATGACTTCCGTTATTTTAATGCGCAAGACGTATTTGCAATGAACCAACATACGGAAAATATTTTTTTAAGACTACGTTGCCAAGTTTACTTTTCATGTTTTTTTTATTGCAAGTTTTTCAATTAATTATGAATTTGCAACGTTTATAAAGCTTCAGTGAAGTATAAAAAAGCTACTAAAAAATAGTTTTTTGGACTTATTGTTATTAATTTTTCAATAATTGTGAAGTGAATTTTGTTCTCAAGTTGGCCGCAGTGGTGGAATAGGGATAGGAATGACGCGCGTCATATCGCCTTGTAGTTGCTAGAGTCGCTATTTCAGTACGGGCTTTTGGTCGATGGGGTCCTCCACGAATATGTGTGCCTCACATGGCAGTTTTGAATGGCGGCTGCCGTTTGGGCTCCGTCTTAAATTCGATAATTTCGGTGGTAATTGCACTTTTTGATGTGTTTTTTTAGCGTAATAATAATACTTGGAGTGCCCTGAATACAAATAATATATTATTTCGACCGATTTACTGATATTTTATAATAAAATTGATCATTAAATTTTTTTTGCCTCAGTTCTTTCAATTGCCATTTTATTTCATACTGGTACGTGCATGTACGTACCGACGACTGGTGTATGCATTCGTTTGATAACATCGAGTTGTTATGCGCAAATATGAGTATCAGATTCGGACATATGCAGTGTTTTTTCCGTATTGTTGTCAACATTTATAAATATATATTTATTATATTTTATTTTGAGGTCATTCACGTTTATGTTATTTTCACAGGAGCTCTAAATGATCGACCGCCCTGAGTGATTTATTGCCGTCACTAAAATGACGACTTCCTCAGAGGATGTGCTGCTCAGTGTAAACCACGTAAGATACAAGAAAGGAGATGGAACTCTCTATGTGATGAATCAGAGACTAGCGTGGATGGTGGAACATCGCGACACAGTCGCTGTTTCTCACAAATATGCCGATATTAAGAGTAAGTATTCCGCTTTCTGCAATCCTTAGATAAGGCCTTAGTACTGGGAAATTAGACATTATTTGAGTTTTTTCTGCTTGTGTTGAAAATGTTATAATCCTTTGTTCTGTCATAAACACGTTTAATAACGTTGTAATATAATTAATTAAGTGTTATTTATCTGTCTGTGCATATAGGTTAAAGTAAAATTTGATAATTAGGCAGTTGGCCAATATGAATTGCTAACAAATAAAATCATTTTTTGTTTGGAAAATTACACAACACAGATGCTAATTTGTTTCAAAATAGCGCTTTGCATGTTTACCATACATGTTATATAATACAAAAGTAAGCAAATAATTTTCAATGTGCAGTGGAAGCAAAAAAATACTTTCCATTATCAAATCAAATCACTTTATTTCATCAACAGACATTACAAAATGAATTTTTAAGGCATCTATTGAGAACAGGTAAAATAATATATTGTGTATAGTATACTACCAGAAATGAATGAGAGATGGTTCAACATTAGGAAGACAGGATACTCTCCAGAATCAAGAGTATTTGCCTTCTGAACGTACTTTCACTAATAGGAAATACGTCGATCTCCGAGGAGACAGCATTCAGCAGATTAATTGCTCTTCCCACCGGTGTCACCAGAGGCAGGTTGGTTCTGGCGGGGCCGGTAGGTAAAACGATCTATGCTGTCGCTGTCGGAGATATCTATAAGGGACAAACATTATCACCATGTTTGAATCGTAGTATCTTACATTAGTACATTTTTTTATAAATAATAATGATAATAAATTAGATTATTTCTAATGCGCCATTGAGTTTATTACCTTAAGAGCTTTGTAGAAATTGATCCGTTTAATGAACTAGTTAAAAATAAAGATATTTAGAATGAGGGTTGCACCTGACTCAGTTGATTAAGGTTTATACCAGGATAAGATAATTTGAAAAGGTGCATTTTGAGTCTTGATCTGTTCTCAATGCACTTGAGGTCTCCAAGAAATTTGTTCTAGGCAGAAGGGCTGGTCGCCAAAATTTGTGCAAGGACAGCATTTCAGAAAATTTACCAATCGCGGAAGACTGCATTGCATTCAGGTTCTCGGTGATGCAAATAAACTGGTGCAACACCTTAAACGTCCAATAGATCTTCAGATGTTGCATTATGTGACAACTCTTTGGCACACCTTTTATCAATCTTGGTGCAGCATTGATTGCGGACTGGAGTTTATTAATTTGCTGTTTTAAAATGTTGGCACTGACTTCGTTGCAGTAATCTAGTTATGACATGATAATGTTCAGTAATCTAGTTATGACATTATGATAAGTTTCAATCCTAGGGATTGGTCTGCAGCAAAGTGTAACATTTTTGTGGATTATCAAGATGCCACTTGGCCTTTTTTAATGTGGTAGTTTCCCGTTGCTTTCCACATTTTTGTATATATCAGGTTATTTGAACCCAAACACAGTATATTTTTTTTTTAGCTATTGTTTCTCATGACATGTAATAGGTAGCTAATCTACTATTATTATCATTTCCTGATAGGAAGGGCTGATCGACTACTTCAGGTGCAGCCCTCATACTTAATATGTTTATTATCATTTTTATCGAGTTCATAAAACGGAGCATTTTCTACAGCACCCTTGAGATGAGTAATTCATAAAAATGGCACTCTATAAATTATCCAATTTATTATTATTATTACTATTTTTATTGTTATGTGAATTCTATCAGACCAAAAACAGCATGTTTGTTTCTTTTACGCTGTCATCACCGGGAATTGATGATATTGGGACCTTTGGTGTGGCAGTCATAGTTGTTGCCACTCTGCCACGAAGGCCGCCAGGTGAAATAAATATTCTAAATTCCTGTTGTTTTCGCAGCCCAGAAAATATCACCAGCGGGCAAGGCAAAGGTGCAGCTGCAGGTGGTGCTGCACGATGGAGGATGTTCCACCTTCCACTTTGTGAACCCTGCGGGCGCTGAGGCCCAGGCTGAAGACCGTGACAAGGTGAAGATGCAGCTCCAGAGTCTCTTGCCGCAGTTCAGACGGCAGGTTAACCGTGAGCTGGAAGAGAAATCTAGGTAAATTACTTACAGGAAAAATCGACGAGCGTGCATGTTACAATGTATGAATGTAGAGGAAGGTAGAGAGTGCCTACCCCTCCAGAGGAACAGCATGATAAAAGGGTCATAAAGATGGTTTGGACACATGGAAAGAAAGAATGATGAAATAATGATAAAGAAATCAAATGATTTTATAAGATAATCCATTGTTTTGGTGAAAACGCTTTGATATTTCAACATTATTGACTGTTTAAATAAAAATACTGTTATAGAATAAACATTGTCGCGACAGCTGTTTTGATGATTTTACTGACATATCTTGATGGAAGTTCATTTTTAATTAAATAAAACAATGTTTTTTTAAACTGCTTCCACCTTTGTCTTTTTTGCAATTGTGAGCGGTTACGCCACATCCACTAGCATCGACAGACTGGTGACACTATTGCAAACTGAGTCCTTTATGTATCAGGGTTGTTAAACATGTTTCTGTACAAATGTAATGTTAAAAAAATATTTTAAGTTTCTTTTTATATAGTATCATGTTAACCAACCCTGATCCGTATGTATATAAAGGACTCGGTTTGCAGTAGTGTCACCAGTATGTCGATGCCAGCGAGCCTGGCGAAACCGGTCACTGTTGAAATAATGACAAAAGTGGAAATAGTTTAAAAAAACATTGTTTTATTTAATAATTACGATAAATAAAGTATATGTTAATATAAATAGATCAAGAAATAGTGGAAGATCTAGGATAAATGCCGTAGAAAAGTAACTCACTGAAAAGAATTTTCCGGGAAACAATGTATGATAAAATACTGAACGACGAAATAAGGAAGGAATGTAGGGCACTTTACATTACTTTTTTGATACAAAACAAGATAAATTTAAAAATTGATAAACTATGAGAGGTGTATAAATCTTTTATCATCAGCCGTCTGTCATCCACATCCTCTCCCAAAGCACGCCACCGCTCCCTACCCATTGCCGCTCCCATCCATCTATGTCCGGCAATCCTCTTCTAATGGTCGGTCCATCGGGCAGGGGGACGTCCAACTCTGGGGAATCCTGTACGCAAATAAAATATATAAATCTTTTGCGCAAAATTAATTATTCTGTTCAATATAATTTATTCCATTAGTATATATTTCTTTACTAACTTATTTAAACTGGAAATAGGCCTCCCCCATATTTCTCCACGTATTCCTGTCTTGTGCAAATGACCATTTAAGCTTAGCCTCCCTTTCGACGACATCTGTTACTCCTGACCTTCTATGTATTTCAGTATGATCAATGCGCACTTCCAGTGCTGACATATGGAGTAGAAACGCTAATCCTCGCCAAGTCGACCATAAGGATACTCCGTGTAGCACAAACAAAAGAGCCATGCTACATGTAAGACTGAAATATATTTCTTATTAATGTTTTAATTGAATTTTTATTCAGGTTGCTTTCTCTCCACCCAACTCTGAAGCAGCTCTACGAAGATCTGGTCATAACAAAAGTTTTGAGCAGTGAGGAGTACTGGAACACTACTACCATCAAGCAGTACACGGATAGTCAGTCGGAGAAACAGGATATTGGTAAATATCCCCTTTCAATTGTTTAATGGACAAAGGAAATGAGCATTGGTATCGGTTAACAGCATGCCCCAGATTTAAAGGCAACTGAATTGAATCACGCATATGAGGATTTAAATTTTAAATCAATCAATGGTATTAGAATTTATCTACAAATTCCTTTTATTTATTTACAATCTCCAATGTGAACAGAAAATAGATTATTATAAAGAAAATCTGGTTGTGACCAAGCTTGGGCCCATGTCCCCTGAATCAGGACCCAAGCGTCCCCTAGACTCTGAGAGTTTGAAGTAAAAAAACTGTAAACTTTTCATCTTGGAACATCTATAATTGTCTTCTCTATTATAACCTTTGTAATTCTATTCATCGGGTATCGAAGGAAGTGTCACGCTCGTATCGAAGGAAGACAATCATGTGGCATGTGGTTAAAGAGACCAATCTTGGATCCACACATTTGGGGGTATCTGGGGCAGGGGAAGGCGAAGGCGTTGGCAATGGAGCCGCACCTGTCTCTCGGAGGTCTCTCTTTCCAGCATCCAAAATAATGATAGCGATTTCTATCACTATCGATGTTAGTCCTTTGGAGGTTCACTTTTAGGGAGTCCTTGAAGCGTTTCCTATGACCTCCGTGTGAACATTTCCCTTGGGTCAGCTGGAAGGACAGAATTTTCTTTCTTTTCCTCAGCCTAGTCTCAAGCATTCTTACAATTTTAATTTTAAAACAAAATGGCCATATATTTTTTGCATTGAGCCATGAAGGTATTTCTGACGTATAATAAGTTTACTTGTAATTTCTTGTTGGGGTTTATTTTTACTTTTGCATCTGGTTACACATTACAAGACTCATTAAACTGTCAGAATAGGCTAATGAATCTTATTGTCCTTTGATTTAAAGTTTTTTTATGAAATTATTTGCTTGTAAAATGAGTATGTCAATTATATTAAACAGTTTATAGTTATGCTAATAAATATTAAAAGTAAGTATACAATAGGAGTGTTTATTGTTTTCGATAGGTGTCTCAGGTGCTTTCCTCGCAGACATCAAGCCACAGACAGATGGGTGCAACGGTTTAAAATACAATCTGACACAGGACATCATAGAGGCCGTCTTCAAGACCTACCCGGCCGTGAGGAAAAAGCACTCTGATTATGTTCCCGCAAAAATGACCGAAGCAGAGTTCTGGACCAAGTTTTTTCAGTCACATTATTTTCATAGGTTAGTCCCAGCTGTCTTCTTCTCTCAATTATATGTTTTATTGCATGTTTTATGACGACCTTCGTGGCCGAGTGGCAAGTGCATTGACTGCCACCCCGAAGGTTCCGGGTTCGATTCCCGGCGAGGGCAGTGTGATTGTCACACTGTCTTTGATCTGGTGTAGAATTCACGTGACAATAAAATGGCGATGGATTAGCTACCTATCACATGTAACAAGAATCACTATGATAGCTTTAATACCCTTTACATCGATTTGGCTCATGGTGTCATGATGTAAAGAGCGATTCAACAAAAAAAAAAAAATTGAAAATTCTCAAACTCTGCTGAAGCACTACTAACTAACTAAAATTAACCAAATAACCATCACAAAAGAGAATGGACTGCCACACTGATCTTTCCTAACATACTTCTCTCGCGTTTACATTCATATATTGTGTCATAAACGCTCGTCAATTTCTCTGACTCCTAACGTGGCCTATATTTAATATTTGATTGATTTGACTATGACACATTTTCCTCGGTCTTCCTATATTTCTAGTTCTGTTTATGTTGTTTACATATACTTTCTTTATCATTCATTCATTCCATGTGTCCAAACCATCTAAATGATTATTTCATTATTTTGTTCATAATATTTTCATTCGTACTGCATTATTAACAGTGAAACCCGGATTTTACGTCCCCTGATTGAATGGTTTCCCGCCATTTGCTTGTAATTATTTTAGACATGATATATTTTAGTACATTTATTACCCGCTTTAAGTTTTTTTTCCCTGTGATTTACGTCGAAAATATTCAAAATACATGAGTTACGCACGCTTGACAATAAGTCGGCGCAATAGACACATTATTTCGGCCATGATTGGTCAGCGAGCGACGTTGTGATTGGTCAGCGTACGGTGCAATGATTGGCCGACATCTTTCAATTTTAGCCATTCTGTCCTGTCATTCGGTTTTCGACTCAATTTTTAACGCTTCTTTCTTTTTTAAATTCGTGATCATTGTTTTCATATAGTTTTTACATTTTTTTTGTTTTGTTTTCTTCGTTAAGTTTATTACAATCTTTTCTTCCTTTTTATACCTTCATTCATCTGACCCGTAATTTGGAGATACCTATTACTACTTTGGCTATACTAAAATACAGGAATCAATTGAAAAAAGTGCAATTCAATGTGGCCCCATGGCCAAAAAACGTACGTTAATAACAACGTGGAAGTATGAAAAACTAGAAGAGATTTTAAAAGAGTGATTCGCGTCAGTCTATAATTATGTGTTTTTTTTTTCAATACATCCCATTTGCGTTTCCCTACATTTAAGTTTAATTTTATTCAGTACATTAAAAAACATAAAATCGGGGTTTCACTATATTTGCATTTGACACTCTATCATATACAGACATACCACACATTTGTCTAAGAGTTCTCATTTCTACTGCATTTATTCTACTTTCAGTTTATTAGCCTCAAATAATCATTGTGGATTAATATTAATTTGTGGTTTTCGAGGTTAAAGAATAATTTGTTTCCTTAGGGATCGCATAGCATCATCGAGTAAGGATCTATTTACGGAATGCGGGCGTTTAGATGATCAGCAGTTGACTGCTGCAGCAGGGGCAGCCGTAGCCGAAGATACCGAGTTAGATCTTCGGAGGTGGTCAGAACCTGATCCATTGCAAGACGAACCGGAGACCTGCAAGTTCAACTCGACCTCTGTACACCACAGTATGATCAAGCGTTTCAATCAACACTCCATAATGGTTAGTACATTTTAAATTGATGTATTTTTGCTTCAACCCTTACCACTTTTTAAAATTAAATACTGATAATAATTATAACACACCCTGAACTCAGTGGCGGTACTCCCATTGAAGCCCAGTAGCCCGGCTTGCGTATGAATCAAAACCTCTTCTGGCTTACAGAGGTTCAGGTCTTGTGGCTATTCCTGTTCGCTGATGGAAACATTGTTGGAAGGTGATTTGGTGGGTTGTTGGTTTATGCGGGGGCAAGATTACTTAGATTTGGAGGTTTTCATTCAAAATTTCTTACGCAAGCCGAGCTTCTGGACTTCTATGGAAGTACCGCCACTGCCTGAACTAACTAATTAACTAAGCATCACACCGTTTCTGCGGAAAGGAGAGAGGATGGACCGCCATATTATTTATTTACTTAAAATTGTACACATGTACATAAGCACATGTTCTAATAAAAAACATTTAAACAATTAAAATTAATAATCTACATAAATATTAATATACTGTTACATTTTGGTTACATATTTAATTCTGCTTTGTCCTGATAAACTATGCACATTATTGCTGCTGAAACTAGTCAAGAAAAGGGAAATTCTTGTAGATTTGATTAAACAAGATTTAATAAGATTGTTTATAAGAGTTTTTCAATCATCTAAATATCAAGATTCCTTTTGTTCTTTACGGAGATTGTATTCACTAGGATGTAACATTTAATGTAAAATCTTTGTTATCTCTGATATCCAGGTACTAAAGGCAGGGGAGAATAGTTTAACTGCGCTAGCTAGTACAGAGAAATTGCCGGAAATGAACGGGGGTCCATCACCCGAGAAGAAGGAAGTCCAGTCCCCAGAGCCACCCAGCAAGCGGAAAAGGATACAGGATAAAATCAGATTTGAAGATCTCCAAGGGGATGACTCTGCCAAAGAACTTCCTCAACTTGAACTCTCAAAAGTAAGGAGAAAAAATTGAATATATTCCTTTAACTTTGAGCCTTTTATTGTTTTTAAAAATTAATAAAGAAAGAATGGTTAAGAATGTATATGTTAACATTGTATATGTTAACAGGACTACTGAAGAAAAGTGGCTTATTTTTTTTTTTGATTTCATTGAATTAATGATATATGAAGCTTTGTGCGGCGTCTGATTTCAAAATTGGGTATTTTATCCCTGTGGGTACGGCGACACCGGAGTGCCTAAGTAGGCACCAAGACACAGTTCGCTTGTGATCACGCCCTGTGGCGAGAACCCTATAGTGTGGCTGGTCCCATAGTACGCCATACGTTGGTTCGCCAGGTGTCCACCTAGCCTCCGACCCAGACACTCCGGTGTGGCCGTACCCTGAGACTAATGCCAAGATTTGTCTTTTAGTCTGTTATATAAATTACACTTTTAAGCACATTTCAGTTTGTGTACAGTGTTGGCTGTGAATACCACAGTTTCCAGTCCACAAGCAATTATTAGGGGGTCGCATGCCTCATAGACTTTTCTTTTGAGGATCGTAGGAATGTCTTTGGCCTTTATATATGATCCTATTTTCCTAATGCTGCCCAACGCAATCCAAATTTTTCTGGGTATTTCCTCAGTCTAGTTTTCCTTCCCAAATTTGATCTTGTGGCCTAGATAGATGTATCTATCTAATTTATTGTCTATTGTTATATTGCTGTTGGATGGACTCGCATTTTTTTTGTTCGTCTCAATATTTAGAGAGGGATCATAGAGCTTTGTCATTGCGTTTAGTTAATCTATATTAGAGATTCTAAACCGGCACCAGCGCCCCTTTGTGGGTGTTTTGGAGGTCTAGCGAGGCGTTTTTAAATTTTTAGCATTTAGGGGGCGCTGCAGAAGTTGAGTAGGCATTGTGTCAATATATAAAAGATTCACGAGCTATGCACACTGATACACTTTCTTTAGGAGCTTTGATTTTATAAGTTCTGTTAAATAAATTACACTTTTATGTGTAAAAATTTATACGCGCATGTTTTATTTATATAATACTTCTCATCATTTTTAATTTGTAGGAAATCTATTGCATAAAATACATACATCCACAGAGAAAAGTGTATATTTAAAATGAAATTTTTTGTTAGGTGGGGGGTGCTGGATAATATTACTGTGGCAAAAACACTGATCTAGATCATCTTGTGCTGGTATTATAATATATTTCGTTCTTCGAAAAAGGTGTATATGCCTTTATGACTAAATTTGTTCTGTTTCAAACAATCTTTTTTCTTCTAGGTGGAGCGATACCTGCATGGCCCATCAGCGCCCCTGCCGCCAGCGGTTGCCGCGCCAACCCGGCGGCAGAGAGCGCGCGGTGCTCGCTCGCTGCTGCTTGGGTGGGCCGCCTCGGGCACCAGTGGCCAGGGCGGCGCGCGGCCCCTGCAGCCAGCTGCCCCTGCCGCTGTTGCCGCTCTGGGGGAACTGAGCCCCGGGGGGGCGCTCATGAGACACCACCACACACACTCACTCGCACGTTAGTATACTGGCAAAACACACATTATTTTACGTTTCCTTAGATCAGACGATTACATCACGAAAACTGATCTTTAAAAATTTTTCGTATTATTATTATTATCAATGTGGAGAAAATCGAATCTGCAAGGAATAATGATTATTGCTTTCAGAACATTGTTTCAATATTATGAAAATTATTCATTTTCATAGAGATTATATATTTAATGATTTAATTTTTTTTAAATGAAATTTAATTGTTTATATAAATGGTACAAAAATAGTTTGATGTAATACTACAAATAAGTATGCATATAAATTTATTTTTATATTTTTATTTCGTTTCTCTTACTCTCCTTATGAAGGAAATTCCTTGTGTTAAGGAGAAGAAAAATGAAAAGAATTATAAAGAAGAGATATATAAACAATCTCTAAGAGAAATGTGCGTTAAATCTGTATATGATAGTGTCAATTGCAAATATAAAAAGCGAATGGAGTGCGAATCAAAGTGTTATGAACAAAATAATGAAAGGGTCATTAAGATGGTTTGGACACATGGAATTAATATTGAAAGAAAGTATATGTAAACAACGTTAACGGAACAAGAAATAGAGGAAGATCGAGGAAAACTTGTCAATCCATTATTAAATGTCTTCCACTTGAGGAGGAGCCGGAGAAATCGACGTGCGTGTGACACGATGTATGCATGAATGTTGAATCTTGTCTGTGGAATCTGCGCGTATTTATTTTTTCAGTTGAATATCACCAATGGAGCGATTAACATTCACAGTGCCTTTTTATAATTAAATATTGATAGAATAACATATACAAATGATAGCACCGGATGAGGGTTAAAATCTTTTTAATACAGTAAAAGTCCGTTAATTCGAACAACGATATTTCGTAATTCGAAATTTTCATAATTTGCTCGGTCCAAAAATCGACTTTTCATAGTAAATTCTACCGTTAATTCGAAATATCGCGTATTTCGTAATTCGTAATGTTTTTCACCAAAATGTACCTACAATTCTAATAATTCAAATGAGACATCACGTGAGAAAGAATCCGTTTCGAGCGCTTAAATACATTAGTGCAAGTGAGATATCTATATATTACGTATTTATCTTGAAAATATCACGCGGTAAAAAAGTGCAAAGCGATAAAATGAGAACTTTGTAAAAAGGATATTGTTTAGGCTAATTTTGTAATCAAACAAAGATGTTAGCAACTAGACATTTAGACTTTAAATAATTACAGATGTTATTTATGTAGATATAATTTTTACCTTTGTTTGCCGACTTGTAAAGGTTTTGAATATTATCGCGGGTATTTCCGGCAAATAAAATATTAAATAATTGGATATTATTTGTATAGGCCGAACAGGCTTAGGACCGGAGAAAGGTATTTTTAAAAGGTCAATAAACATAATTGCAGTTTTTCCCGTATTCTTCAAACAATGCATTTAGGTTGTTTGTTTAGGTCAAATAGTTAAAATGGGTTAGTCCCAAACATTAAAATTAGTTTACTTAAAGTTTATGTAAACAGTAAATTCTATAGAGCGCTCATAAAGGATAATCCTAGCAGTAGGTACAACGATAAGAAACCATCATGCCGTTTCCCCGAGAGGGTAGGCAGTTAGAAAATTATTATTTAAAAAATTTATTATTATAAATAAAAAGAGTTGGTTAGTTAGAGTACATTTTAGATATATGTTAGTTCTACCTAACATTATTGCAGTATTTAAATTTTGTAATGTTTTGTGTGTCTTTGTTTGTCTTTGCATCTTTGTTATATGAATAGATATGTAACGACTTAGTATTTTATGTAAATGGATCTAATTGGCCTACACGGTAAAAGGTAAAGCCTTACGGTGTGGTTAGATTAAGATTATAATTAGTTAAATATTAAGTTTTCATTTTGTAATTAATGTGCAGAAATATGTCACGGAACGGAATGGACTTGAGGTAACGGGAAAACCAGCCACCCTTTGTCAGGGTTGGCTTTATAATCAGTACCCTTTTAGAGAAGGGAGAAGTCACCACTTGTCAGTGCTCCAGTAAGGACCATCCTTACGCTCCCGCGACCTCACGTCAGTTTTCCGTTCCGTCGAAGAAGTGGACATTTGCTAGGAATGTCGTAATGCTTTGGGCGGAATTAAATAGTTCGATCCGAGACCGGAGTTATTATTTTGGAAAAGTGCCGGGGGGGTATGTGTGCTGCACCATCAGGAAGCCGTGCTTCCGCTTAGCCGAGTGCCAGGACCGAAAGTAAGTTTCAGCTGAAGTGTCAAAGTGAAAAGTGACCATTTTAGGCTGAAACAGATATCTTCATTACATATATATACTCAGCATCTTTCATGTATCCATCATTTCTTTTCTATAAATTAGCAATATTTCCTTCACAAAGTTTTCGGAGAAATTCCAAAGGTAGACAAAGTTTTGTTTTGTTGAGACATTACTTCAGAATGAGTATACAAAAAGGAAGAAAATTAATAAACTTAAAGAATAAAACAAAACAAAAAAACGTAAAACTATGCAAACACGATCGCGAATGTCAAAGGCGTAATAAATCGAGTCAAAAACCGAAAGAAACAAAACGAAACAGAAAACGAAAAGTTGAAAGATTTCGGCCGATTACCACGTGGGGCGTTGTCTGCTGACCAATCGCAACGTCGCTCGTTGACCAATCACGACCGAAATAATGTGTCAAGCGCACGTATTTTGAATATTTTTGACATACATTGCGGAAAAAAAATGTACTAAAATATATCGGGACTGAAATAATTACAGGCAAATGGCGGGAAAACGTAAAATCCGGGTTTCACTGTATTAATTTTTATATAGTTTTTTTTTATTCGTATGAGATGCCTGTCTTAATAGGATTCTTTTAACCAATAAAAATGTTGATTTTAATTTCAAACCGCCATTTGACCCACAAAAACGTCGTTATGCTATCCAAACACTTTTGTTATTATTATTATGAACACTTGACGTTATAATTATTATTTTGACAGAACGAAAAAATGGCCGCGATGTTCCAAGCCGCAGCAGTTGGTGAAAAAAAAAAATTTTTTTAGTGATCGCGTAATTCGTAATTCGAATTTTTTTGGAAAATCCGGTCCCTTCAATTTCGAATTATCGGACTTTTACTGTATGTATATGTTATATTTTAGTCATCCTGCAATTAGTATTATATGTATTTTTTTCACTGCTTGTATTTTGCGATCAGATTATTGTAAAGGGTCCCACCTTTCCAGAACTGGTGCCCCAGGGTGTGGAGGCGGAGGCTCGGAGATTGTACCTGGGCGGGGGCGAGCTCCTGCGGTCTTTCTGGCGCTGCTTCCCCCCCGCGCATCTGCCGGCTGCTCCGCCTGCACCCGAGCGGGTAGCTGCTGCGCATGAGGCCCTGATGCGCTTCCGCCACGCTAAGGTCAAGCCCTTCGAGGTGAGACACTCCCATACCCTCGCTCTACTCTGATACATTAGTGTCAGATAAATTAAATGTCTTCTTCTCTTCCTTGCTATAGACCCATGTGGTCTATTCTGCAGAGGGTTGCTCCTCCTATGAGATGGAGCAACCCTCTGGATCAGCTGTCCTTCCATCTTTTAGAAGGTCTTCCACGAAGAAGAGTCCCATGAGGCTGATTATGTATGCTAAATATAGGAATATGACCGTTAGGGTGGGCCGAAAAAACTTTTTTTTTTTCAAAGTTGTAATAGCGCGGATAAGTTGCGAATTAGGAAGACAAACAAGTGGAAAAAAAATTATCGAAATCGGTTGACATCTTCCGGTCGCGCACAGGCCCTAAACTTTTACCAAATATGGAAAAACGTCATTATTGCGATTATTTAAAAATATATATTTTAGCTGTTTTTGTAATGTAATAGTTTAAAACGTTTTTGACTAGAGCCTAAAAACATTGTGGTTTAATTAGGTTTAGATCAGTTGATATTTTTCGGTCGCGCATAAGGTGTAAAATTTGCCAAAATATTGAAAATTTCACATTTTTATGTATTTTTTTTTTTTCATTAAACTGCTGAACATGATCGCTTCGGAGATCCGACATCTTTCATATTCATGAAAGTCCGTTCAGAAGACAAATGCTCTTGACTTTGGAGAGTATATTGTATTCCTAATGTCGAACCATCTCTCATGCGTTCCTGGTATTATGTACTTTTTGTTTTACCTGTTCTCAATAGATGCCATAAACTATAATTGTTGTTTGTAATATCTTTTGAGAAAATAAACTTATTTGATTTGATTTATTGGCAGTAAACTTGTTAATTAAGACTTTCTGTGAAGTAAAAATTATGTGCCACTTATTGCTAGGCATTTGCATGAGGGTTTTGATTGGGGAAAAATATACCTTCAAACAATGCGTTAAGAGAACCCTCTGAGAAGTAATGCAAATTTCAAGATGCTATTTTTGGTTAGAAATAATATTTAAAACTTATCTGTTTTACAGGATCGCATAATGAGAGAACTGTCACCGCTGGCGCACTCGCTGACGAAGCACTTGTCGCAGTTGTTCCAAGCGGCGACTGCCAAATACACCATCTGGCAGTCCCGCCAGGCCAAGATACGGTAGTGGGGCCCCTTGTGATAGTCGCTTTGTTATTGTGGCGGATGTGTGGACTGTTAACGTGACCACATTGAGTATTTAAATATTTCGCAACACACCTGAGACAGATAATTTATTTCAATACTATAATGTAAAGATAAATATTTCAAATTCGTACGACTTCGTTGTGATTAAAACAATAGAAAGTAATCTGATTTTATTAAAGTTTAATGCTTTAACACTATAGAATTCCATTGTACAATTGAAAGGAGAATTTGTATCACTGTTGTTAACCACTTTATTTATTAAATATTTTTTTAAACAAAATTATTTGACAACAAAAAGGTGTCCTCCATACACAGGTGTATCTATTATTTACTCCTGAGGATGAAGGTCACCTCCAAAACATAAACATGTGAAATATTTTAATTTATAAAAATATTGAATATATATGGTAGACATTAACAGTGTTTAAAATTCTTCTCTGGTTTTGTTTTAAATTAATTGTGCACAAGTTATAATGTAGTTATCATAAAAATTACATTAATGTCATAATTAAATCATAAGAATATTATTTGGTATTTCAGGTAAAAAAATATTCAAATTAAAAAAATTACAACTAATATGTGTAGTAAAAGTGTAATTTTGATGTCACAGTAATTTTATTCTTGCACTCGGTGTGTTGGCGATAATTCTCAATATGTAGGTTATGTTTGAGACTTAGGGCCGCCCGGAGAACTTGGATAGGGATAAATGTACATTGTTATGCCGCAGGAGTGCGCGTAACTTCCAAGGCTGAGTGACAGTTAAACTGTTTTGTGTAGAATTTGTAACTTTAAAAATGTATTCATTAATCTTGAAAAAGAAAAAAAAACAACAAAAAACATTTCATTCTTGTTGTAGCAAAGCTTTTTAATTAAAAAAAACTTTTTATGTTTTGTTCCTTTTGTCAGTTTATAATAATTTATCGTTGTTTTAGTTTTAGTGTGTAGGTATGTGAAAAATTCTAAAGAAATACAGCGTAACCCCTCTTAATCGGGACTGGGATCCGGCTGGTTGATCCGAGGTTCCCGAGAAAAACAAAAATTAAAAACTTCCTACATGTTTCATCAGGTTTCATGAATAAAAAAAAAAACAATGCAACTGATTTTATTGTATGTACTGTATATACATACACAAACATGAAAAAAATAACATTACGAAGTTACATAAACTTTAAAAACTTAATGTACATACATTGTTTGAACAAATCTGTTATTTTATTACCTGTAAAATATCTTTTGAAGGTCAGGTCTCTCTTTTTTCGTATATTCATCACGTCCAATGCCGTTCATCGTGACCTATATTTTGTGAGTCCTCCACATCTGCGTTTTTGCTATTGTCTTTGCATTTGGAGTCGCCTTTACTGCCGATATAGATTATTTCCACATCCGTAAAAAATGTCATCCATTCCTCCACATCCACAGACTGTATATGATAGGCCGGTTGATGCGAAGACCAGTTGTTTTGAGGCAGGTTAATCCGAGGACCGGTTGATCCGAGGACCGGTTCATCCGAGGACCGGTTGATTCGAGGCCGGTTAATCTGAGGACCAGTTGATCAGAAGCCAGTTAAGAGGGGTTCTACTGTATGTTTCATGAAAGTCAAATTAAATTGTACTGTTTACAAAATCATATCTTACACTTTGTATGGTTTAGAAATATTTTTAAAATTTTTATTTGTTTTATATTTTGCGGAGGTAACATTAGTGTCTTAACAAGTTGTGTATTTCAATGTTTACGAATCATATTTGTTCTAGAATATTTATTGTCCTAAATACCCACTGCACGTTAAGTGTTAAAATAATTGTAGATAGGATTTCTATACATTTTGTATAATATAAAAGCACATTCTTATAACTTTCTACAAAAGCATAGCAGTCTGAATATTTTAAATGGAAATGTACCGGATTTTATGCAGATGATTTATTTTACAACAGGTTACTTCTAGTAAAAGCTAACCATTGCATAACCAATTCCGGCCCTGATGATTTAATGATAATTTTTTTGTATATAGTTCATATTGATGTTAGGTATTCATTTGGTGAAACGAAAATTGTGATGGGATTGTAAGAAACATTCAGAAATACAAACAACATTTTTTTTCTTTATGAATGTTTACCGAATGTTCCATATTGATGGCTTAAATAGTAAATTTGTCAACTTCGTTTATGACGACTTTACAAAAATTCTGCAGATTTAGAATAATTTAACCATATATCGCCTTTTTGCAAGAATAACGTGAAATTTCAAAAAATGGAACCCGCCGTGTTCAACGTTATTTTCTACAAAAATATGGTAGTTTTAAAGTGAAAAACAGAGAATTTATGAGGGAAAGAGACAACACAACAGTGGTATATTGTATTATCACGTTGTCTCTTTCAGACGGGTGTCTTTTTTCATTTTTCGAGATAACACGTTATTCTCGCAAAGAGGCGATATATATAATATACACACAGCGAGGACTTCATTTGGAGATGCCATTTCTGTTATAGACCTGTATTTATATTTATGGAACAAGTTGGCATTTGTAAGTAATTTTTCGGCCAAAAATATGGTTGACAAATTTACTCTTTAACCTTCATAGTGCAACTGGCTACATTTGCAGTTCAAAAAAATGGTTTTTAACTGCGGCAGTCTGTGATACATATTTGTATCTGTGTAATATATCTTATGAAACTATTAACTTTAATTCCTTACTAAATTGTATGTAATATAATGATGAACCGGGACTATCTGTCTGAGCTGTAAATGTAGCCAATCGCAGTTCGAGACCGTTTTTTTTTGCAAATGAAGCCAGCCGCACAAGAAAATAAAAAAAAGTTTTCATTTAAACGATGTATTTGGAATCAAATTTGTATTATTTTTTATTTGATGTCTTCTAATTGTGCTCTGGTAACATGATACGAAATAATTATTTTTTTGCACTTAAATGTGTTAGCCAATTTCTGTTGGTAGGCAATGACTAAAAAATGATGGAAGCACTGCAGTTTTATCAATGTTCTGGTGAGTTTTTACACTGCAGATACTTTATATTTAGTTGTGGGCGATGAATGAATGTCGTTATGCTATATTGTTAACAAAATGTGTTATTAATTTCAATCATTTATATTGTAGAATAGAGTTGTTAGGGGAGTTTTAGGGATATTGGTATTTTTGTATTATAGTTACCACTATGAAAATGTTATTTTAAGCCAAATATTCTTTTTAATGTTAGTTTTACACTATTATGATTGGAATGTTGGTATTCCTGCAATTATGTTTTGTGAAAGAAGGACAATAAGGCAAACACATGTAATTACTACGAAGTATTCAAAATTGATAGGCACCATCTTAATATAAATGATGACAACTTAGTTATAAGCAATCTATATTTTTTTAACTTTTGGAGTTGTCCACACGAAGTCCCGAGTCAAAGAGCATTGTAATTTATTTTAAAAAGTTTTATTGAAAAATTACCGATAAAGGTATAAAAAAATATTATTGCAATTAATTTTGAAATCTCTAAAAAAAATCTGTAGTTTGTTTCTAAAACACATTTATTTTTGTTTTATTGTTTTTTTTTAAGCTTTGAAAATGCGATTAAAAAAAAGTTATTTTCTTGACAATATTTTGGTTATGAGTAATATGTATAAAACCTATATTTGTACCATTGGTAAATTATTAAATCACTTTAATAGTATAGAAGCAAAGCTAACTCAAACCCGTCTTAACAAACTAACACAATTTTTTAACAACACAATAGCTAATGCTATTTTTTTTGGCTACATATAAAAAGTAGTGTCTACACATTCATGTAACGGCTATGCATTTATTGGGTAGCTTATATAATTCAAAGTCCCTTTCAATTACCAATTAATTACTAACTAATCATTCCTAGTACCTATTTATAATTATATTTGAGCTTGATATTCAAATTCTGGAGTGCCTTGAAAATTGAAATTTGTATCACACGAAATTTTGTACAGAGATATAAGTATTGGGTGTCCATATGGAGAATTTATAAGGCACCGCGTGTATAGTTCATATATGTTGATAAATATATACTGCCAAATGGAGCCAATGTTTGAGCTTCGATGTAGTGATGTAAAGGAAGAGGAGCGTGCGGATATTTTTGTTTAAAGTTGTTTTAATTTCATACCTTATTTTGTTGAACCTGTGTGAATCTCAATATTTTCCTAATAAAGATGATTCGTTTAAAAATATGGTTTATTTATTATTACACCAACATTTTGTTATGTAGAGGATTATATAGATGAATGCTCCTTGATATTTCCTGCAGCACTCTAACCCAAAGGGGCACACAAAGACAGGACAATCTAGAATAATGTACAAAATACTGAAATTCTACGACATACCATCGAAACTAACAGACTTACCTAAAAATAACTTTAAAATATACATCAAAGATACATATTGTCGTGATATAAATATCATTGTATCTTCCATATCAATAACCCAATCAATCGGGTTTAAAAAAAATGCTTTAGCGTGGCTGGCTTTAATTGCAGTAACAAACATGGTCTCAAACTGCACCTGGCTACATTTAGAACTTAGACAGACAGTCCCAATTCATCATAATATTACGCACAATTTAGAAAGTAAAAACCATGTGTGTACTTTTGTAGGTTTGAAAGGCGTTTAAAAAAACCCCATTAAATACAAGTTTTCTCTATCACTGATAAATTTTTCATTGATGGCTAACTTCAAGAACTGTGATTTGTATTTCTAATATTTGGTACAAGTTCTTTCTTATTAAAAAGTTTTTACAAATAATGGGCAAAATATTTGAAATTACCCCACTAAAACGTGACAGTTCGTTGGTACTATATTACATTTATTATGACTAACTTCATCTATGACATTTTTTCAAAATTTGTCAGTTGGCACGCGTGAAATTTCTGGCTGTTATTTTTCATTGATGGCTATCTTCATGTTTCACTTCTGTAACAGATTCAAAAATATTTATAAGATACATTCAAATATGAGCTGCAGATTTAGTCTGCCGCAATTCGTAACCATTTTTTTTGGACTGCAAATGAAGCCAGTCGCACTATAAGCGGTTAAGGGAGCCAGCTGGTAATTTTTTTTTAAAGAGGACAGTTTTTACAGGGCTCCCCAAATTTCCTGCTTTAGATTTTGGATGTTAGAATTTGTTGGTCTTTTCTACATAGCTAATCCTGTAATGCCGAAGCCATGGTTTACTCAATTTTAATCCCCAGAGCACTCTGAAATCATAATAAACAGAAAATGAAAAAGGTGAGATATTTCATGATTCCTCAATTCTTGGAGAAGTGTAGATTTTTTCTTTAAGTAGCTTGTTTTCATAAAAGAATGGACAGGAATGACCAGAGTTCAGAACCAGTTCCAAGTGGCGCAGGATGGAGATGCCTTTGCTGCAGTGATCGCCAACGTTGAGGGAACCTGATACGGCACCGGAAGAAGAAGCTTGTTTGCATTTAAGTCATTGTTTTGTAATCTCTTCTTTGTAATCGTATAAACAGCTGCGTCTTTGATTCTTGATATATTTGATAATGTCGCAAAGCAATACATGTCATTCCTATAAAATACAATAAAACTTCTAGAAAATATACTTTTTATTAATATAATTGTCTCTTGACACCTTGTGGCTGTGTGATATTAAGTATTTCTAAATTGCAATTGAATTTAATCATACTGCGTATGCCTTCTTCTTGTCCTGTCACACCTATGTGGTGCATAGGGCCACAAGGAACCTTCTCCACACGACTATCGCATGCCTGATGCCTAACATCATCCCAAGTGAGGCCTGCTGCCTTAACCTTGTCCTGCAGGGCTCTTCTCAAGGTGGTTCTAGGTCTGCCTCGTTTCCTTTCCCCCCCCATAGGGGACCAGTCTAGTGCGCCCTGAGCGATGCAGGCTGGGTTCTGTCTCAGAGTGTTACCGATCCACAGCCATTTGCGTCTAGCGACTTGTCCTCTAATTGCCTTTTTGCCTGCCTTGGTCCAGAGAATGGCATTTGACACTGTTTGGGACCAATAGATCTTTAATATTGAGCGAAGGCACCTATTTATAAACACCTGGAGTTTTCCAATAACGTCCGCGGTAGATTTCCAAGTCTCACATCCGTACAGCAGTATGCTTTTAACGCTACTGCTGAATATTTGGAGCTTGGCTTTCTCGAAATGATACTGGAACGCCATACAGGGCGAAGCATTGCGAAAGCTCCCCTTACCTTGTTGAGTCTGCTGGCTACATCTTCCTCTGTACCTCCCGAGCCTGCTATCATACCGAGGTAGCAAAAAAATCGGGTGGTGGTCTAGGGGATAGAACGCTTGACTCCTAATCTAGGAGACTTGGGTTCGAGCCTGGACACGACCAGATTCCTTCTTCATAATAATGAGCTATTTTCTGCTCATATTGAAGATTGTAAAATAAATTCTAATATCATTGATTTAAATCTTTGATGTTAGTCTTTTTTAAAAAAAAAAAAAAAAAAGCTGGTCGTGGTCACAAGGGGGACACTGCGGAGCAAGATTAGGGTGGTGTCATTTGTGGACACCCATAAGTCTATTGTCTTCGACATGTTAATTTTGAGATCCACTTTTACCGCTTCCTCGTGAAGTCTGCACAGTTTCTGCTCTGCATCCACCCGGTTTATCGAAAGCAGACAGACTATGTATGCCTAAAATTATGAGCAAGAATACTGAATGCACAGATTGTGATGGGTGAGCATAAAAGGTAATTTGAAAGTGGTTCTGTGATATGGAGTCCTCACGAGGCGAGATATTCCGAGGGTTCAGAAAAGATTTCTGAGGTATCTCTACATAAAGGAGTATGGTAGTTGTGTTATCACGGCATTTCTTTAGGGAATGCTCGGGATCAATTTTCTGCAGCTTCGAAGAGATGGGCATCTCATAACCCATTCTTTAGATTAATCAGGGGATATTTCAAGAACCCGGTCGTGCTGGAGGATGTTGGTCTTTTTGTCCCTGATAGACATCTCCAACAGCGACAGTACAGATTGTTTTACCTACCGGCCGCCAGAACCAATTTGCCTCGTGACACCGGTGGGAAGAGCAATTAGTCTGCTGAATGCGGTCTCCTCGGAGATTAACGTCTTTTATATTAATGAAGGTACGTGCAGAAGACAAATACTCTTGACTTTAGAGAGTATCTTGTATTCCTAATGTCAAACCATCTCTCATGTGTTCTTGGTATTGTGTTGTATATATAATATTTTACGTGTACTCAATAGATGCCTTAAACATGTATGTTGTTTGTAATGTCTGTTTAGTTAATAAACTGATTTGATTTGATATACAAACACCATTGTGCACTGCCATCTTAGCTTTTTTTCGATAGACTTTTGATTGCAATGACAACTTTAAGTGCATATATAGGGCGTTTTTTTAGAGGTATACAAATTTAAAATGAAAAAAAAAAAAACACATTAAAATAATGTTAATGTCTATGATATTGGCTTTATTTAATAGATAATTTTATGCCATTATTGTTTAAATATGCGCCCTTGAGACGAGTAATTTATAAAAAATGGCGCTCTATAAATTATCCAATTTATTATTATATATTATTCAGGCATATGAGCGCCACGGCTAGCTCGAATAAAGCGCAATCGTGAAGTCCAATTTTCGACACTTTTATTGAGCAACTGGGTGAAATGGCAAAACGTACCGACTACAAATCAACTGTCAACTGTCAAATTGACAGTCTGTAGAAACAATGTTGCCAGTTTAAAAACCAAACCTCTAAAAAAACGCCCCATATAAGAGGAAATATTTTTTAAGATGAAATAATAATGCACAATCATTTAAATTTGATATTTTAATATAATAATTATACACTGCACAGTTTACACATATGCGCAAATTAATTTTAGAATAAATATAACAAAACATGCCAGTACCATTTTTGTAATTTACAAATATAAAAACACAATTGAATGCTTAAAAATAACAATACAATAATTGACATCAACAGCCAATTCTTTGTAACGCTGCATCGGATGCACACCTCATAATCCATGGCATGACTTCACATTAATGTGCTTTTAAAAATACACACTCATCGATGATTCATAAAGATATAAGGTTAATAGCATTACACGCGCGAATTAGGAATGGTTCAAAAGTTGTTGATAAATAAATTAACACTTTGTGACAGGTTGTTCATTATATATATTTTTTCTATTATTTTTATCTAATGAATTATAAAACAATTTAAAAATACAAGTGGATTTGCATGTAAAAAAAATCCTGCACAAACAAGAAAAATAATTTGTTAGCACTTTTAAGATGGTTTTACTGAAATTTTATTTATTGTTTCTTGAACAGTGATGTAAAACTCCATATTAAATAATTAATACTAATGAAAACACCTGGTTTATAGAAGTTTGTTTATATTTTATGTGAATGACATGTTTCACCTATCTAAAGCATTACAAATGAGACCTAAGGCATTATCAAATATGTCATTCGCATAAAATATAATAAAACTTCTAGAAAACAGATGTTTTCATTCATATTAATTATTTACTGAAATCTTTTGATGGAGGTTCATTTAAAAAAATAATTAAATAAAACGTTGTTGATGACAAAATAAAGACAGAAGTGAAAGTAGTTATTACTTAAAATGAACTTCCATCAAGAGATTTCAGTAAAATCGTTAGGTTATCTTAAGAAAAATACTATTTAATTCAAAATATAAACAATAGTTTTCCGACACCAAAATATTTAAAACAAAAATTAAAGTGTATATTTTGGAGTTGTAGGCCTTTTTCAGGGTTTCAAGTGAAACATTGTATGCAAATATAAAACAAAATTTGGCTTTGTATAGTGTTAGCATTGCAAAAAAAATCATAATTAATTTCTTTGGTTCTTTACTAATACAAATGTTAACACATCCAAATCTGTATTTACACCACATTATTCTTTTAAAAAACCAACCGGTTTCGTTCCCGCCAGAGCTTCGTCAGGGTTACAAAAGAAAACTCAAACCTGTTTTCTTTTGTAACCCTGTCGAAGTTCCAGCGGCAGGAAGGAATTTCTGCAAGGAATGAAGTGGTGTAAATACAAATTTACAAGTGTATTAATATTATATTTAAGAATGCCTCATCACAAATTAAGTGCTTAATACAAAAGAATCTAAACTTTTATAACAATGTAGAGTTACAAAGAATTTTCATTCAGTTGGCCACAATCAAGATAAATATTTAAATAAAAAACTAGATACATTGAAATGTATATTCACCGGATTTTTGGAAAACAAACAATAAGAAATGGCAATTTGTACATAACAGGTAACTTAACCGAAAAACTTTGTTAAACAAAATGTATTCTAACGATTTATGTAAGAAGCAATGACTTCTAGATACAATAATGATTAAAATCAACATACTCATAATAAACATGTAAGAGAAATATAATCACAATATTTAATATAACAAGGAGTTTAATTAGTTATATATACATTGATGGTATCCTATTCAACGTTTTACAAATTGATTAATTAAAAGTAATCAAGATATTGTTAATTTCACAATTTATTAATTTCAGTTACCGATGAAGAATGTATCAAGGAATAGATTCTTTATTATAGATTTCAATAAAATATATATAACACACTTTTAAAAGGGTCTGAGGTTATTAAAATACGTAAAAATCGTGGAAGGTTAATTTGAGGCTACGTTTAAATGAATTGTAATTGTCAGTTTGAAAAACGTTGAGTACTTTAATGAGTTTTGCTTTTTTTTTAAATATAAAATTTGTATGAAAATTCATGCCCATGTATTTAAGTGCATGATTGAATTAAAAAGGCAGTCAATAGTACAAAAACCCAAATTGATACTGCAATACACATCAAACTAGAACATAAAAGAATATTGGATTCCTGTTTTACAAAAAATCAACGTGAAATAGTTTTAGTTTCAATATGAATGCAGACTCTTTTCATTAAATATACATATTCCATTAGTATCCATGATGACAATATAAAAAAAATCAGCTGGCCACAGAGTTCCAGTTAAAATAAAACAAACCAAAATGGTGGACCCATACTGAGATCTATTTGGAAGATTCCAAATGTCACATGTTGCCAGGGCAGTATGACAGAGTACAGAATAGAAGAAGTTCAAGATGGCTTCAGTCGAGGTTGTTATCTCTTCAGGGATGTGACAATGATGATAGTCAAGACGATGCCAACGATGATGGCGATGAGAAGGAGAATTAAAATTTTCCTGCGAAATTTGGCTTGATATCGGGCAGCTTTGACCAGTTCTTCGGCTCCCAGTTCTACATTGGTCGTTACGGTCTCTACATTGTTTTCAATCGTGTCTGAGGAAGAATTTTTGTTATTAAAAAAAATAATAATTGTAATGATTTGGACGCATTAATGCCTCAAAAAGTGAAAAAAAAATGAAGTTTAAGATATTTTACAATTAAATAATTAGTTTAAAACATTGTCTACAGGTAGATTTGCGCGCTTATGAACATTGAAATTGAAATACAATTGTAGCATTCAATGTTATGTATTATTTGAAATATGTCACAAAAATTGTGTAAAAATACACTTCCAATAGTAAGGGGGTATTCTGGTCGACAATTAAAAAAAAAATACGTTTTTTTCTTGCATATATACTTGTGGAAGTGGGAGGATTAATCCCACACACCCAACTAACCAATGGCGCTAGTATGCTGGAAGAAGCATAGCGCCCCTGGAGACAAGGACCCTTTGTCAAGGAGTCTTTGCTCCTGGTCTTACTGCCACGTCCTTCGGCCGGGCAACATGCATTAACTCGCATGCTCTCGCCCCAGCTATTGTAACTGTGAACCAACCTGTGACTTTCATTTGCACAACCGAACCACATCGCAACCAGCGGCGTGCCTAGGGTCAGCCAATAAGGCAAGCCAAGGAATTATTAATAAATATTCGTTAAGAAATTACATAATCGTTCTTTTCATAACATTTCTGCACATAACGTAAATGACAGATAACATTCTGACAATAGAAATGAAGTTCGTGACACATCGAACAGTAACATACTTCAGAGAGATAAAGCCCGGCTTCACATCCATACAAAAATTGTAGATATCTTCTAGTATATATGCAACTAGCTATATGATTACAAGCTAAAAATACGTAAGTGCGACAAGGATCCTTTTACATTTTGCAAGCCCAATATGAAGCCCATCGAAAACATGAAACAAAACATGTGGACGTCGGCGATTTCGCGGGCATCTCACCTACGGTACGTATGAGTGAAATAAAATACGGCGCGTATGAGTGGAACAAAACATACACTTAGGTCATTTCTGCGCATGTCAGCGGAGTCATTTGCAACGCAACGAATTAAATCGCTTTAACTCGCGCGAAAATTCAAAATATTATTTTATTCGTAGACGGCTCAAACGCGCAATAAACGTCGTTTTATTATAGATTTTTTAAGGCAAGCCCGGCTTTTCGGCTTGTATGGAAGTACCGCCACTGATCGCAACTACATACTTAACCGTCGCGTTGCCATGTGGTCAATTGAGTTTCCACTGCCAATTTAAAGTTGATTTTCTTAAAACCTATGGACCCTAATATTATAAAAAAAATTGTAATCCTCCATTGAAGTGTTCTCAATATTTCGTAATAAAAAAAAAGCAAAAAATTACTTCCTTCATCCCAAAAAAAAATATTTTCTAAGACTGCCCTCACCTTCATTCGTGTTAAGGTAGAATTTGTTTTGCTAATATTTACAACTTTATCAAAAGTGACAAATACTTACTCGCTGTTTTGAACGTATTATAAATTATATCTTTGGCCTTTTCAATAGGTACGTAATAATACCGACTGTGGACGGAAACGCAGCACGCAATTTAATAATATCAGAACTGTGAAAATATTAACACTTTACCAAAAGGGACAAATATTAATACGTACTCGTTGTCTTGAACGTACTATACATTTTGCCTAGGTGCCTTTATCATACGTAAAATCTCGTAAAGTCTCGCCCCGCCGGCCGCGGCGCGAGACAAGTTTATACTTGGTGTCCAGTTGCTCGTATGCTGTGACGCATTCCATATCAGAAATCGCATGGTTCCAGAAAAAAATTAATAATGATATGTTTTTCAAATAATCCATGTATGTTATAGATATCGATCTATTCCTAATGAAATTCCCTACAAGATGACATAAATTAAATTTTGATTCATCGAGTCATATGCTTGATATTTAGATAAAGTTAGCGGTAAACTGAACTTACCACATGGGAGCGAGCGTTTTGTTTTGAACACGGTACGTTAAGGGTTAAAGAATAGCCCTTTAAAAATAAATTTTAAAGAGGAAATTTTAAAATTCTAATAATTTAAGGAGTTATGGCTATTTGAGTGACATAGCAACTAAGCCTGTCACGCCAGAGAAATGCTTCAGAAAAAATATATTTTGAAGTAAAATAAGGTACACTCTATGAATCAGGAATCGCTGATTAACAAAATGCAAGTATAACGTATTATTCTATGACACACTGCTGCGGCTGCCTGAAACTTGGGTGAACGGCTGAAAAAACTGCCTGAATTTATTTTGTATTCTTGAAACATCAATATACATCTCGGAAAAACGCCTAAAATGTAGGCCTCAAGACCAGAATACCCCCTTGAATTGAGTCTCGGAAAGTCGTATTTATACCCTTCCTGCCGGCCACCACCAGACTAGTAAATGGGTATTAATATCATAATGGCCAGACTCACCGATGGTTGTTCCTTGGCTCTGTATTAAAGCCCCCAGCTCCCGCATGATCTGGTTGACGTCCAGGACATCAGCCTCAATCTTCCGGACATACGCCTCCCGCTCCTCCAAGATGCCGTTCTCAAACTCCACCATTCGGGCCTAAAAATAATCATGTTGACGATTAACAATAATTTTTATGGAATTATACACGGGTGCTTTTGTGCTAGAGAATTTACTGTAAATTAAATTACTTTGTAAACAACACAAACTTAAATTAATTGTGATAAAGTTCACATTGTTTACAAAGTTTAAAAAACATTGTTCAAAATAAAATCTGTTTAAATGTCTGGAATCACGTATTTTTACTTTTCCCACACACAATGTGTTAAGAGAAGTTGATCATTTGAGACCTTCATGGCCGAATGGCTATGACTGCCACACCGAAGGTCCCGGATTCGATTCCCGGCGATGGCGGTATGATTGTCACACTGTAATTGGTATGGTGTAAAATTTAAGTGACAAAAAAAAAACGATAGATTAACTACCTATCACACTTCATGAGAATCAATATGAAAGCTATACCCTTTGTATCGATTTGGCTTGCGCTGTAATGATGTAAACAGCGATTCAACAAAATAATTGCATTAATAAAAAGATCTTCTGCTTAATGCTTAAATCCAATTTTCATAGATACCGCTAGTGTGTAGATTGAAACTAATATGTGAAGTTTGGTGTTACATATTAACATATATACAACTTCCAAAAATTGGTCAGACATGGTGGTCGTAAGAAAGGTGGAATGGGGAATGTTGTATTACATAAAGCGTGCGCTTAACCAACCAATGACAGGTCATAAGTCCTGTAAGCACCTCGATCACCATATTCCATTTCCAATTTGCATCTTCGTCTCTATTGAGATACAATTAATCCAACAAAATAATAATAATTACTTATATTATCTAAAATCTATCTTATATCGGACGTACAAGGTACAGTTATATTCACTTAGAGGTTTATTAACATCTAAATGTCCAAAAATAATAACAATAAAAAACATGAACTATATTTATTCAATTTTTATAGTGATGTGGCAATTTTTTATGTATCCTCATAACAGAAAAATATACAAAGTTTTACTAAGCAGCATTATATATTATCAATAACTTTATCAGACAAAACCTATTTATATATTGAACAGTACACAAAAATATCAATTATGTGCACAATGGCTTATCGAAATAAACCAAATAATAGAATTGAACATTAGCTGCAGTATTCTATGAACCATTCTGAATTTTTGGGCATGGACAATGGTCTTTCAATTTAACTAACGCAATCAATTGGTTAACCAGGCTGAATTTAAAATTACAAAATGTACGATTTTAGAATTCAATGACATCTAGAAGAGAAATCTACATTAGACGATTTTAATGCAAAGGTGCAAATATTTATATGAGATAGTCCATGACCAAATTAAACATGTATGTATAATACTTTTAGAGCTGAGCCTTGATCCTCTAGCACGAAGATTCGTTCAGCATTGTCTGTGGTCATTGGGCTTTAGCTCTTGAGTTAATTGAACTTTGTACGGATTAAACCCAAATCTCGACGCAAAATCTGCTAAGTTGATGCCGCAGAAAGACCCAGCTCTTGCGCACCACACGGAATGGACTGTCTGGTGTTTTTTGCACACTGTCCCAAACGGCAACAATATTCTCCAACGATCTTGCTTTTCTTTGACGTATAGGCACTGTTTCATCGACCACCAATCTGGATGTCTCAAATTTATGCATTGTGGACTCTGCAGGACGGCCATGAATGCCATAAATTGGACGCAAAGCGCGGAAACGTGGCGAACATAGCACTGATTTTGATAATAAATTTTAACAATTTCAACGCATTGTTGAACCGTATAGCGTTCCGTGGTGAAATGTCAAGACAAAAGAAGTATTCCTGTCAAATTTGCCAGCTATCGCTTTACCAAAATGGCCGCTATATGCTGTAAACTTTCGAGCTATTGAAAAACCCTTTATATTGCAAAATTTTGTACTGATGTATTTGTTTATATCCTGAAGGAGTTGTATATACCCCTTGGAATACCTTGAGCTGACATCGTTGATCCTACAGCTAAATTGAAGTGGCAATTGGCTGGACTTATAGACAGACAGAGTAGTACTAGATGGACACCCAGAATAATCCGAGACCTTGGACAAGAAAAAGAAGTGCCGGGAGGCCACCTAAAAGATGTGATGACATTGCCCGAATAGCTGGAAAGACCTGGATGCGGAGAGGCAAAACAGGGACCAGTGAAGAAAAATGGTAGAGGCCTATATCTGGCAGTGGAGTGAAGAAAGCTGAAGAAGAAATATAAATAATGAAGCACAATTATTCTTTCCAATTCTATTTAGTTACATATTATATTAGAAGTATTCATATTATTTATCAATTGAACTGCATAAAGCAGAGATAGAAAGATAATAATGTTTGGTCACTCGATTAGAGCAAATGCATATTGAATTTGATAAACTCACATCGAACTCTGGTGTAAATACAGGAATTACAAAGGGCCTTGACAATGACTTGTACAGTTCACTGCACACTATGCCGCCTTGGATAACAAACAATAATAAACAAAGTAATACAAAAGGACAAATGCAATAATGAAATAACAATGCATATATTTATTCAATAACTAACAAATTAACCATCAGAGCATTCATTACCTTTGTAGGCAGAGAAGCTTGCTATCTTGACATAATTTTCGAGCTTCCTTTTTATTCATATTGATGGCAAAAAGAGTAAGTTTGTCAACGTTGTTTTCGATAACTTTATAAGGAAAAAGATTTTTTTTTAATAGTTCTTCTTCTTTTTTTAATAGATCTGATAATCTGTGGCACAAAAATCATGTCTCCTCGAATGATGAGGACCAACTATCCCTCCATCTCTTAAGTGGTCTCCCAGGTGGGCAGTGTTCGGAGGGGATTTCATAAGTGGCTGTATATGTGAGTCTGTCACTATCCATTCTGGCTACATGGTCCTTCCAGTATCTTCTTCTGGATCTACTCCACCGAAAGATATCCTCTATTTTGCAAGTTTTTCTTACGTCTGCGTTACGTACACAATCTCAGAGAGTTTTTCCAATAATGGATCTTAGAACAGTTTCGGTCCGCGTCTCTACAGCATACGTCTATTTAAATAGTTGAACTATTTATATATGAATAATATCTACGTACACAGCGGGGACTTGATTAGAGACACCATTTTAATTATAGAAGTGTATTTCAATGTATGAAACAAAATTCATTCATGCCATTTTCAACAAAAAGTGGAGATGACAAAATTACTCTCCAAGCCGTCAATATATATCGTGATTTTTCTGACCTTGGACATGGCTGCTTTTTAGTAACAAATTAATTTGGTAATGCAATCTTATTTTGACTATTCTTGACTACCTTTGCAATTCATTACTCTTCATTTTTAACCACACTTTCTTCATCCATTTGTTATCTATCCATCTTAGTAACCCTTTATTAATTTTATCCATGAATTTCCTTTATTTCTTCGTTCGGTATTCTAAGCTGCTTCATTTGCACATTTATCATAGTGATTTCTATGGCATTAAGGTATATACTACTATCATTTTTCTTGTGTCTGATCCAAACTTCACTTTCGTACAACTTAATATTTTAACCCGTTAACCGGGTATGACCGGATATTACGTTATTCCAAGAAAGCAACAGTAGTGGCTATGACCAAATATTCTGTCAAGACGTTTATAATATTACCCTCTAATGGGGGTGACGATCTACGGCATATATTTTCATGTATCATATATAAAATATATTTAGGCACCGAGTGCATGGACTCGCTGCGTATTTTTATCCTAGTTAACTGGTTAAACAAGTTCGAGAAACAAAATGCGAATGTTATTTTTGACGGTAATAAATTGTTTGGTAACTCTGAAAGCTGATACAGTATACATAAGAAGAAAAAAAACAGTACCTGCGCTTGTTTCTGGGCCACCAGCCTCGCTGTATCATCTTCATCTTCACCACCTTCCGGTGGAAACTCTGACATAGCAATTTTTGGCATGTGTTTTTTCATCTTCTCTGAAAATTGCTAGAAAAAAAAATACACAAATTTATTTTCATAAATCATACAAATACAAATTTATATTCTGTATAATTTAACAGAAATATTTTAATCTTTACATTATAACTATCGACTATTATATATCATTAATTAATACTCCACATTTTTATGATTATAATATTATGTTAATTTTTTAAGTGCTTTCTTCGTGACGTAATCACCTCGTGACGTAATCACCCCAAGGACATATTAACATGTGTTTAAAATTTAAAATTAACGCTGCATTGGATATTCCCGATCGATAGAAAATAAAAACAAATAAAGGGTGTTTTATTTAAAGGTTTGGCTTTTAAACTAGCAACATTGTTTCGACAGACTGTCAATTTGACAGTTGACAGTTATTTTTGTAGTCAGTACGATTTGCCGTTTCACCATGAATAGACTGACGTCAGAACAGCGCTTGCATATTGTGCAAATTTATTTTGAAAATCATGGTTCGGTTTGCCAAACTTATCGTGCACTACGTCCATTTTACAGTCGACATAATCATCCATCCGAGCAAGTTATTCGGAAGACCATGGATCGTTTTCGCACCACGTACACTCTAGTGGATAATACGCATCCACAAAGACGACAATTGTCGAAAATCGAATTTCACGATTGCGCTTCATTCGAGCTAGCCGTGGCGCTCATATGCCCGAAATCATATTTAAACAATAATGGCATAAAATTATCTATTAAATAAAGCCAATATCATAGACATTAACATTATTTTGATGAGTTTTTTTTCGTTTTGAATATGTATTGTAATACCTTTAAAAAAAACACCTTATACATACACAAATTTAACTTTAATTTGGGTAAGAAAAATAAAAAAGATGGGTTTTCAGCTTAGATAATTTATGCACCTAAGATTTGAATAGAGATTGCTCCAAGGTCATGGACCGGCTACTGCAAAGGCTCGATCCCTGAAATTTGTACTAGGGTAATGTATCGACTTAACTAATCTAACTTTGTCGAGGAGTTTTCTGAGCGAAGTGAGGATTTTTTTTAAATCAGGCTGTCATCATACAGACCGATAACATATGGCATTGAAGCAAGGGCAGACACAGTCAGAACCAAACAAGTTTTGCAGACTTCCAAGATGAAAACTGAGGATTATAGCAGGCAAAGCACTAAAAGATCTCGTGAGGAACACCAGAGTAAGAGGGACATGTGAGGCTGAGGATATTATAAGTTGGAGTAGACAGCGAAAGAGGGACTGGTATGGTCCAAAGAATGAACACCACCAGACTCCCCTCAATTGCACTATATAATCATTAGACTCATGGGGCTCATCCTCGTAGAAGACCTCCTAAAAGATGGAAGGACAGCTGAGAATTCATCTCACAGGAGAAGCATCCCTCTGGAGAACAGACCACATAGGTCTATAGCAAGGGGAAAAGAAGAATAATGATATACAAATGTCGGATATGTAACTTGGTGCTATTCCATTTAGGGTTTTAAAGACAGCAATAATTATACGGGATTTAAAAAAAATAAAATTAAGCCAGTGAAGTTCTTTGAGATGTTGTGTTATGTAGGACTTTTTTGGAATACTTTTAATAAATCTTACTGCTGCATGGAACGCAGGTTGAAGTTTGCTTAATATATTTACATGAATTGCATTTTGTTTATTGTTGGAAAATTATTGTGTATTCAAAATTATATTAAAAATACGAGTATAATTACTAAAACTACATGATAACAGGAAATGACTAATGCGTTGTACAATAAAAATAAGTTAAATATGTATTATATGTGAAATAACGCGTGCATAAAGATTGTTTTTAAATATAAACTAGAATAATCTGCTTTTTACGAAGCATATGATTACAGGGTAATAATGAATTATTGGGAAAATATGATAAACAGGAGAGAAGGTCATTACTGTATAATGAGTAAGAAAGAAGGCATGACTCTTATCTCCTATTATCTGAAGTGTGACAGATTTAGTGCGTACTGTTGAAAGTAAAAATAATAATATATTTGGACATTTTTATACCTTTATGCAAGAAAATATAATAAATATTACATACTGCAAAAAGTTATGAATCTATTATTGAACCATATATGAATCATACAAGTATACAGACAAACAAAACATATCAGACCTGACCAAATTCGAGACCTTGAAAATTATACACATTCAAGACAAATTTATAAAATGGATTTACAATTTTAACAAAGACAGTGCTTCCCTTAGGTGAGCCACATTATCACAAAATACATTGACTTCCAAAGTGACACCATTTATCAAAAATAATGCTCTACCTAATGGCTTAATCATTGGCAGGCTGGTTCTGCATCGTGGGAGATAAAATAATCCGTGGCCCCTTCGTCGGAGATAATTATCAGGGACGAATAGACCTACATCACTCAGGATTTTTGAGTTTGAATACAACCACCAATCAGTCGAAAGAAGTGAACACCCAAGTGAATGTCTTTACTTCTCTCGAGTAGTCTAGCATCCCTGGCAAGTAATTAGTCGAAAAGAGCCACAGGTTATATCCATACTCCAAGATATAACATTTCAGAAGAAAGAGTGTATGATGGATCGTGACATAAGTGCGAACGGTGAGAAAATGGAAGAAGTTATAGAATTTATTTATCTGAGAAGCATATTTAAAAGGGACATAAAAATAGAGAGAGATTCCGAGACAGGAATTGATGCTAGGAACAAAAACCGCAAAGTCATCTCTGCCAATAAGATGGCAATACATAATGAAGTTCTAGTGCCAACCCGTATGTATGGAAGTGAAGCTCATAGCTGGCAAAAGAAGGATACAAGTAAGATAAATGCTGTAGAAATTAGATTACTATGAAGAATGTGTATAAAGACAATGTATGATAAAATATTTAAGAAATATTATAAGGAAGGAATATAAGTAAGATGAATGCATCCTACATAATATTAAGAAAAGTTCAATAAGATGGTTTGAATGTGAGAAAATAATGGACGAGTGGTTAAAAAAATGTATGCAAGCAGTGTGAAGGGAAAAAGGAATTGAGAAAGGCCGAGGAAAACATGGTATGACCAAATTAACCAATTGCTAAAAGGCGGCCATGCATGAATGAATATTATTGTTTGAATAACAATAATATGTGATTCTGTGACACAGAGAGTTCATATATTCCAAAAGATATTACAACTTCAAAGATATTTATAGTTAAGCTATACGGATTTGTTTTATAAATGCTACGAATGCCACAATTATGAATATACTAAAAATGATATAAATGTCTGAAATGAAATGACATAAATTTATAACATTTGAAAGTATTTTCCACAAGCAAATTTTCATGGGGGGTTATGGGTAAGGGTTATGCTATGCTATAATTTGTATGTTATGCTATGCTATATTTGTTTGGTATTTTACACTTCCATTTTAGGTTAATTGATTTTAGTTACTTTTGTCATGCACTATTTAAAATGTCAATTGTGGTTTGAAATATGGATATTTGTTAGATATTATAATGCAGGATAACTCATAGAAGAATAAGAATTTAAATATTTGGATAAGGATGACAGCTGTCATTGGATTTATTTAACAATATATAAAAACATGATAATATTAATCATTGTGTGTACAAACTGCAAATTGTGTTGTGACATAATAGGATGTATCATTTGGCTAAATAAAAATATACACGTAGAAACTCTCACAAACTCTTGAGAAAATTAATGATAAAGTAACAATACACAAGAACAAAAATAACAATAATTTGATATTGAAAGAAATATGTACATAGTTACCATGTACATTTTAATGCACTTAAATAAACAAAACTAAATTAGTTGACATGCGGGTTAGATAAAAATGCAACAATAATAATATTGCTTAAAAATAACAAATGGATCTCAAATCCATCACATTAGTGTGAATGGTAAAAATTCGGAGCAAGTAGAACAATTTTTATATTAAGGAATTACATTTACAAAGAATGGTCGAGTGGAGAGGGTAATTGAAAGAATGGTTGGGGCAGGCAAAAAAGTGAATGGTGCACTTAAAGTTGTCAGCCCAAGCAAAAGTCTATCAAAAAAGCTAAGATGGCAGTGCACAACGGTGTTCTTGTGCTGACCCTTATGTGTGAAAGGGAAGCATGGCATTGCCAAAAGAAGGACGAAAGTAGAATAATTGCAGTAGAAATAAGTGTAAAACTGTATATGAAAGTATTATGAACTAAGTAATGAAAGGGCCATCATGTTAGACACATGGAAAAAATGGTAAAGAATGTATATGTTAACAATGTAAATGGAATAAGAAACAGAGGGAAGTGTGGCATGACCAAATCAATCAAATATTAAATGTCAGTCAACTTGAAGAAAGGCAGATGAGATGGTACGGGCATATAAAACGGAGACCACCAGACCACACAGTAAATAGAACATTGTCTGTGAATCTTCCTCGTCAACCATCCAGAGTAAGACCTAGGAACGCGTGGATGAATCAGTGGTGCAATAGCGTCTTGCAGAGAAATGGCTTGAGTGAAGGTGATGCTCAGAACCATGAGAGGTACAGCCTGAGATCGAGAAGAGCCGACCCCAACAGTCAACACAGACAATGAGTTGGGATAGCGCCAGGAAGAAGAAGAAGATTAAATGTCAGTCACGTTAGGAGTCGGAGAAATCGACATGCGTGCCTGATATGATTTATAAATATTTTGGAAGCGAGAGAATTATGTCTGGAAAGAACAATGTGGTGGTCCATTATTTCTGCCTATCCATTTGGAGAGACGGCGTAATGGTTATTTAGTTTAGTTATTTTAAAAACAATACCAATTTTATAATGCAATTCTTTTTAACATGTAGTACATAGAAAAGTACTGGGATTCTTATGACATAATATAAAGTAAACAAAGTTACTGAATATTGTGCATTTATGGTTTCTTAAAATATTAGGTCACTAAAATAAATTTGACAGTGAGCTTTTTCGCCAATATAAGCAACACAAGAGCATTCGAGTGGGACGGTTAAGTGGTAAATAAAATTATAAATGATAAGCCAATATTTTTAATGATATATACAAGGTGGACGACCTTCGTGGCAGAGTGGTAAGAGTTCTGACTGCCATACCAAAGGTCCCGGGTTCGATTCCCGGCGATAACAGTGTGATTGTCACAATGTCTTTGGTCTGGTGTAGAATTCACGTGATAATAAAGTGGCGATAGACTAGCTACCTATCACATGTCATGAGAATCAATATAATAGCTAAAAAAAATTGTATCCAGTAATTGGGTTTAAACGGCCTGTTGTGTACAAAAATAATAATAATAAATAAAGGTGTGCAGCGCCAGATTTCCCATTTTGAAAATTTATATTAAAAAAAACATACATCAAAACTATTTATTACTATGAATAGAAAACAGAAGCGGATTTTATTTTTTCACATTTTCTATATGTCAGCCATTGTTTTGTACGCACTTCTCCAACCGCATATTTTCAAAAACACGCCTTCACAGTGCGCTGGAAATTACGTTTATTTCAGATTGGATTTTCTCTTTTAACTGTGTGATACTGGCGGGCTGATTTTTGTAGACGAGACTTTAGAGATAGCCCCACAAAAAAAGTCACATGGATTGAGATCTAAGATGTATGTACTTTGATTTTTAAACCATTAAGTAAACGTTACTCTATCTATCGTGGCTACACGGCACATTCTTCGTCAACGCATTTTTAATAGACTTTGTCACTTTAAAAACGATATTTTCTTACAAATCAAATCATTATAGAAATAATTGATTACATCATTATCACACACTCGAGATCCGACTTATTAATCTGACTAAAGTTGGTCGTAGCGGCAAAGAGTAACAAGGATCTGATGATATGAAGAAAACTTGTTAATAAATCTACAACAATGCATTATTGAGAGACAAATGTTCACTTTATTGGATACTGAGTAAATTATAAAAAAGAAGAAAAGAAAAAAATCTGTAATTTTGTATTTCATAACTTGTACATGGCAAAAAAACCATCACGCCGTTTCTCCGCAGGGGTAGGTAGAGAGAATGGACTGCCACACTACTCTATCTTGGCAAACCTCTCTAGCTTCCTCCACATTCATACAACGAGTCATACACGCACGTCGATTCCTCCGACTTCTAACATGACCAATCTTTGAAATTTGATTAATTTGATCATGCCATGTTTTCCTCGGTCTGCCTCGACTCCGTACTCCATTTACATCATTAACGTATACTTTCTCCATCCATGCGTTCCATATGTCCGAACCACTACTACATCGCAGCGATCCTTTCATAATACCTTTTTCCGCTCTACATTCCTTTCTTATATCAGCATTTGAGATTCTGTCATATATCGTTCTACCACACATACGTCTTAGGGACCTCATCTCTACCGTATTTATTCTAACTAAAAACACTTTTGTTTGTTCTACCGACTGATTTCACTCCAAGTGGAGCTAAAAAAAATGCTAAATAATTAATAAGGTTAAAATCTATTTGTAACATGCACGTGTATTAATTTATTTATAGAATGTTTAATGAATGAAAAAAAAAAACAAGAGATCCGAGGATATTGTGAAGACTACATTAAAATAGATAATATCAGAATTGCACATTGGGGGATATTGCAAAGACTAGATGAAAATAGCTAATAACAAAAATGGACATGGGCATTTTTCGATGATAAATAACATTAAATTTTAAATAATATTATTGAAATGATTAATATATAAGCTTACCCTCTGTGTTTCTGAATATTTAGTGAGTGCATCTGTGAATGTCTGCGTGAGCCTTTCCACCTGCAGCTTCTGTCGTTTGTCGCCGCGTCGCACCACCACGTTCAGCCGTTGCAAGTCACGTGTCGTCAATGACACGGACCCATTGACGCTCTGTTGTATATCATGTCTGGGGAATATCAATTAACATAACATGATCGTATCCCTAAACATAAAAATGGTAAAATGAATTGATGTGTTAAATCGCAAATCTACAGGAGATATATATTATAATACCAATATCTTGAATATTTATACAGTAGAGCGCCGCTTTAACCGTCCCGCCGCTTTAACCGGTCTCTTCTAGGAAGTTTTGGCTTTCTTTATGAACATTACATCTACAGCAGAAGGATTCTACTGCAGTAGATGTAATGTTCATAAAGAAATGGCGTGACTACGCTTTATCCCACGGCATTTCTTCTGGGAATGCTCGGAACCAATTCTTTACAGCTTCGAAGAGATGGACATCTAATATCCCATTTCTTCAGATTAATTAGGGGATACTTCGAGAACTCGGCCGTACTGGAGGATGTTGGTCTTTTTGTCCCCGATAGATATCTCCGACAGCGACAGCACAGATTGTTTTACCTACCGGCCGCCAGAACCAATCTGCCTCTGGTGACACCGGTGGGAAGAGCAATTAGTCTGCTGAACGCGGTCTCCTCGGAGATCGACGTCTTTCATGTTAGTGAAAGTACGTTCAGGGGGCAAATACTATTGACTTTAGAAAGTATCTTGTCTTCCTAATGTCGAACCATCTCTAATGCGTTCCTGGTACTTTGTTGTAATATTTTTATGATATTTTACCTGTACTTAATAGATGCCTTAAACATTTTCCTGTTTGTAATGTCTATTAATTTTATAAACTGATTTGATTTAAAAAGTCGATTCAACACAAGAAGCAGCAGAAAATAACAGAATTTTTTAATCCATTGTAGGCCTACTTTTTAAAAAAAATTTGGAGTGATGTGAAGCTTTTTGTGAAATGTTAATTTTTAATGTGTGAGTTTCTAATACAAAATAAAAGTTCTGTTTTCTTAGTGTTTTGAAAGATTGTTTTTTTCTTCCTTGCGAAAGTGTTTTTTTAAATGTATTTTTCACTATCTTCTCTTTAACCGGCTTTTTTGCTATCCGGCCCTGGGTCGGTCCCGTCAAGGCCGTTTAAGAGAGTGTCAACTGTAACATTATTAAGGAAGCTAAAACTCTTCAAGAGTTATACGGTCATGTGAAGTAAGTGAGTAAAGCTGATTTAGAAATATAAAAAACCTTTCTTATATCATTTCATTCTGAAGTCAATAAGTACATTATTAACAAACTAAACGCATTAGCATTGTAGAACTCCATAATATTGTACTTTTATGAATCAGTGCGCTGTCGGTTTCTCTTATTTCGGTTTATTTATTTCACAATGTTTCAACAGTAGTATTTTCAGGAGAGAATAATATAAACTTTGTAAGCAAGTGGTAGTAAGTTAACGTTACGATAAAAGTAAACTATGAAACATGTTGACGCAAATAAGCAAACGTTTCTATTTTTTAAAATGAAATAAAAAGAATAACAAAAGTTTAGAGTTCATTCCTACGCCCATCTGCAATTCCGACCCAATTCCAATTCTATTGCTCTAACAATATCCAAAATACTTCTTGTAGCGGTCATTTTAATCTAGTTACGATAAGCGCTCATAAAATATAATTCAATGGTCACACCAATTTGCGGAATCGAAAAAATCGTGCATGTAGGTAAAATCATTGTCTTATGAGTAGGTATTTACAAATTAATTAACTTCGAAAAAGTACACTTGTAAAAATCTATTATAAAATTTACTTGGACACATGCTTTTTTAATATCTAAAGAAACTCTGCTTTTCCAATATGTATTTTAAGGGCAATAGGTTATATGGCTTCCTGACTTATGACCAATTGGACATGTATGTCATGAGTAGGATTGTTTAATAACGGTGAGTTTAAAAGCAATATTAAAAACAAGGGCTAACAGGGTGGTGATATAAGGAACAGAATGCTTGGCTTCTGATCCAGGGGACTTGGGTTCAAGCCTGGACACTACCAAATCCCTTCTTCATAATAATAAGCTATTTTCTGCTCACATTGGAGGATTTTAATCAATGATATTATAATGTATATTAAATTTTAATATCTTCTTCTGATTGTAGATCTTGCGATCTGTTTATGCAAGATATCAACTTTCTTTCTGTGGTCGTCTTGGTGGTCGACGTCTCTCTGGAGTTTCGTGCATCACGATCTTAGGAATTCTTGCTGGATCCATTCTCTCAATGTGGTCCCTCCAGAATCGTCTTCTCTGCCTACTCCATCTCACTATGTCTTCAATTTTGCAGAATTTCCGAATTTCTTCATTGGGTATCCTATTTCTAAGGGTTCTCCCCACAATGGGTGGCAATGTAATCATTTCTGCTACTCTTAAGAGATGTTTGATTCTGACAGTGTCTGCTCTTGCTTCGATTCCGTAAGTCATTATGGGCCTGATGCATGTTTCATAAATTAATTTTATTCTATTATAATATCATTGAATAAAATCATCGAGTCTTTTTTATTATTTTTATATAATCTAATAATTTTACAGAAATCTCTTGATGGAAGTTCATTTTAAATAATTATTAAATACACTTTTGTCTTTATTTTGTAAGTGACCAGACTCACCAAGCTGACTGGCATCGACAAACTGATGCCAGCTAGCCTGGCGAAACTGGTCACTATCGAAATGGAGACAAAAGTAGAGGTAGTTATTTATTTATTAAATAGAAAATAGAACACGGAGGATTTAAATCAATTGTATTAGAATTTATTATACAATCTCGTGAGCAGAAAGCAAATTTATTATGAAGAAGGAATCTGGTCTTGTCCGGGCTTGAACCTAAGTCCCCTGGATCAGGAATCAAGCGTTCTGTCCCCGAGACCACCACCGAATGTTTACAGGATGTTTTCTTTATTAATGTGTTTACTTTACACAATAATAAACATACAAAAAACTTAAATACAGAGAGAAGTAGGCATATTTTAATCATAAAACAAATTATTAACAACAAAGACTCTCCTTTCAGTTGGGGTTGCAATTAAGATGACAAGAGCATACACGTGTTAATGAATATGTGAACTTACGATTTATCCCTGAGTCCTTTATTGTCCTTGGCTGTCCCGATGAGCTTCAAAGTTTTGTCCAGAGATCTCCAGCCCGAGTTGATGGCGGTAATATTTGCAGCAATATTCTCACTGAGATTGTAGAACTCAGTGGGGCTAAAGTCTGCGAATCCCACTTCAGGCACCGGCGGCCCGTTCGTGCCGTAATCCCTATTGCCATTATTATTTGCAATGCCCTGGGACATCTTGAATGTCTAGATGCAACAACAAAGGAAAATCACAGATCTATATTTTATTCAGAAATTTTTAAATAAAACATTAAACACTCTAGGTCGATGAAAAATGGTTGTTAAATTCACACAATGGCGTAATTAGGCACTAACTACGTCGCCACCGAGAGAAACCATTAAAAGGCAAAAGCTGACATTTTGAATAATGTCATTAGTGTACACCCTATCTATAAAATTCTAAGTTATCCTACTTCATAAACTAATTATTCGTCACGTCAACGTATCTTTCGGATAATATTGTTCAGAATGGGTTCAATCGCGTTTTTTTACACACATCCGAGATGGTTCCTCGGTTATTGCAACGCGAGATGACAACAAAAAAACGATATAAAAAAATACTGACAGATGACACTGGAAAAGTGCTATCAACCTATCAGCTGTTTCTTGGTGTAGTTAAACTGCGACGGAACAGTAGGCTAGTTTATGACTAGCCATGGAGAATACGATTATGTGATTGGCTCGAGATATAACGGCCAGCCAATCAGAAGCATTGACATTTCAGAACGAAAATATTATCATTGTAATATAGCTCTAAATACCATGGTTGTAAAAGTTATAATGGCAACATATAAAATATTATTCTCATTCGAGAGTTCTAGGACTCTGTAACAGAATGGCGAACGAACAAAGGAATATTCTATTGTTAGTAATTTCTAGCCAGATGAATAATAATAGTATGTACCTATGAAAAAATGAGAACTTAAAAAGTTGGTATTCATTGTCCTATTAAGTATCAATTGTAAATGGGATTTGTTTCATCTTACGTTAGTAGTCGATGTATGAAGCTTGAGGAAACGAAAGAAATATGTCAGGAAAGAACAGTGTGGCGGTTAATATTATTATTTCTACCTACCCCTTAGTAGTTAGTTAATAATTTCATTTTTAACGGGAAAATGTGTCGAAGGTAACAAGTTTCGGCGTTGGTGCTTAATAAAAAATAAATAGTAGAATTTTAAGCTCATCTTAATTCAATGTTCATTCAATAACAATTTTCCTGATAAAAAATAATGGAAACGGAAATTTATCTTTGCATTTCGTTCTTTGGATCAAGTTTTCCCTTATATTAGTTAATTATAGTGATAAAATGATATAATCATAATGTTGCATTTATATTCCCATGAGTACAGTATTTCATTATGACCCATCAGATATTTTGTACATTTTCTTTTATGTTGATTAACCGAAAATGCCGTTTCTTTTCACTTTCGATACGTTAAAAGTGAAGAAAATCACGAAGTTTGCAAAATGGGAATTTTTATTTTCAAAACGTTATTATTTCACTATTGAGGAATTAATCATTTGAATTTTTTTGGAAAATTTTGTACCTTTATCATCGAGAGCACGGTAAAACATTGTAATTGTTAATATCGTTCGCCATAATGATTTAAATATTTTCATGCATGTCGGTAAACAAATATTAATTTATCATTTGGACAAAAACCAATTTAATTGAAAAAAGATTTTTTTTTCTAATTTCAACGTATGAAGACATTAGCCAATTTTCTTAAAATAATATAGAATCGAGATTTTTTTCTTGTACTTTGCACACGATAAGCGGAATAGCTAATAACCGTATAAAGTAACGTAGATTGTATAATAAAATGGATTTGCGATCCATCCTTTCTCTCTTATAAAAATATGAATGTTGATTTTAAAAATTTCTTTGCAATATAAATAAGAAAAAAATCTTATATTAATAATAAATTTGCAGTTTTATTTCACTTATTCTTCTAGCTTCGAAGGTTTATTTAAACGCGAGTAAAATGAAATTAAATGTTTATTGTACACACATTTTTATTATTTTTCTTACGTTGCAAGTTATTTCGTAAGTAAAATAAACACGTTTGAAATCTTGAAAATGTTTAAAAAAATTCTCTTCTTGTATTGTTATGAGAATTAAAGTTTTTGTTTTGATGCAATTTTGGAGGTAAAAATGAGTAAAACTATGGAAACTGAGAATGAAGCTGTCAAAATGTGTATTGTCTATGATAAATTTGGCGGACCGAGTGGTTGTGTGCGCTTGATGCGAAGTGCGCGAATGAAGCCGTATGGGCGAATACATTTCTTATGCTTTGCGGTTGTCTTTAAGTAATTAATTTTTATTTGGTGTCTTAAGATATACCTAAAACGATAAATTAATGAATGAAACATTGCGAATGTTTGAAATATTAATATTTATTTCATTTCAGATATTAATATGTCGGAGTGCCAGACCATAGTAGAGACTCCGAGAAGAAATGTTTTGGTAGATGTATCAAACGCTCAGTATGTTTCTCCAAATGCAAACCTTAAATTATTAACTGATGTCGCTCTGAAGAGTTCCTCACATCGAAAAGAAAAGTCTTTGCAAATTTTATGCGACAGGTCAGTCATTAAAGCATGTTGTTTATCATTGTTTTGATATGTTTCATTGCGTTTCTCCGCCAAATTTTTGAATGATTTTTGATAAGTGCTTTTTTAAAACAATTTTTTTATTTGTTTATAAGGTTTTTGGACTTGTATCCATTGAATGCAAATACCAGCGGTATTGAGATTCAGTTGGATGCCACAGCACAAAAGCTAGGAGTAGAGAAGCGCCGGATTTATGATATAATCAACATATTGGAAGCTTTACAATGCGCTACGCACTGCCGCAAGAATACCTACACGTGGCATGGAACAACTAAGCTGGACCAGTTTCTGTCTACTCTGAAGACCCAAGGGGAAGCTCTCGGCATCAGTCGTACTCTGCACGGAATGAAGGGACCTTTAGCTTCACCAAAACACAGGTCTTTAGGAGTGTTGGCTCAAAGGTTCTTAATGATGTTTCTCGTGGAACCACCGGTAAGTTTAAACATATTTCACTTATAATTTTCCTCTATAATTTAGTTTTTTGCATCACGGCTTACTGCCTTTTATTTATTTTTGGTTAGGTTTCTCTTTATCATAAAATATTGATGTTTTAACTATAGTTTGTTTATAGTTTGCTTTTTTATCTAACCCAAATTTTCTTTACTTTTTACACTAATAAGATTTGATGTGGAGTCCAGTTGGAATTATATATTTTCCATTATGTTCCACTTTGTTTAAAAGGTCTAATTAGAATTTGTTGTGTCGTTTATTAGCTTTTGGCTATTTTGGTTACTGTGAGTGTCTTTATCTTTATGGTGAATTAATCAAAAACATACCAGAAGCTCATTCAATTATGTATAGTTCAGTAATATATAAAATATTTATATGTATTTATACTTTAGATAGAATGCTGTTATTACAATAAAATAATTGACTTTCAAATATTTATTTTCTCAAAACCTATTTGGTTAATCACTTGTGTGAAAAATATCATTGCTTATTCCATTGAAAAGTTTGAGAAATATCATATTTTTCACATAAAACATTTGATAGGCAGTGCATCAAAAATCAATTGTTTTATTTATTCCCATTTTTAATTGAATAAAAAATAATACTTCTCAATGAATAAGTATTATTTAATTAAGTTTTTTGGAAATCTTGCACAGCTTTATCTAAAATTCTTTCACATTGCCAAATTGGTATAAACATTACGGTAATTATTTACTTGCAGAAGTAAAAAGTTCTCAGGTTAAAAATATTTATTGCTCTGATTTTGTTTATCTCAATTTGAATGGAGTGTGGTATAGATTAAACAATATAATAACATAAGAATTTTGTCAATTAATAGGGCACGCTGATCAACTTGGAGATGGCTGTGACGGTTCTCATTAGTCCCCGTCGGTACAATGGAACCTCCCAATCGGACCGTCAGCACAAGTCCAAAGTGAGGCGCCTTTATGACATATCCAACGTGCTCTCTTCAATTGGATTGATCGAGAAGGTTTCAGGTTCTACCATATTGAAAAAGCCCATCTTTCGTTATACGGGACCGAGCTTTATTTCTAGAAAATACTCTACCCCACCAATCTCTTCCCTGCCCCTCACCCCACTCACGTACAGCTCAGATAAATACTTGGATCACAGTTGTCCTTCCAAGTCTAAGAGAAAACTTATATTTTCATCCCCGAGTATAACCAATCCCCACGTGACTGCCAGTACTTGCATGACCACGCCTTCCACTCCGTCCCACAAGTGGGACGAGATATTGCAAGTGGTGAATATGGAACTTACTCGTATCAACGGTGCTTCCGCCTAAGTCTTTCCATTATCATGTAATCATTATTCTTTAATCATTTTAAAGTTTTATTTTGTCAATATTTATTGTTATTAGTTAATCTTAAGGCTGGGCGTATGTTTTTACTCGAATATAACGAACACCTTTTCCAAGAAATGTACAATTGGATTTTGTTTATTTTGCGAGATACACTTTCGCCCTCTAACTACCAAACGCTTTCTTTCCGAGATCTCTTTAGTGAAATTAATTTTTACTTCGCTGATTAACGATTATTATATTTGTGCCTGATGAATGTTTGGTTTTTATGATTGAGAAACGAAATGAACAAAACTACGAAGACGAGAGATATTTAACAAGCGCCTTTATTCTGTGAATGTTGAAAGTGTGAATAAATTCTATTAATTTATATATTTTTTATAAATATAACCATCGCAGTCACACGACTGTTCTTCCAAAGCTGATTACTTATAAAGGATTATTTATATAATGTTCTATATATGGCAATATTCTTAGAAACTAATGAGGAATTGCACATTGAAGTCAAAACAATAAAATTGTAAATTTTCAGTCAAATGAAACTAATAGATGAGTAAATGGTCATAGGCATAGAATCAATCTGCCTTCATATTTTGTACTTCGGATAATAGTGACACTGAAGTCCTTCCGGCTACTGGCTTAGGAACTTTCTCTACACTAAGTTACTTGTTTGTAAATTAGATCTTTTGCATGTTTAGTATGCATTTTCTTTTATAAGTCTGGGTCTGTTGTGATAGGTTTTAGATTAAATATTTTACTTTGTAGCGAGTCATCACCTCGTGCGCCTGCAAGATTGTATTATAAATATAGTATACCCAACTATTTGTAACATCGGGATGTCTAATAATTGCTAAAAGTTTAATAATTTTATTTTGTGCAATACACAAATATATAGCAATATAATTGTTAATTAAAAATCATATTTTATTTATTAAATATTTAACAAATCAATCAGATTTCATTTTCCCTATATTATATAAAAGACATTGTATATTTTTTTGGCATTAATGCAGCAATATCTACTTATTTTTAACATAGAGTAATCCTAATCACATTGGATGAATATGACCCTTGATACATCCAATATTTATTTTGTAAAAATCATGTTTCAAATCTACATGTATTCTTAACATTTGCATTGGGTTTGGATTACTGAAAATTTAGATATTGTGTCTTATAAATTTTCACTGAGAAATAAAATTTCTTAAAAGAAAACATGGCAACCTAATAATTTTAAATATATTATAATCTCTTTTGTATCTTTATTGAAAAAGATTATGTACAGACTTTCTGAAAAAAGTGATAAAATAATATCTTACTTAGTGTTGTAGAGAAGCTTGAATTTATTTAATCATTTCGTTGTATTATTTAAACAATTTATTTTAAACTGTGACTGATCAATTTTGCCTACATAAACTAACATTTTATATCGATGTTTGTGACTGATTTTTAGTATGGTAATTCAGCATAATTAATATTATTGAGTCAGTGTTTAATATAGAGATTTTTTAAAATAATTAACTAATTAAAAAATTTAACTTTAGTTATATTTTGAATGGTGCCTGAATCTATAATTAAACTTGTTTTGGATGTTAAAATATGTAATTTTTAATAGTAAACGCGATTGTTTAGTGGTTTTACTTGGATTTAATTTATGTAAATTGTGATAAATTTGTTTCGCCTTGCGAGGGCATTCTCAAACTGCAGATCAGTCACAATTTATATAAATTAAATCCAAGTAAAACCACTAAACAATCGTGTATACTATTATAAATTAATAATGGAGTTTTACAAAATTAATACCCCAACCATCAATAAGTTAAAATATGTATTTAATAAAGTTTTATAGAAGATTTAATATATTTAATACGGGTGACACGATTCGTCTTGTCAAGGCATTATCAAATGTGTGAAAAAGGTGAAAACACGTCACTCCCATAAAATATTATATAACTCCTAGAAAACTGATGTCTTCGTCAATATTAAATACCTAATATGTAATTTTTCATAATCGTAAATGATTTATTTTGTTTTATTTTATTTTTTAAAGAAAATAAAATAAAAACGTAAAATAATAATAGATATGCTCTTTGGGATTGACTTATGAATCGGATTCAAACATCAGGGAAATTCCATGATATTCCCAATTTGTTATTTTTTTTAAATTGGGAAAATATTTTTTAAATTAAAAAAAATTAAAGAAAGCTTACTTATCAGAACAAAAAGAGAAAGCAATTTTTACACTAAATTGATTAAAAAAATTGTGTAAAATGCTTGATTTAAATTGAGTAAAACAAAATAAAATCATCTTGTATTTATTTGTAAATCACTCCAATATTTAATAAAAAAAAGCATAAAATAAATTAAAATTCATAACTTTGACATAGGATTGAATTAAAATTTTATTTCATGAAAGAGGACAAGTTTCAAAATACCATATAAAATATATTTTTAAAATCCTGACATGAACAAATGTTGTATTGTTGAAAATTTAAAATATTTGTAATTTTGAAGTTACAACTTTTGGTAAACAGGGTAACTATTAAAATCATGAAATCTGAATCAGTTTAACATTTAACACTAAGTTGTGACATTGTAAAGTTTTTATTTTAGAGTTGTACTGTTTTTAAGTAATTGTTTTAATACTGTAAAAGTTTCTATGAACTTAGATCCTCTACAATTTTTTTTTATCAAAAAATAAAACGATGGCTTTGTTACAATTGAATTATTTTATTGTCAGTTTTAAATTGAACACTATTTAATTATATGAAAATCTTACATAATTTGTTACATTGTTAGCCTAATTATAAGAAAACTTATCAACATACCAGTAATTTAACAGGAGAAAGATAAAACACCACAGTTTGTCCTATTTAAACATAAACATTGTTTTTTATTTTCTATTCTTCTACAAAATTGTGATTAAATGCTGGATCGCTTGGAATGAAATTGTACAAAAAACTTTTGGTATGGATGTGAAAGGAGGATAAATGCCATAGAAATGAGATCACTGAGAAGAATGTGCGGGAAAATAATGTATGATAGAATACCGAACAATGAAATAAGGAAGAAATATTAGGCTAATAATCGCGTCTTAAGTAAAATTAAAATATAATCACATAGATGCTTTGGACATATGGTACGAATGGATGAGAGAAATTGTATATAAGCAGAGTGTGAAAGGAAAAATAAACCGAGGAAAACACGGGAAGACCAAATCGAACAATTGCTGAAAGGCCACATTCAAAGTGGAAAATATTGACTAGCTTGCGTATTGCGGTGTATGAATGTAGAGGAACTCAAGAGGTATGTCAGGATATAGCAGTGTGGTGGTCTATCCTCTCTGCCTACCGTTCCGGGAAACATAGTAATGGTTAGTTAGTTTATTAAAACTAAACTAAGTTTTTGAAAGGAAAAAAACACATTTTTAGAGTTGCATTCTTACAATTAGGCTAACAATTTTCTAAGTATATTTTATCTATCTATTTGGTATTTATTTTCTATGAGAAAATAATATTTAACCAAATTCGTATGTTATATATGACCAGTGCTTATATAAATTCTAAATTACCAATGTTGATGTTTGAGCTATGTTTGATATGATGTTTACTTAAAAATGTACTTTTATCTGTGCAATTCTTCTATTTTTTATATTTATTCATTGTTACAGAAGCTAAAATATATATTTATCAAATGAAATTGATTTTTGTGTTTTGATTTTATATTAAGTTCTGCTAAAATATTGATTTGGAAGCAGTTCTTCATATCAGCAGGACACTAAAGGCAGAAACATACTATTAACACGCAACGTGGCGTGTTTACTCCCACCACCGGCAACACGTCGATCTAGCTCGTCTGGATCGGGTGGCGTGTGCGCGCATGGCGTCGCGTCGGGTGTTCCTAGTGTGATTCTGTTCATAGAAAACAATACAATTTGATTCGACTCAACACGCATCACGTGGCATCGGGTGGCGTGGCGTGTTAATAGTATGTTTCTGCCTTAATCCTAAATTTTGATTAGGTGCATTCTCAATCCATACCCATTTTGGGAAATAAAGATGTAATGAATGATATTATAATTTAATCAACTTTGTTTCCAAACTTTCTTTTAGACTTTCGTTTCATGTCACAGTCATAACGCACGGAGCTGAGACGTGGACACTGACAAGGGGTCTAGTGTACAAGTTCCAGGTCGCCCAGCGCGCCATGGAAAGAGGTATGCTTGGAATTATCTCGAGGGACAGAATCAGAAATTAATTTATTCGTTAACAAACCTTAGTGACTGAAGTGGCTCTGAGTGTAGGCGGGCTGGCCATATTAATATACCGTACCAACAGCTGATGAGAAAGACGGGTTCTGGAGTAGAGACCGTGTACAGGATTATAAAGAGTTGGACATCTCCCTGCCCGCTGGATAGACAATTTTTTATTACGATTGCTGGACGTGGACGGATGAGAGTGGCAATGGTAGGGAGCAGTGGTGTGTTCTGGGAGAGGTTTTCGTTCAGCAGTGGATGACAGACGCCTGATAAGAAAGACCGTCCCATGCTTTCTGATATTAAACAAAGTGCTTTTTTAAAATCTGATGAGATACTCAGATTATATTAGAAGAATTCATACATACACATTTACATTTGTACATTTGTTTATTATATCTTGTGTATTTTTTTTTAACATCGGCCATACGTCTCGACCGGACGTTGGCGTTTTGTGAAGTCATTTGCTCCTTTGAGGGGGTGCCGATTATCTTGCTGGAGGAGGGGAGACTTACCCGCAATGCCGGGCCTCGTCTTCCTCCTCCTTGGTTCAATTGCATTATTTTTCTTCTCTTGAATATATATAGTACAAACTTCCTATGTTACCTCCCCTATTCCACATACCTATTAAATAAAATTCCTTATTTCCCCCATCCTGCATTTTATCTCCTCCCTCCCTCCTGTGCCTCCTGCTGTGCATTATTTATTTTTTATTCTTTCTCCAACATATTTATGTATCAATTGTGTATTTTCTTTTGATGTTGTTTTTCTATGTGTGTACAGCGGGACATCGAGGGAGAGTAGCGTAGCTTAAATGTGGTCTGGGTCCCCCTTGGTTGCAAATATACATATATTATTATTTTTTTAATCGTAAGTGCCTCATGGACGGGGGACGGGCGTAGGGAGTGCACGAGTGAAGCTGACGAAAGGCGCCGCTGCGCCTATAACAGCTTCGGGTAAGTGGAGGGAGCCCTCTATGGCTCGGCCATTTAAAAAAAATTCAGAATTGCAGTAAAATGAAAAAGGGGTTAGTTTTAATATTTTTTTTATTTAGAAAAAAATAATTACATATTTACATAATTTATCTATAACAATTTTTTTTAGTTGGTATAAAATTTCAAACAATATCAAATGGAAAAAAATAAATAAGAAGACTCATAGGAATTTTATGCCACATAAGAAATATTACAAGCTTTCGTTTCTGAAATGTTATCTGTGCTTTCGGTAGCGTTGGGATAGCAAACTATTGGACATTGTTGGATGCGCTGGAGTTATACATTGTTCTACACAACTCACTTCTTACAACTTTCTAGGCTACAACTAGAAATACTTGAGCAATTCTCGTCGGAAGACTCGATGAGTGCTTACGGAAGCGGCTACTACATTAAACTATCACTATCGGATGGTGGCAAGATAAATAAATAAGTTCTCATCAATTTGATTTACAGCTGAGTACTGCGGCCCACTGGGGCCACGGGTAGTGTGAAACATTAATTTATTTAACTCTCTAAAATTATTTAACGATTATGAATGACATCAGGCAGGAAATTTTCTTAAAAACACCGAAGAAAAGCCGCACAAGTAGTATTTACAGTGATTACAAAGTGACGGTACTCTTCGTGATGATATCCAATTTTTGTACCAATTTGTTTTCAGAAAGTTTTTATAACAAGCACTCGTGTACCACCGGATACCTGACTAAACGATGTGGGTGATGGAGTCAAGTAGTTTAGATTATGGAGGTGATCAGACGGGCCTTGAAGTTCACTATCCTCTCGGAGGTCTGCGCCAGGCGAAGGATGAGGTCTTGGATGAGGTTTGAGATGCCGCGGTTGGCAATGATGAAGAGGCGCGTGACGGGGCCGGGGATGCCCTCCGTGTACCCGTCACCTTTCCCTACTGAGTCTCCGTCTGCGGGGGCGTTGGCCGCCTCGTCCGACTGCTCCGTGCCTCCCGAGCCGGCTACCAGCTGCAACACCACAACAGTAGCATCACTAACAACCCCGGTCTGCGTACCAGCACCACTTTGTACATTGTTAAGTCTGTCCAGTTCAACTAGTACGAGATACGGCTAAGTCCAACAGTTAGGTGTCAAGAATGACGTGAACTATCTAAATACTGTCTACGAGTCTCTGTACAAGTCAAAAGTTAGAAATTGGAAAAGAGTTAAGTTAGGAACGAAAGGAATGTGACGAAGAGGAGAGGAGAATATATTTTCTTAGTGCTTTTTTTATGCTTCTACAACGTGCATGAAAAGATATGGGCATCTTGCAGTTTACAGTTATTCAAAAGACTATCTTTTCTAATTTACTGATGAATGCATTCAACTTAATTGGAAACTAGTAAGTTAATTTGTTAAGACAATTATTTGTTGAAAAATTGCTAACTATATTTGCGATTCAAAATCAAATACAATGGAAGACTTGAATGAGTTAAGCTCTGGCAAACTTGTTTACTACTTGTATCACCATTACCTTTGTTGATGTACAATAAATTTACTTATTTTTCATTCACTGAGTGTTTATTAACATTTTTGATAGGATTTTATTATTATGTACAATCTATTGTACCAACGATTTCTAAATATTCTGCGGTGCAAATCGCCATCTAGCATAGAATATAGTTTGAAGGTGAAAGTGCAGTCCCTACAGAGGATTATATACATGATATTTCAGTTGTTCCTGAAAGTAATCACGTATATTTTAACAGTTTTATGTATGCGTCACTTGAACCCATGTTATAATGATTTTTTTTATTTGAACGGGACTTTTTATTTATTATGGGTGTATTTTTGGGAAATACGTAATTAATTACATAACTATATTATTTCAGGATTGGATGGCTTGTATGATGAAATGTGTATGTCTTAATAAACACTTTATATAAAAATGCTCACATTTATACTTTCCAGAACACTAAACTAGATCATTGGTTTACCTTTTTCACTTTGGCAGGCAATATGATTGGTCTATGTTGTTGTTGTTATCAGATAGTCATAATATTACCGTAAGAAGTTGTATTTTTGAAGCTGATTTGTCTTGTTTCATTTCACATAACTGTTAAAGTTATGTTGTGTGATTCACGTTCGATGGCAGCCTCTGACGGTGGAATGTAAGTTTTAAATGCTGTGTAGTAGTCAAGTGATGCATAGCACTGCGCCTCAGAAGGGGTGATGTGACAGATGAGGTCTAATCGTTACAGAGTGTTGGTCAAGTGTTTTGTACCACCTTGGTGGTGTTTTGAGGGTTTGGGATGTCACGTACTGCCGTATGGGAAGCGGTGATGCCGAGTCCGATGGAGTCTGTCCCTGTGAGTATCCGGAAGGCTTGGCCCGCGGCTCGCGCCATGCTCTCCGCTGGCCGCTGCCGAACAACCACAATCCCGGTTCACATTACAAACTCTTCCAATTTCAATTGTAATTAAAAAGTCTAAGCTTCCAATAATACTTTTTAGCACAACTGTGAGTTTTTTTGAAAATTAAATTAGTGTCAATACATTATTCAAGGATGAAAAGAAAACATGAAAAGTCAAGTTCTGTATGGATGTTCAAGGGTCTTGTTTTCTTGGAAATGGTCATTTAAAATGTTAACATGGATACATGAAACAACTTTAGGTTATCTCCTATAACTAGGTAAAAAATGGATTACATAACAAATAATGCTGAATTATTAATTTATTGTTGTAACATAAACTCAGGCAGTAATTATTTTTGTCTATGGTGAAATCTTTCAGTGTGTATGTGACTTACTTTTTGTTAAATTAAAAAGTAATGTAATTGCATAAAAATAATTAAGTTGCTTGCTTTTTATTTTTAATGTTTTTCCAAAATATATTTTTAAACAAATTAGTAGACTTATTGATCGTAATATAGAAAAAAACAGTCTTTATCTAGACAAATAATATTGGAAAAGTAAGGTGGAAAAGCGTGTGAGTACCTACATACTATGAAGCAATTGTAGGTATTTATAATATGCACAATTATAATACAGTAAAATTGAATACATTTATGAAAATATCTATCAATAAGAAAATTATTTATTCAATAAAAAATTATCAACTGTAGTTTTGAACTTAGATTAACACCAATAATTTATTTCTAACTTAGTTCATAACTGAACTTATTCTTGTTGATATAATGTGTTTATAATATACTTATTTATCAATTTGTTGATAAAGAAGTATATATTATAACCCTACTGATTTTCTTACTTACTTTTATAGGGAAGACATTATACGCCTCTTTCAAAGTTAAACCAATGATATTATTATTTTCATATGAAACATTACAAAACTTCTCCCATTTATTAGTTTATCGTAACGTTTAATGGTGACATTATGAAATAAAACGTTGAAAAACAACTTTCAAATAATATTCATGAAGTTTGTAAAATTTTTGACAATTAAAACCAGAGAAGCATAAAATATTACATTTTAACATTTGAAAGAGACGTGGAGTCTTCTTAAAATGAAATCTGTACCAAAATGATGTGCATAACTTGATTGCAATCAAGTGTGAGCAGTATTTGTAAGATTCATGTGTACCGGATTTTCTGGATGCTAAACGATGAACTGAAATGTAAGAATTCAAACAGAAAGCTGATTGAATATTAAACACAGTTATTCTAGATATGAGAATGATGATTACCTAAACGTATTTATTAGGTATGTAAAATGAAGTATGCAATTGCATGTGATTTAAAGCTGAGTGGTTGTGAGTGAAAACACACATGTGGGTATGTACTTACTCTTGTTTATTCTGAGTAGTGTGGTGGGAAAATGAAGTGAAGAAGAATAGGGAGTAATGTTTGCGTACGGGCATTATTCATAGAGGTTGTAATACATATAGTGTTAAGAAGAAAGTGGAAGAAAGGGTTATTTAATCTTCAGCACTTGGTCCGTCTAGAAGAAGTTTCTGTCATGTAAAAATATTTCCTTTTATCATGTCTTTTTACGAAAGATGTCAGGGAAATAATCATAAATAATGGAAGAATAAAAATTTAAGTAAAGTCTCTATAAGAAATATTGAGTATAAAAATTTATTTTCATAGCTTTTTAGAAAAAATATTGAAAATTGAAATGTGATAAACTTTCTTCGTTTATTATAATAAATGTCAATGTCAATTGTGACAGTTCAATTAAAGTCACTATTTTAACGTCAAGTTAGAAAATGTTGGTCTATTTTCTTGAAAGTTGTCGACTCGGTCTGGTATGGTATGGAAGAGATTAAGATGGATAGTTTACCCGGATGATGTCGAACAAGAAGTTCCCAGATCCGCCCCCAGAGCCTCCGCTAGCTGAGGCGCTGCTATCCCCGAGGCCAAAACTCAAGAATCTGGAATGATCAGTCGTTCAAACATAGTTTTCTGAGAGTTACGACTATCTTCACAGACCGAAGCGAGTGGGGGGAGGTGAGGGGGGTGCGTACCACCTACCGTTTGTTCCTGTTCTCATCAGACGAGTCAGCGTCGTCCAGAGACAGGTCGTCGATTGCTGCTCCGGTGTCGGAGGCCGCGCCTTCTTGGTCAGCTCCGGCCGCCTTGGCCCCGTCCTGCGCGCCCTCGGGATCCGCGAACTGAACCCTCACCTCAGACTGCTGCGACTCCGCCTCCGACAGCTGATTCTCGTCAGGGTTTACCGCCGACGTCGCCTGCAAATCACCAAATTCTGAAAAACTGTCCAACTGCGAATGCGAGATGTTTGGTTAAATATTAGTAGCGCATTGAAGAATGATGACGTGGCCGGCGGTCCAGTTCGCTGGATTTTCGCTGCACGTCTATGAATGCTCGTCGCAGATCCTCGTACGCGTCAAGATGTACTTTCGGTCTGCTGGTTAAGTCTGATGAGTCGAATGATGGTGCAATGTCGGCCGAGAGGGTTGTTTTTAGCGTTGTCGGTCAGTCTGTCAGATCAATTTTGAAAATCAAATTTGGAAGCGTTCGTTCGTTGCGTGGTGGCTTCGGCTGTCGCATTCGCCGAAGTTTTGGAGTTAACGTCAGTAGAGCAGCGGAAGAGATAGACAATTACCGGAGTAGTACTAGGGACTTCCTGAGTTTGGGACTCTACGTCTTCAGAGGTCGAAGACTCTCGCGGGATAGATTCGGTCGCGGGTGACTCGGTTGGAGAAGAAATAGATTCTGTAGAAGATAGGTCAGAGTCAGGAGTTTCGGTCGAAGAAACAGATTCCACAGAAACGGGCTCAGAGATGGACGGATTGGATGGAGTGTCGATTGATGATGCTTCGAGATTACTTGTTTGCACCTCGTTTTCTTGCGGAGATTGAGAGGCTTCTTCAATGCTATTGCGATTTCCTAGCGACGGGTTTGAATCGACTTCGTCGCTGTCGCTGCCTGGGGCGAAGGTCGGGAGCGAGACGGAGATCTTGGTGCCAGCGTCGCTGCCGTTGTTGCTGTCGCTAGAAGAGTCATCGTCATCGTCATCATCATCGTCGTCGTCGTCGGAGGAGGAGGAGGAACCGCTGGCGCCCCCCGAGCTGCCGGAACTGCCGCCCCCGCCAAGGGCTCCCGAGAGCAGGGACCTGCCTACAATTCTGACCAGGTAGCCCACTATCTCCTGAACTTTTTGATCTATTATCTACAACACAATAGACACACATTTTGACTTTCAGGAACGATTGTTACGAACTTCGTTGACCCCAAAAGTTCGGCTTTAATTCAATTCAAATCTGCAATTCATTTTGATATTACAATCATCAAATTGTATTACAAATAAAACTAAATAATTTATAAAATCTGTGAATAAAAATAATCTGTTGAATGTCCATTGACATGTTAAATAAACTGAAACGATAAAACAAACATATCCATATTATTTAGTAATTTAATAATTCAAGAAAATATTCATTTTAAATATACGCCTTTCATTATAATATAACAGTATTTACCTATCCTAGATTACAGCTTATATAATAATTTGATTAGGAGGAAACGCAGTGTTATATAATTGCAAAATGATATAAACGCTAAGTATTACTTTACAGTTGAATAAATTACTAACACTTGTTTGAAATGCACAGTTTTTTGTAATCATTTGCATGGAGTATTCAAATACGTTCTTCAGTAATTTTTCGATCACGAACCCTCCGATAAAGTTAAATGTTTATTTATGAAACCTGTTATAGACACTTCGTACATAGACACACTAATTTGTACTCAGTCTTTAGCTATCATTAATTCTGAAGGAGAGCCACTTTTCACGCGGTGATAATTGGGGTAATAGAATTAATACAATGGGCAACTGTGGATCGCGTTTCAAAGGTCACAGAGGACTGCATCTAATCGAAGCAGAGAGCTGAATACAGCCGTTATGTTAATTAGGTTAACCTTCCCTTACCGATGCTGTGTAGCGTGTACACATTATTTGTAAGAACTTTTGAATCTGAATAAATACGAGAAAAGACAATTCGGATGGCACACCTATAACTCATCAATGGGAAGGAGTAACATACTTCCGAGTCTCACTCCAATAAGTCACACGATCCAAGTCGGATGGCACATAAGGCGAAGACCAAGAGACCACTTGGTGAACCAGGCCATAGAGGAAGACCAAAGAACTTTTGGATATCACAATGCAGCATAATATGTTTGTCTCGCACACACTGTGTTGCATGTGCGAGTTTGGGAGTAGTGACAAATAATAATTCGCATGCTCAGAAATCTAATATTATGTCAGTCGGTTTCAGCCCGTTTACATGAGTTATGTTTTTTCTGAAGTTTTGGTTTTTTTCAAATGAAGCCATGAAACCTTGTAAGCTACAAGAGCATTTGAATAAAATGTATGGTGATACAAAGGACAATGATTTATCCTATTTTCAGGAGTGGAATATAAACATTTAAACCAAGCTAGTAATGGATAGTATTGTGATAACTAAATAACCATCTCGCCGTGTTCCCGAAGGTTTGTGAAACATTGCGATCTTAAATAGACAACCTTCGATGAGTACAGAACAAATACTAAGGAGTTGTTAGTTTACAGAGATCGAGAAGGCAGTGCTCTCTAATTACAGAGATACTCTCTGGCCAATTACAAAGGTCGAGAAGGCAGTGCTCTCCAATTACAGAGCCTTGGGGCCAGAATGTCGAGTTCAATTAAATAGTTTTTTCCAATTAAGGAGGTTTTAGTGCTCCAAGGGGGTGGGGCCGAAACTTTTCTGCCAATTATAGAGTTTTGACAATTAACCAGGTTCCAATTATCCAGGTTCTACTGTACATCGTTAATATGTACATTTATTACCATTCATTCTTTCCATGTGTCTAAACCATTTTAATGATCCTGTCATTATTTTGTTCACAACACATGCATTAACTTCTTATATTTTCATTCGACACTCTGTCATACACAGATTTTCCACATATTCGTCTAAGAGAAATAATTTCTACTGCATTTATTATATTTTCATCCTTCTTTTGCTAGTAATAACGGTGTATGAATTAGCCATAAGCAAACATAACACACTTGATAATTTAACATTATTAAAGCAGCCCACAGACTGCTGACGTCATTACGGCTAGATTTTTTTCAATGCGAGTAGACCCCGATTAGCCTGTGCAAATGAAATTTGTTGTGAAAATGAAAACAAGTTTTAATCTGTTACATATTTCAAGAAGGACGTTTTTTATTCCACTTTCGCATACAATATCAATTAATTTCTTGTCCGATTCATTGCTCAATGGAACAGATCAGGTTTACACTATTTACGTTGTACCAGAGGCGGCATGTGGTTTGAAGCGGGCATCAAACATAAACCACATTAAAAAAAAACAATTGACAAACAAACTAACTAACCATCACGCTGTTTCCTCGGAGGGGTAGGGAGAGAGAATGGACCGCCATACGGTTCTGTCCTCACATACCTCTCTAGATTCCTTTACATTCATACATCGTAACATGCACGCTCGTCGATTTTTCCGACTTCGAATGTGGCCGCCTCTTAGAATTTGATTAATTTAGTCATGCCATGCTTTCTTTGGTCTTTCACGACTCTCTTTCCAATCACACTGCTTGTATACAACATTTTAACCATTCTTCTCTTATCCATTCGTTCCATATGTCCAAAATCATCTCAGGGATCCTTTCTTAATTTTACTTATGAAGCAATTATCTGCCATACATTTTTTCTTTAATTCGTCGTTTGGTTTTCTATCATATATCATTTTCAGCACATTCTTCTCAGTGATCTCATTTCAATGGTATTTATCCTACTTTTATCCTTTTTTTGCTTTCTTCCTTGCAAGTTTCACTTCCATACATAAGGGTTGGCCGTTCCGGCTGGGCCACGGACGACCGAATCAACCAACTATAGAGCGAAGAGGCACCCCCACTACCGGTCGACGAGCGCCATGCACCAATGGGAGCACAGATCGAAACCCCTAGGATAGACGGGCTCGCCTATATAACTAAATAAATTTTACTCCCCCGAAAATTTGGTCCTTTGCATTTAATATACATTTTTCCCTTCTGCACAAGTTGCAACTAAAATCCCGCCTCCCATATATTAAACTAATCCCATAAAGTCACACACACTACACCACACACAAACCCACAAACCACACCCACAAACCACATAACTCATCAATGGGAAGGAGTAACAGACTTCCGAGTCTCACTCCAACAAATCACAGATCCAAGTCAAGTCATTGAGCTTGGCGAGGCAACTCGAAAGGAACACATTGAGCTACATCCCTCCGGAACTACTGCGCTGCCCGTATCGCGCCCCTGTACTATTGACTGCCCCATCACCCGGAAGAACTTTTGACGGTACCTCGCCGCCGGACAGGACGATAGATATAAGGACCTATATTGTGTATACATTGCTGACTGCTTGTCGCAACTGCATAATTAAACAAACTGTGTCAAAAGGAACGTCGGTTTCATTGGTCGCCCGGATTGATCCCTATCAAGGATGTAAAAGTTATAAGATTAATCCACAAGAAGGCAAATGTTTTAAATTTGACATTGGTTCCCCTTCGATCTAAGATCCTGCGTAATTGGTCCGGTGAGTATTTAATTGAAAATTTTACCTGAGAAAGGTTAGGGAAGAGTTGCCGGAGAATTCCTATCGTCCTCTTGTTCCTTTCGCTCAGTTCTGAGTTTGGCTCGCCCAGATTTAACGAGTCCAAAGTTTCCTGAAAAAATTAATTAAACAATTTTTAATCAATTGAAAATCAACAACACTTAATCATAGGGCCTTATCCATTGCTTACATATTACATACATAATCAACTTATAAGAATTATCTAAATAGTATTTTATTTGTATTATCAATTATAAAGAATTATTATTTATCTTTTGCGTCTTCTGTATGGGGTCTATGTTTCACACCATGGCTCTTTCCGACTGATTTCTTTTTAGCGATATTAGGCTACCAGTCACTCGGGAGAAGACGAGACATTCACTTGGGTGTTCACATCTTTCGACTGATAGGCGGTTGTATACACAACTCAGAAATCCTAAGTGTTGTGGGTCTGTTCGTCCCTGATAATTATCTTCGACAAAGAGACCACATATTGTTTTATATCAATGGTTATGCCAGTAGGTAGAGCAATATCTTTGCTAAATTGTGTCACCTTGGAGGCCGACGTATTTTGTGATAGCTTGGTTGATAGAGAAAGGCGCTGTCTCTGTCATTGTTATAATTGTGAGTTCATCATATTATTTCTTCTTCTCCTTCTTCTTCACTTTTGATAGACTCAGTAGTCTGTTACTTCAGGCGGGTCCTCTTGAGACGCTGAACTCCAGCTTTCTCTCCACCGTTTCGGGGGTCTTCCTGGTCAGCGTTGTCTGCTTGGCGTTCCATGGAGAGCTATGTATGGTATCCTATGTATTTGAGCTCATTTTTTCTACATGTTGATGCCAGTATCGCCGTCTTTGACGTCCCGATCTGACCACATCTTCGACCTCGCAGATTTCTCGGATTGCTGTATTCTTAACTTTGTAAAAAAGCCTTTACAACGCTCACAGAACAGGTGACAGAGCCTCGGACACCGGATTGATCACGGACATATTATTTCATTATGTATTATTTACTATTGTGTATCAAACTTGTTATTAATAATATTATGTATCATTGGTGCATTGGAATGTAGTTCTGTGATGCTGTTGATATATTTAAATAAATAAATGAAAATGAAAATAAATAAATAAAAGGTAAAAGCCCTAGAGCAGTACTACCAACATTGTCTACGAAGGATCCTAAATGTGAAATGGTAGGACAAACGGAAAAATGACAGCATACTTTCTGGAGTTAATATGACGAGTGTTGAGGCTACCATCATTCAGAGACAATCCACAATCTTTTATCATATATATTATATTATATTACAGTTCATTTCAAATGCGCGGGCCTCGACATATTGAAGGTATTACATTGTTTTTTAGATGAAGGTATCATGCTTTCGAAACACGTCGAAATAAAAAAAATTGAAAGTATTTATGAATTTTAAATTGTACATTTGTAATCTATTACTGGTTATCACGTTATCAATATCAAAACAGCTCATTATCGTGAAAAATAATAATGAAATAGAAAGTTTCAATTATATTATGAGTTATGTTATAAATAACCTTTTGCTTCCTGATCTGTAAAAAAGAAGTTATTGTAGAATTGCGAAACAACTGTAGTAACGAAATGTGTTTACAAAAAAGAGTTAGTTGTTTATTAAGAACTACACGATAAATTTCAAATAATTTGTTTTATATTTCACGATACGAAAATGATAAAAAAAAATCTTTATATAAACACAAACAATAAATTTTGTTTCATCACGTTTTTTAAATGATCGTTTTGATATTTAAAAAAAACTAGTAAACTTTTTGTAACTTTTTTTTTTATTATACATGAATGATCACAGTTTTATTTGCTTTTACACATAATTATAATACCTACAATATTAAGACATTTGTCATATCGAACTACATGCTTTTGTATTCCTTCGTGATAGAAGTTTGCTGTCAGACTTTTCGTGAGCGTTATAATCCTGAAGGTGACGATTATTTAAGCCAAATTGTCACAGGCGATGAAACGATGTTTTTCCTAGTCTTAACCTTTATGGAAGTTTCCTTTGTATATAATAGAGGTAAATAAATTGCAGTAGCCCTTATTTTTAAGTATACATCATACCGTAAAAGATGATAATATTTACACAACCATTATTTATATTTTTCCAATCGATTTATTTAATATCCGGAATACACCGATATATATTTTTATCTATCATATATGTGTTGAATATATGGTTGAGGATATTATAAGATGGAGCAGACAGCGAAAAGAGACTGGTACGGGCATGTTCAAAGAATGGACACCACCAGACTCCCCTATATTGTACTATATAATCAACCTCATGAGACTCGTCCTAGTGGAAGACCTCCTAAAAGATGGAAGGATACCTGGGAGTCTACCTCACAGGAGAAGCAACACTCTGGAGAACAGACCACATAGGTCTACAACAAGGAAGAATAAGAAGTTTTAACTACAGTCTGTTTCGATATCACTCGTTTAATCTTTAAGATGAAAATTAATGATGTTATTGTAAATATATTAGCGTAGTAGATTTTCGCTCCAAAAGCACACATGTAAAATTGTCTCTACACTCTTTACATTTACTTGAATTATTGCCTCTTATATGGACCAGGTGAGACAGGCGCTGTGGAAGCTACACAGAAATGAAAAGACTGGCTGGAGACAGGACTGAGTGGAGGGAACGAGTGAAGAGTAACCACGAAAAAGAAGAATTGCCTCAGTACAAAAATAATGAAAGCTGATGATTGATAATTTGTATTTTTATTAAACATTTAATTCCGTCAACACTAAAGAAGATATTGAATTTTATAAATCACACCATTTTAACGCCATTGAATTTTGTATTAAAATACTTTTGAAACTATAATAAAAAAAACTAAATATTCTCTGTTGATAGTATAATCAAATTATCACTTTTGTTTCGTCAAAAGGAAAAATAATAAAAAATGTACTTTCACAGTGTAAATGTCAATGCCATCAAAACTAGCTAGGGAAATTACGCTGTAATTTATTCGACTATTATAGTCAAACAGAAAAAAAAATCAGTCAAAGAATTAATTTTCTTTAACGCTTTCTTGTGAAACCCGTTTATTAAATTTAAAACTTTATTATCTATTATTTTACATCGTTTTTCTTTGCTCAGATAAATTTTGTGTAATCTCGTGAAGAAATCCGATATCTAATAATAATAAAGTGACAAATAAAATCGTGGCAAGGTATTTCATTACAGTCAAGATGAGTCAACACCACATAACATTCCGCTTTCGTAAGGTATATGTAAGATTTTACGTAAAATTGGTTGTTAATGTAAATTTTTCGAGCAACGGCCTACTTGAATGGCTAAGTTCTAAATATAAAATTAAATAAATTGCTATCTTGAATTTTGTGTGTCCGTGTTTATTGTATCCTCATCGGCCAATGATTCGGAGACCATCGCAGTCTTCATATTTATATTGAAAATTAAAAAAAGAAAACGCTTTAACACTTCTAATATATAACTAACTAACTAACTAACCATCACGCCGTCTCCCCGAAAGGGTAGGCAGAAAGAATGGACTGTCACACTTTTACTGATGCGGCACTCCATCCTTCTCTTTTCGCTCCGCGGGAGACGCAGTGTGATGGGTTGCGAACCTCATCGCCACCAATAGGCATCTCCCGCGCATACTTCGATCGTCCAACACCCACGAAATAAATCTAAAACAAATAATATAAAATACAATGATATAAAATAAAATAGCAAAATAAAAATAATTTAACACATAAAGTTTTTTTTTATTTTTATAAATATGATACAAAACGAGGATGTCATGAAGATAGCAACGAGCTATCGTAACTATTAGTAAATACAAGAACAAACTGATTTAAACGAAATATATCAAATAATTTTTGTTTTTATACGAGTAGGTATATGGTATAGATTTTTTTATGTTTCAATCCTAGGTTTGCAGCAACATGCAATATTTTTGCTGGTTCTTAGTATGCCACTTGGTCCTTAAATATGGTTTCCTGTTGCGTTCCACATGTTCCACATTGTAATTTTGTAATTTGCGTGTATGGCGGGACATAGAGGAAAATAGAAGTAGATTAAATGTTGCCTGGTTCCTCTTGATTACTTAACGTATAATTTTTCTAACATAAGTCCCTCATGGATGAGGGACGGGCCCAAGGATTGATTGAGCGAAGCTGACGAAAGGCGCCGTTCACTTATAACAGCTTCGGGTAAGCGGTGGGAAAGAGAAAATAAAATATATTGTACAATATAGAAAATAAAACATACAAATTTAAGCAGAAAATGATTTCTGGTAAATAATAATACAAATTTAGGTGCACGCACACATATATATTTAAAAGAAAAAGCTAACAATGATTTTAAAATTGTAGGCATTCATCCGTACCGAAAATTGCATTTAAATGTCTTTGGAATTTGTTCATTTTAAATATGAAAAACTTATATAATACATGTGATGTGTTCATAAATTGATGTTGTGTCGCTGATGTTCATAAAATGACTTAATATTAATAGCAGGTGCCTACCTGTGCAGTCTGTGCTGGGGCGATGATTTCTATGATCTCTGGCCTGTCGTCAAGCGCTGGGGAGGGATCTGGCACGGGAAGAGCAGTACAGTATGCTACCATTGCTACCACCACGGCGAGCCTCAGCGTCGTACTAAGCTTCGCCATTTTTTATCTGTAAGAAAATTGATTATTTAAATGGTTTGATGTGGAAAAATTGAAACACGATTTTCTTTACTGATTATAAACTGTTTAGCCATCAATCAACGTCAAAAAGAATTAGAATCTATTTTTAGAAATACGATTTCAATAAGTTAAGTAAAATTTTCAAAAATATTTCTTAAAAACTTGAAAAACTAACTAACTAACTAACCATCACGCCGTCTCCCCGAAGGGGTAGGCAGAAAGAATGGACTGCCACACCTTTCTTTCCTGACATATTTCTTTCGCTTCTCTGACTCCTCACATGGCCGACATTCAATATTTGATTTATTTGATCGTGCCACGTTTTCCTTGGTCTTCCTCTATTTCTGGTACCATTTACATCATTAACATATAATTTTTTTATCATTCTTTCTTCATTCATTCTTTCCATATGTCCAAACCATCTTAATGATCCTTTCATTATTTTGTCCATGACACCATCATTCGCACCGCATTCACTTCTTATATTTTCATTCGACACTCTATCATACACAGAATATCCACACATTCGTCTAAGAGATCTCATTTCTACTGCATTTATTCTACTTTCATCCTTCCTTTGCCAAAAACTTAAATATTTTGACAAATGGTTTAGCGTTGATTATATGCATCTTGCATGGGATGCATGCTTCTAACTAACTAACTAACTAATCATCACGCCGTCTCCCCGAAGGGGTTGGCAGAAAGAATGGACTTAAAAACTTTAACTGATGCGGTACCCCATCTTTCTCTTTTCGCCCCCGCGGGAGACGTGGTGTGATGTGATGGGCATGCTTCTATAATAGTTAATATTGTTATTGATTGTAAAACTAGTATATTGAAAGTCTTTTTGCTCGAAAATGAAAAAGATTTCAAGCTTGATAAAATATATGTTTTAAATGTTTAGATATTAAATATTGAAATATAATATTAAGAATACAACATAAAAATGGGTAGATTAGTATGTAACAACACTGATTCGATATTTCATTAAAAAAACATAATCACTTTCTGGTTCACTTTGTTTAAACAATATATTAAGCACACGACACATTTATTATAGATACGTAAATTATACACTGTTGCTTAATTATTATTATCATTATTATTACACGCGGCACGATCAAATAAATCAAATATTGAATATCGCCCACGCGAGGAGTCGGAGAAATCGACGTGCGTGCATGACACGATGTATGAATGTGGAGGAAACGAGAGAACTATGAGTGATGGTTGATAGTTTTTTTAAAATTATTTTTATGGCTCTTTACATCATTACAGCGCGAGTCAAATCGATGTAAAGGGTATAGCTATTATATCGATTCTCGTGATATCTGATAGGTAGGTAATCAATCTTCAATTTATTGTCACGTTAATGCTACACCAGACCAAAGACAGTGTGAGAATAATACTGTCATCGCCAGGAATCGAGCCCAGGGCCTTTAGCGTGGAAGTCATAACTGTTGCAACTCTACAACGAATGTCATTTTGTGTGGAGTTTTTAATAATTAATTAATTAATACGAATGAAAAAGTATGTTTACTAGAAGCTCTGTTATATTTTATGAGAATGACATGTTTCGCCATGCTAAGGCATTATTAAATGTTCCAAAAAATATATGATCACGTATTATTCCGATTAGACATGTAGTGACAAATGCACGGCAACATTTGAACATTGGTATTAATTAATATTTAATAAGTGCTTTTTAAAAGTTATTTATTACATAAAATATTATGTATTAACTAAATAATAGTAATTAATTAATTAAAGGATGGATTGGCAGAGGACGACCTCGCCAGGAGTACCTAGACCAGATTTGCCAAGATATGGGCTGCACCCGTGGCTGGCGGTACTCCCGTAGAAGCCCAAAAGTCGCGTAAGAAATTTTGAATCAAAACCCCTAAATCTAAGTAATCATGCCCCCGCACCGACCAACAACCCACCAAATCACCTTCCAACAATGTTCCCATCAGACGTCAGAGGAATAGCCACAATAGCTGAACCTCTGTAAGCCAGGAGATGTTTTGATTCAAAATTTCTTACGCAAGCCGGGCTTCTGGGCTTCTATGGGAGTATCGTCACTGGCTGCACCTCCTATGCGGAGTTGAAGAGAGTTGCCGAGGACCGAGCGGAGTTGAAGAAAAATAGCATCGCCTTGTTGCAAACCAATCTTTAGTTTGAGACCGGAGAAGACGAATTAAATCAGTTAAATATAATTATTGTATAATATCTTAATACACAAAACTTTGTATATACAGGAAGGATAGTAATAAATTGTTGTTAAATATTTAACTCATTTATATTATTTAAGTATCTGTAATTATAATGCGTAATTTAATAATCTAACTTCCGTGTTTGAGAAACACAAATTACAATAAAATAACATTAATTTAATGATCTTGCAAATGTAATAATATGTTGTAATTAATATTAAGTAATGAAGATTTTTCATCGACTCGTGGTCAAGTGATTAATTCACTAGAGTACTTTAATATTGGCTTGGGTTCCGTCACATTTAATATAATAGTCCTTAGATATTCTTGAACGAAGTGTTTTTAGTATTACAGTAAAAAACTACAACGAATAAATGCAATTTTTTTGATAGTTGTAATGAAAATTAATAAAAACGTGTATTATGGACTGAATATTGTTAGCAATGTATGTGTGCTACAAAGAACAAGAGTTGATAGACGGTTGTTGGCTGTCATCAAGGTCTGGAAGGTGTCCTATCTGAGACGTGCTTAGAGGAGAAAAGTACGAGCTGCTGCACTTAATCATAAAGGGCAAAATAGGGCGAGGTCGAAGTGTGGGGAGAAAACATTTCTCCTGGTTCCAGAACATATATGATTGGAGTTCAGAAATGACAAAGTCGAGGCGCTGTTTAGAACTGCGCAAGACAGGAACGTGACGATATATAATACAAAGAAGAAAGACATATAAATGACAAATGCGGCAATCAGACTCTTCGGCAATATGCAGATTAGTTGAGCTAAAGCGCAGCCCCCGCATAAATTTTCGGATATCGGACTTTCGTGGTGGCAGGTCCATCCGCTTGGAATATGCTCGCGGCACGCCTCAGATGCATTGACAATAAGACTGAGTTTAAATCTAACTTAATAACCCACATTTTCTAAATATATCACATAAAAAATTAACAACTATTATCTGATTGCTGGTGTTAGATGCAGCTCTCATGACTAAAATACATCGTCAAAGCGCCCTTGAGGTAATTTATTCACGAAAACGACGCTATACAAATTAGCCTAATTATTATTAGAATTATTATTATCAAATGAATGGAGATTCTAATACCTTATTACGTATAAGATAAAAGTAATTACTAAAAAAATATATTTAAGGAGTTGGGTAATTCATTTTCGAAACACACATATCAGAAATGACCGGTGATTCAGGCGTCCGGGTTTTTACATAGATGCTGTCTAAGAGTGAAACTCTATGCCAGTGAAATAATTTCAGAAAGAGTAACTTGCGTCAGTGAGTTGTGAATGTATTGCACTGATTTACGGCTATTGAATTACACAGAAAAGTGAGAGACACGACTTGCTTCAAGTACTCGAGTCGTTTAAAAACGAAGTACCGGGAAAGTCGCCATAAAAGCATTGCACTTATAAATCTCTATACTAATCTACTAGGCTAAGCACGTAATGAAGAAGCTATTGGGCATGGCGTAATGCGAGTAAAGGAAGGAAGAGTATTGCATGTCGGAAATATACCGAGAACAGAAGGGTACATGAGTGTGCGGAAACGTTATACTAAGTAACTCGTACGCGACTAAAGGAAGCGATTTCGGAAGGTGGAATTCCTGAATTATAATAGCGAGCAGTGCTATAATATTTCGTAGCTTTATCAGACCGTGAATTCATGTTATCACAACGATCACGCATTGGAATTCAGCGATCAACAACGTGGGTCTGCTGTATATTGCAACGCTGAAGTTATTATAAACGATTTAATTAGGTGAGGAATTATTGAAAGTTGATTGGATCATCGTACACGAAAAAATCTAGTCCATCTAGAAAACGTTTTTTATTCTATGAAAAATATTGAATTATATACTAACAAAATCTTAATTTTCCAAATAAAATAAAGTACTGCGTTCGTAACATTAAAGGAATTTCAATATTAATTATCACAAAGCTTTTCAATTGTAGCAGAAAGTTATTATAAGTTGTTATAAAGAGCAAAATAATTCAAAAGAAAAACCGTAATTAAATTATGCATTCAATTAAATAAAACAAGCATCGATCATTTTGTAGAACCAATCTACCTAATGCAATGCCCGTGGACAGAGCAAGAACCATTCCAAACCGCATTGTTATGGATGTGGAAATGGATGGAATATTGAAATAAATCATCTATAAAATATAATTTTTACATAGTACATTGTTTTAGCCGAAACACTATGATACATTAACATTTCAAACTGTTTAATTAAATAACTTTGTTTTATGTATCACAATTGTATTTTATTTTACGCGACAGCTGTATCATCAACCTATGTTGACATCATCAGGTGTTACAATAATATATAAAATTAAATGAAATTGTGATACAAAAAACACAGTTATTTAATTTAACAGATAATTTTTACTTTAAATGCAAGCAGAGCGAAACATGACGTTCATATAAAAATAACGGTAAGTGCGTAGCTATATGGATAAATGTATTAGCTTTATTATAAAGTAAAGGGTAAAGGGTAAAGGTAAAGGGTAAAGTAAACCTGTATCGGAATTTCACAAAAATAACTGAAGTTTTATTTTGTATACAACTTCGATGTCGAAACCATAAAACGGTTTAATGTTTAAACTTTTTATTAAAAATGCTAAAACTATAAAACTTGTAACACGCTGTAAATAACTTATTAAATGTCTTCAAGGAAAATACTTATAAAACATTTTATTACGAAACGAATTTGCTTTATGGATCCGCGGGTGTAATGCAGCGTCGGCTATCGTTTTCATAATTTTATGCAGTTATAAAGTTGCACCCGACTTGTAGATGTTTCGTTTGATCACAAATAAACCGCGCGCTCTATCGGCCAGTTATGTAATTAATATTAAAAGTGAAACCTGCTCTTATGAAAAATTTCCGATAATACTCTTGCTCGCTCTGTTACCGGGAACCGTCTGAGTCGCCTACCCACGCCCAATATAAATGAATGTTTACGCCAATAATCGCAATCATTCCGCAACTGCAGCAGAAGTTAAGTGCAAAGATTTGCAATTAACTAGAAATAAGTAAGTAAAATGATACATTGAAACCACAGAACGTTCGCGAATACTATATTTTCTGACGTCTTGAAGAATGATTGACATTTATGGCTTCTTGCGGAGAAAGCTTATGGTGAAAACGGTACTCGCAAATAAAATGTATAGTTTCAGCGTCTTTATAGCTGTACCAAAAAGAAAGGCGGTATTAAAAATATGCGTGTTTTTTGGCAGAAACGTATGCAGTAAACTGTGTGCAACAATAAAAAGTTTGTAGCAAAAGTAGGTAGAAAGTAAGTAGTAATGCAACGGAAGTGTCATGATAGAAGAAGAAACGGAAACATACGTAAAAAGTAAATTTTAGCGGAAACAGAAGCGGAAATGTAAATACTATGAACAAAAAAGTTTTAAAATTTATAAATACAATTTTTAACGAAATTAATATTCAAATAACCCCGTAGGTTCCGGGTTCGATTCCCGGCGAGGGCAGTGTGCTTGTCACACTGTCTTTGGTTTGATGTAGGATACACGTGACAATAAAATGGCGATAGATTAGCTACCTATCACATGTCATGAGAATCACTATGATAGCTATAATATCCTTTCCATCGATTCGGCTCATGCTGTCATGATGAAAAGACCGATTCAACAAAATAATAATAATAATAATATTTCCAGGATTCAACCCAAGTCTTTTGGATCCTGATACAAAAGACTTGGGTTCTCTTGAAAAACTCTTGAATCCTGATTTAAGAGTTTTATTTCCTAGATCAGCACCGGATTTTTGTTTTTTCATTATTTATCTAGGATATTCAACGTAATAATACAGTAGTGAGATTCTGTAAGTATCAACGCCTACGGTGGGCTGGCCATGTGGAAAGAATGCCAGAGGGTAGAACACCACAAATTATATCCAGATGGGTACCCCGCGAAAAGAGACTAAGAGGCAGACCGAGAAAAAGATGCGCGGATTGCGTGGAAGAAGATTGGGAGAAAATGGAAGGAGCTGGGGAATGGAGACAGATGGCCAGAGACAGAAGTCAGTGGAGGACCGTTGTGGAGGAGGCCAAGTCCCACACCGGGATGTAGTGCCGAGAAATGGATGAATGAATTCAACTTAATTATATTATATAATTTTTTATTAATAAATAGACAAATTATACTTAGGAAATTGAAAAACTTTGTTTAATCCACTATTTAATTAAAAAAAACACGACATGTTTCGGAGGATACCTCCATCTTCAGGTGTAAAAGTTTAGTTCTCACTGTTCCGAAACTGTTTCCGAAATATGTCGTGTTTTTTAATATTTTTTATTAAATAGTGGATTAAACAAAGTTTTTCAAGCTCCTAAGTATAATATTATGGAATTCCACAGTGTTAATGCCTTAGCGTTTAATAGACTAATTGTTTATTATAAATGAATAATTAAATCTATAAAATAAAAAGTTTAAAAATAAGTAAAATAAAGCAGTAAATTCATGGTATAGTTATATTTCAGTAGCGCAGACATAAATTGCATACACAATATTTGATATTAAAGTCAGTTACCCCTAACTAGTACATATTTCTTAATCTTTACCTGATCTCGCAACGATTGCATCAGTAGTTCAATTATAACTCTTCGTGTAATTGTATCGAACTCTGTAAATTTCAATCGATTTCGGTTGAACGGGCAACAAGATCACAATATCGGATGCAAGTGTACCGAGCACTCACTCCGGGATGGTAAATTGTGTTTTTTTAAAGTTAATAGTAATTTCTCGTCGATTCGCCATGCTGCATCGGTTATCGATGGGCAAATACTAATTTTCTAGCCAATCAAATGTGTATTTACACAAATCGACCTTGGGGTTAGGTTGTTCAACTGGTAACGGAGAGTCAATTAAAATCTTGAGTAAATCACAACGATCAAATTATGTTTGTTAATTTTATTCCTTAACGATGCCGACACTTTGAAGCGTGCTGAGTTTTCAATACTTGCAATCACTGCAGTTTGAATCATAAACGTAGAAGTGTGTATTTTTGTATAAAGGTTAAGATAACTTGAGTGTCGTAAGGACCTTGAAGTTACGGGTCGCTTAACAGGGAAATCAAATTATTCTCTCATTATAAATCTCAGAGAGACGTGAATGATTGCTTATTGTAATTATAAAATAACCATAAATACTTTATTTACATTTTTCTTTTTTATATACTTTGTATATACTCGTACAACATTTATATAAAAAAAATTACATAGACATGTTTCGGACAAATAGTCCTTCTTCAGTAAAGATACATTTTTAAAAATATTATAAAATTGTTTACATGATCTGACAGATGTTTGATGTTTAAAAAAATGTATCTTTACTGAAGAAGGACTGTTTATTCGAAACATGTCTATGTAATTTTATTTAAATATAAGTGTTGTATATACAAAGTATATAAAAAAGAAAAAGAGAAATAAACTTCTTACGGCCACCACGTCAGACAAATTTTTGAAAGATGTATATATGCTAATATGTTGAGAAACACTTCACATATTTTTTTTAGTTAAATCTACACTAGCGCCATCTATTAAGATTAGGTGTAAGCATTATTATATAGATAAATGTTGATAGATAGATATTATGTAGATAAATATAGATAGATATTATATAGATAAATGCTATTAACTGAGAAGTATTATAGAATGCAGTCAATTGAATATGACGCATACATTGGTAAGTGTTAAGTACGTTGATTCTGACTTACATTTTGAATTACGCAACATAACTTGATACAAGCGACACACTGACTAGTATAAGGTATTTAGGATATTTGAAGAGGAAAATCTTACGGCATGGTTTCTAATCACGATACTTCTAAACGTACGCACCGATGAAATACGAGGTGTTTCAAAATAAATATTACAATTGTTTTTTTATTAAAGTATCCAATTAAAAATAATATTGTAAAAACATAAGCCCTCGCGTTCGCGGCACTCATTTTGTCGAACAGTAAAAATTCTTATGACGGCTCGGAAGGTAGACTCCGTGATGGCTACCATTTCGTGAGGAACATTTTTTTTCAAATGCGCTAAGGAAATCGGTTTATGGGCGGAAACTTTATATTAGAGATTACCTCACTGGAAAAAGTCTATAGGGGTTAAATTAGAACTCCATTAAGGCCAATTTATGTCACCAATCCTGGATATCAACCAGGGAAAATATCACGAACTCGTGGCAGAGACATAGTGGACGTGTGTGACGTTGGTCGGTTCTGCTTGGAACCATATTCTTTGGTTATAGCTGGATAGTTTTGCATTTCAGGCACCAAGAAGTCGTTTAATATATCCACATAATGTCGATCTACTAAAAACTTTATTTTTAAAACACCTTGTACATATTATAAGAGCGAATGGATATTTCTAATGGTGGTAAGATTACTTTCGTTCATGATACCTTTGATGTTGGCATAATGATAATTAACACATCATAATTATAAGAACGGATTACATTAAGAGTGATTAAGTATACTTGTTACATACCTATCTCATTTGATGAGTTATTATAAATATATAAGAACCATAGATATGGTATTACGTAGATATTATCTAATATCAATTAAACTTTCTTTTTCTTTTATTATTTATAGATTACATCATATCATTTACTAAGTTCTTTTTTATTATAATCTTAAGCTCGTATGAATGATGGATATGTGTATATTTTATGAAATCGGTAATGTTCATCTTAAAAACTCTATGTCAAAATAAATTAGTTTAAAAATATATATAATTGAGATGAAGAATGTTAACAGACAAAAACAACTTATCCACAAATAATTAAAACTTACGCTACGTAAGTAATTATGTGAATAATGAATTTAAAATAAAAGTAATCATGATATAAAATAGTTAAATTTATGATAATCATGGTTGGCTGCCCCCCGGAAGACCGCCGAAGAGGTGGAGAGATAGCTGGGAGTCAACCTCCCAAGAGAGGCCAGCTTGATTTCAGGAACAGACCAAAGGTCTATAAGGAGAAGAAGAAGAAGAAGAAGAAGATGGTTGGCATATTTTTTAAATGGAACGTTGGTTATTTTAATATTTCTTTAGGATGTTTTAAGAAATGTATATATTAAATGGTTTAATACATGTTTTCATTAGGTAAAGCAAGGGGTTATACTTTCTGGAAATGATACAATATTATGGATGAATACCGTCCTGTCGATAATAAAAATATTAACATCTCACAAATATAATTAAATAATTTATTCGCTCTCCTTACTGCCAACCCTGAAGCAGGTTGCTTCAGCAGGCTGGATGGCACCATCATGAATTTGTATATAATCCAAAACGTCAGAATTCTTAAATAATAATTTAAACTTATAGAGGATAAACAGAAACTATTTCATCATTGGATAAAGTAATCAAATAATTCAATAATATTTAATATCGTAGATGCTACGCATTCAATTAACTGATATGGTCAGCAATTTAAGTGTGCTACAAAGTGCAAGAGCTGATAGATAATTCCTGTCGGGCATATGCTCAGAGAAGAGAAGTACAAGCTGCTGCACCTAATCATAAAGGGCAGAGGGTCGTCGAGGTGTGGGAAGAAGATAGGTCTCCATTTTCCAGAACATACGTGATTGGACGAGAATTAGAACAGTCGAGGCAATGTTTAGAACTGTAAAAGACAGGGACATTTACTCTCTAGTGATAGTCGACTTTGGGAGGACTCGGCATAACACATAAAGAAGAATAATAATAATGTCTAATATAATTAAACGAACGTTTTAATTACATAGCTAATAAATATCCATAATCAGATGTTGTTTCAATTAATCTTCTGAAGAAGTTTAGAACGTTACAAACACAATCATATTTAGTAAACGTCATTTAATTAGTCAAAAGACTTAACCATTTATTGTATTAGCATAGTTAAATAGGCACCGTGGAAAATACACTGGCAATACACGCGTTTTATGCCAATGAACATGGCAGACATTTGCTTCTTTTATTCTTCATACAAAACGGGCACTTGACTGCGAAATGAAAGTTTCTAATTGGCATACTTAAAATTCTATAGAATTATATAATAAGTAATACCAACCGGGCTGAATGCGTAAACACGTAGTAAAATGGTATTATAATTTGGTATTGTACAATCTACAACGATAAGCTCAGTGCTAGAACGCGTAAGTATATTTAGGTTGCGTATTTTATGAGTTCTGACCGCGCGTTCAAGTCTTTTACTTCGTCTTTTAACGGATGTGATTTGAGGCTATAAACTGTCGATTGGATTTGGGTTATTTCAAAATGTTATCCGTAAGGTTAAAAATTAAATCAATTAACTATAAAATAGCTGATTGGAATGTCTGTATTATAAATAAAGTTCTTCATATAAAGCACTCACTTTGTGGATAGACATTTTAAATAATTATATAAATAAAACAACTTTGTATTTAACCACGGTAAGGTTATTATATTGATGCCAACTAGTTTCGCTTGGACCCAAGCTTCATCAGGGCAGTATAATAACTGGGGAGAAGACAGATCTACTTTCTCAAGATCATACGTGATTGGACAGTCGAGGCAATGTTTAGAACTGGACAAGACAGGGATGAAGCTTGGGTCCTGATGAACAAGACAGGGACAAGACAGGGATGAAGCTTACCCTGATGAAGCTTGGGTCCAAGCGAAACTAGTTGGCATCAATATAATAACCCTACTGTGGTTAAATACAAAGTTGTTTTATTTATATAATTATATAAATAAAGTTTATACTGTTTTGCTGTTAAAATTATATTAGTTTTATTGTTTTTATAAAGAATTTTGACAGGTGTAAAAATAAATTTTTCATTTGTTCCAATGACAATTTGAATAATTCCTTCAATATTATTTCAAAGTTCTTGCTGGTTAAGTGCCTAATTACAGCTAATTTAAAAAACGGTGGATACGTGTAACATAAATTAAATAAACACAAAAGTCCGGATCGTCCATGTCAACATGTGCAACATCGAAAAAAACATTATGTGTTATTACATTATGTGCTAAATTAAAAAAACGACGGATTCGTGGAACATAAATTAAATAGACAATATGTGCACCATCTAAAAAGAACATTTTGTGTTAAATTATTTTTATTTTGTTATTTTATTTTATATCATTGTATTTTATATTATTTATTTTAGATTTATTTTGTGGGTGTTGCACGATCAGAGTGTGCGCGGGAGATGCCTATTGGTGGCGATGAGGTTCGCAACCCATCACACCGCGTCTCCCGCGGAGCGAAAAGAGAAGGATGGAGTGCCGCATCAGTAAAAGTGTGACAGTCCATTCTTTCTGCCTACCCTTTCAGGGAGATGGCGTGATGGTTAGTTAGTTAGTTAGTTAGTTATAAATAAAGTTATTAGTATAGTAATAAAAGATGCATAAATTTGAAATATATTATAGTTAGCAGTACAAATATATTTTTTAAATAATGTTTACGTATATAAATTTTGTATTACAAATAGAGGTGTAATATATTATGAAAACTAATAAATAATGCAAAAAAGTACTAACATAAAATACCTTCAAGTAAATCCCTTTAGTAAATTAAATTCTAAATTGAGATATTATATTTGCTAGATATGTTTCTTATCCCGTTTACCGTTTATTGATTTCAATTTAATTAAACTATGATAATCAACATTCAATTTACTCGTAAAATATTAGTCTTTTTTCAAGCACAAGAGAACGTGGGTTCTAGAAGGAAATATAAAGAATTTGAATTTGTTATAATATAATATTTTAACTAACTAACTAACTAACTAACCATCACGCCGTCTCCCCGAAGGGGTAGGCAGAAAGAATGGACTGCCACACTTTTCTTTCCTGACATATTTCTCTCGATTCCTCAACATTCATACATCGTGTCATGCACACGCGTCGATTTCTCTGACTCCTCACATGGCCGACATTTAATATTTGATAAACTGTTAAATTAAATAACTTAGTAACACCGTTATTGTAACACTTGATGATGTCAACATAGGTTAATGAAACAGCTGTCACGTAAAATAAAATACAATTGTGGTACAAAAAAAAAGTTATTTAATTTAACAGTTTAAAATGTTAATGTATCATAGTGTTTTGGCCAAAACAATGGACTGTATGTTATAATATAAGTAATTAGGGAATCAGTGTAGTAGACAGGGCAAGAAACACCACTATTAAAGCAAGAACAGGAGTGTCGGACATCATCGGAAGAGTGGCAGCACTAAAATTGTACTGGGCAGGCCATATCGCTTGCATCTCTGACAATAGATGGTCAAAATGCCTTTTTTGCTGGTGTCCTAGAACTGCGACCCGAAACCCAGGACGTCCCCAACTTCGATGGAAGAACGAGATTAAAGAGACCGCCGGTACGACATGGATACGGTTGCTCAGGACCGACAGACGTGGAAGTAGATGGAGGAGGCCTACGTCCAGGAGTGGATGCATATAGGATAATGAATGTAATTATAGATTTCTTTGACAAATTAAAGAAAGTATTTCATAATTTTTGATCTTGGCCTCAAGAGAAGATTTATGAAGTGTTATGTCTGATCGTATTGCTATAAGTTATAGAGAGATGGAATCTGAAAGTTATAACAATGAGAAGCTTTTGAAATGTGGATGTATGAAATAATGCTCAAGATACCATGGACGGTTACAGTGATGAATGAAGAAATGCTAAGACGCATGAGAACGGATTATCAGCTACTTACTTCTATAAAAAGAAAAAAATAATCTGCATTCCTTGGACCTATTATGCGGAATCTGAAATATCACTTACTGCAGCTGATAATTGAGGAAAAGATTTATTTCATTCAGTTCATTTCATTTCATTTATTTATTAAAATATATCCTAAGCATTACAGAATTATTTTCCAATTCACTAAGGATACAAGTTGGGAATACACAATGATAAGTAAAACATAATAAAATAATAAAAGAGCGAGAAACATAAGATACATGACAAATTAATAAAATGAATATACAATTACAATAAGGACAGTGCTTCCCTCAGGTGAGCCAGACTATCACAAAATACGTCAAATTCTGAGGTGATACGATTTAGCAAATATATTGCTCTACCTACCGGCATAACCAATGGCAGGTTGGTTCTGTATAATGGGAGATAAAACAATTCATGGTCCCTTTGTCGAAGATAATTATCAGACCTACATCACTCAGGATTTCAGAGTCGTGTATACAACCGTCTATCAGTCGAAAGAAGTGAACACCCAAGAGAATATTTCGTCTCCTCTCGAGTGACTGGTAGCCCAGCATCCCTAACTAGAAATCAGTCGGAATGAGCCACGGATAATATCCATACTCCCTAAGATAGATTTAACTTTGGGCAGCCTTATATACACTTTGAGCGACAAGAGAAGAATGAAATAAACAGTCAGAGATATGAAGCAAAGAACAAGAAAAATATTAATTGTTTATTTTAAATACATACACAAACCAAGATATGTGTAAAATTTTATGGTAATTTACGTTTCATGTCACAAGTCCCAGTGATTGACGTTTCCACAGTTGGCGGCTGTCTGAAGAATAATACCCGAAATACTTTCTACACCTTTTCATTTATATTGAGATCAGTAAAACGCATATTTTAACGGCGCTGTGGACCAAAGAGATTACGTCACCCTGGACATGTTAACCTACTAATATACATATGTAAAAGGTGTTCTCTGGGTAATGATTTGAAAAGCAATTTGTAAAATATTGGTATACGATGTAATTACTGTAATCTCGAACTTCTTAATCGTTTTTATCTGTCCACAATTCAGGGAATGATGTTAAATTTAAACATAGTATTACGTAATATACGAGTACACATTTTTTTATGTTTTATGTATACTTATTAATAGAAACAAATTATGAACTATATCAGTGAATGCCTAGAGGTTTCATTTATGAGATTTACTTAACTATAAAAAAAAAGTTCGTTGGTAAAATTTAGTTGATTATTACTAATGAAAAAAATGAAAGGATCAGAAATGAAACGATAAGATCTGTCTGTGGTGTTGAGGACATAGTAAGATGGGAAATAAGCAGAAGGCGCTTTTGAAGAGATCACGTGGACCGCATGGAGAATACAAGAATTGCAAAAAAAAAAATAAAACACTTTTTTTTTCATTTTTGAGTTTATTTTTCTCGACATGTTTTGAAGGCTTACATCTCCATCATCGGGAGAACGATATAAACTGTATCGTTCTCCAAACGATGAAGGTGTCGAGACATGTCGAGAAAAATAAATTCAAAAATGAAAAACAAAGTTTAATTCATAAAAATTCATCATTATGGAATTACACAGTGTTAACGCCTTAAGTTTATCTAAAATTTTGCAAAAATTGTTTAGGATGAAAACCCAAGCAGCAAGAGACTACCAGAAAGGCCACCAAAAAGATGGAGAATGGCTGGACATCATCATCCCATAACCCAAACTAAGAGGAAGAAGAAGAAGGAAAAATACTACACTTGTCGATTTTTAAATACTAGATTGATATTGACAAATGATGTTTTAATGTGTTGCAAGATTTTAAAAGTATATTTCGGGCAATTTTTGGATGTCAAGCCTTTTCGGAAACCGGCACTTATGTCACGAATAATCTTCAGGTGCGCTGAGAGCTCCTCAGAGTTTAGATCGAGACTTCAATCGCTCATTTTCAAATTATAATATCATGATATAAATGTTGATCGACTGGGTCAGGGACATTGAATTTACTACATTATGTAGAGTATATAACTAAGTTGTAACATGAATTATTAGAGTCATGGAGATGATTGATTTCTATCATAAGGGGTATGCACTACGCTAGAAACCGAAGCCCCCCCGCAATATGCACTCTTACATCGGACCCGTCCTCGTGTGGGTGTTCTACCTGTCCCTACTCGTTATTTCTCAACGTGTTATCACTACAAATCGACGAATTTATTATTATTATAAATATATAAACCCAAATTAAAATGATTTCATTTGACAGCAACGCCCACTCCCAATGGAACACCATAATGAAACATTTACATTTAAGTTGTATATTTCATATGCAACCACCGTTAGGCCAATGCAACTTTCGACACAGATTATTTCTTTCGAGATTTACTTTCGCTTAATTTATTTGTACTACTTTTTTAGCGCGGGAGAATTTGTTTACGTGTTTAATATAACCTAGAAATACATTTCATCCACGAGTGACCATCCGAAGAAATAGCATTTACTAATGATATAAAAGATCGCAGAATTCAATGTTGCACTGAATTGATTGATGTTTTAATGTTTTGCAAGATTTTGGTACCAACTATTAAACTAACCTTCCTCGCGACTCCTAATATAAAGTGAGACTCGTGAAACCGAAAAAAAAAGAATATTTAAGAAAGCTGAATAAAATACAGTAAATATTTATTGAAAATTAGTACCTATTATTATAAATGGAACGAAATACCGAAATGTACATAATTTTTTCTATTCTATACATATTCTACAAGTTTATATTATTTGTGACTGGTTTTGCAGACACTGACTGTAATTATGTTATTTCATACATATTTAGTATGATGTTTGAATCAATTTGGAAATAACCTGATTTGATTAAAAACATTATATTTTATATAAAATTTGAAAAAACGAATGATTTCAAACGTCAAAACATTTGATATTGGCCCAGTAAAGCGAAAGATGACATTATAGCAAAACTTGTATTACACATTCCGCAATATTAATTACTTAAAAAAAATATTGTTTTTTGGACAGTTACGTAAAACTCTATCTTCTTATTCTTCATTAGCCATGTCTCTACTGCTGGTTGATGACCTCTTCAAACGTTCTACATGTGTTTCTATCCTGTGCGCCTTTATCCAACTCCATATTAAATTATAATAAAACTTCTAGGAAACAAACGTTTTCCATAACAATTCAATAAAATATTTATGATGTTAGATTTATTATATTTATCATACTAAATATATATGAAATAACATAATAACAGTGAGGATTGCGAAACCAGTCACAAATAATACAAACTTGTAGAATATGTATTATTTTAATAAAAGCTTATTCATTCTTATGTTTTGAGAATTGTGCCCTTAACAAGGCACAATTCTCAATTGCCAGACTTTTAGTTTATATTTTAATTTTGTAATTTATAATTTTTTTTGGTGGATTACGAATATTAAATCGAAAGTCTGAATTTTTCTATCTATAAATGATAAACTTTATTTTTATAAATGATAAACTGTATTTTTATAATTTAACAAGTACTAATCGATTGAATAACAATTTATTAGTTCGACGACAGCTGCAAGACATTAATCATTTGATTACACATTTGATTGCTTGATGACTAAATATTATATTTTATATCAAAATGTAATACGATTCGATTCCCTGCAATCGAACGTAATAAAACTTTAATACTATATGAAGTAATGTAGTCTAAAGCAAGTTTACTTATCTGAACAAATCTTAACGTAATTGTATAAATAAGATAACAGTATAAATATGAAATATTATATATTAATAAAATAAATAATTTTGAATGGAGGTTTTTTTTATTTAAGAAAGACCATTGCAAGTGAAAACTAATCAAATACCATATTCAGATTATTAAGTTCGAGGTTGTTATCAAAATATTATTATACAAATAATTTAAATTCAATAAAAAAAAAATTCGTTGGACGAATTACGACCGTTTAAACGTTTTCTTAAAACGTTATATAAATAAATAAAAATTATAAATATTTAAAAACATCATACATAATAACTAATCATGCCATCTGGGCGTGTGCATTGTCACGAAACACACATATATAAATAGTATATGCTTAAACTATGCACTTGATTTAAAAAATAAAAAAAAGTTGATTTTTGAATGACCTAAAATACTGCTGTTTTACGTTTTGATGTTTCGAATACATTTTATCTTCAACATCAGGAAAACGATGTAGAAAATATAGTTTTATATCGTTTTCTCATTAATGGAGGCAAAATAAATTTTAAACGTCCAGAAAAAAAAAATTAAATGTGGATAAAAACAGTATTTTAATTTTAAAGGTTAGCTATGTTAAAAGTCTTAAGAATCGACATAAATGTATATGACTTGCTGTATGAATGTGGAAGAATTTAGAGAGGTGTGTCAAGATAGAGTAATATGGCCGTCTATTGTCCCAGCTTACCATTTTGGGGAAACGTCGTGGTGGTTTGTTTGTTTAAAATAAAAGTGGAATTTCAGTGCGAACGATCGTATATAAATATTTCCTAACTTTATTTTGAATACATTTAAAAATATTATGAAAAATTTCCAATCCTAAATTGAATGTACGATTTTCCCAATACTTTTCCGCAATTTTAACTTGCGTACAAGATATTAATTCTCCACAATAGTTTACGGACACTTGCACTCAAAATTACCGCAGTGAGAGTGGTCAGTAAGACGTGAACCGATAAAATAAAATGAAAAGAATTACCCGAAATAATTACATGATTCCATTTTCACAGTGGGCGTGATTTAAAGCTCTGTGTTTGTGCGTGCCAAATGTCCTGAACCGAATAATTTGATCACAGAATGTGCGCTATTTAATTACAAATTCCTAATCTAATGATTTTACAGTCGCTTCAGACGTCGGGTACAGCGGGTGAGAATATTATTAGAAATAAGGAAAAGCGAATAATTATTTGATTTCAGTTTATTTCAGGTCAATTGCTTTCATAACATCTGTAATTTGCAGACATGAACGGATCGATAAAGTAAATTAATATTCATTAATAATGTTTATAATTGATTCTGCTTTTATCCACCTTTAGCGGTAATCTATTGGGAAACGTACAGCGGTGTACAGTATGAATATCTGTATAATATACAGAGGTGTTCATAAATTAATATCAACTAATTCATAATGCCTTTTTTTTTTTTTTTTTAAAAAAGACTAACATCAAGGACTTACATCAATGATATTAGAATTTATTTTACAATCTTCAATGTGAGCAGAAAATAGCTCATTATTATGAAGAAGGAATCTGGTCGTGTCGAGGCTTGAACCCATGTCCCCTGGACCAGGAGCCAAGCGTTCTATCCCCTAGACCACCACCCGAATTATTATTTGGGAAATTGAAAATGACGTTGTCATAGATTATTAACACAAGATCATTGTTATGAACCGGATCCTAAATTGAGTTAAATATACTTTTAATTATTAATTTTTATTGTTCCCGTAATAAAGAATTATGTCCTTAAAGAATTATTGAAAATTGTATAAAGTTATTTAAGTTCATTTGTTATGTATACTGTTCATTTAAAATGTTAATTATAAATTATTAATTGTTCATTTGATTGTTAAATATAAACATTGAAAATAAATGAGTGTAGCGGCAAACGAAGTCTCGCAGGGCCCAATTTCAAAATGATTTAAAATTATGGATGAGACCGGGGGAACAGTTCGAGTATATCCACCAGACGGGGAGCATAGCAAGTAAATACAGTCCTAACGCCCACAAGTGGTAGCCAATCACAGACGCCGCTTTCATTAGCCAATCACACTGAACACTAGCCGTCGGCAATACGGTATCGCTGCTAAATACTTTAAATTTTCGGTTTCCTCGGTCAAATCACCGATCACCATAAAAAATCTGAAATTAGAAAGACTTCTCAGACGGAAGACATCGTGAGATGGGACAGGAAAAGACGGGAGTACTGGAGAGACCACGTAGATAGAATGGGTGATACAAAAATCGGGTGGTGGTCTAGGGGATTAGAACGCTTGTCTACTGATGTAGGGGACTTGGGTTCGAGTCTGGACACGACCAGATTCCTTCTTCATAATAATGAGCTATTTTCTGCTCATATTGAAGATTGTAAAATAAATTGAAGAGTGTAAAAAGAAAAGAAAAAAAAAAGAGTCTGGACACGACCAGATTCTTTCTTCATAATAATGAGCTATTTTCTGCTCATATTGAAGATTGTAAAATAAATTCTAATATCATCGATTTATATTTTTGGTGTTAGTCTTTTAAAAAAACAAAGAATTTTTCACGTGGTTACTTACAAAATACCCGTAGGACATCGCTTGCCAGGAAGACTGCCAACAATATGGAAAGATAGCTGGTGTTATACTTCTTAATGCTGGGGTTTAATGGCTAGTAGGAGCCGCAGTGATTTACATCTGTGTTGTAGGATGTAAGTCTATAAAATGCTGCGTAACGCTCTCTTGCATAACACCAGCAAAACTACTAGCTAGTCCTACTCGTTAGTGTCCTCGTCACGAACCCCGGGCAATGTGGCTTCACTCTGGCAGAGAAGTCATAGCAGGTAACGAGAGGATTGAAGCCGAGTTTCTGGCGCCTCAAAACCAGATCACCGCAGCTAAAGGAAGGTAACCCCAACAGAAAATCCACCAGAGGTTATATATTTTCCCAGGAAATCACTATGGAGAGAAATCAAAGAATGGCCCCTAGTCCCGGGCGGCCCTTAGGTGGGTAGGGGGTGCGAAGAATAGGGAAAAGTGTACCAGAGTGATCGCCAACGCCGGGGGACCTGACAGGGCACTTTAAGAAGAATATACTTCTTAAGAGTACCACCCTCGTTCAAGAACAGATCAATGATCTAGAATAATATGAATAAGAAGAACATTTGTATAATGGTAGATTGTGAATTGTACATTTTGAACTCACAATACATTATACAATCAAGTTACGGCGCTTGTGGTAAATACACCTTGAATTAATGAGACAGATTCACGGTACTTCTTACAATATGCTCACCCACTGTACTCGGCCGGCGGCTCGCTGCATGTCGACCGATGTCTACAGCGGCAGTCAAGGCAACTCAAAATTCATTCGTCATGGTGGTTATTGGCCAACCGCTCGGCGGTGTTGTCATGCTGTTGCAAAAGTTCTCCTAAACTTAGCAAAGAGACATTATTTTAATATCGATAATGATTTCAACGATAATAATCGAGTCAAACTATGATACATGGGTCAACGCCTGTCTGCTAAGAGCGAAATCGGAAAGATACCAAATCGATTCACAAGGTTTTGGGTGCAGTTTATAATATTTGGTTTACAGATATTATTAAAATATATGTTTTATCATTTCTATATAATATTGCCCGAGGGTCGCCTTTTGAGATAATAAGAATATGACGACCTTCGTGGCAGAGTGGTAAGAGCTATGACTGCCACATTGAATGTCTATAAATAATAGCTAAAACAAATTGCATATAGCAATTGGGTTTAAACGACCTGTTGTATAAAAAAAACGCTCGTGGAAAGCTCATGCATTAGGTTCATACTGACTTACGAAATTGAAGCATGAGCAGACACTGTTAGAACCAAAGAACTCTTCGGAGCTACATAAATGAAAATATTGCAATATATCTTGGGAATAACGTTTAGAGATACGATACTCATCGACGTCATTTTGGAAATATAAAACCTATCAAAAACATAGGAGCAAACGCCTGGAGTAAAGAGTGTAGAATATTCTTTAGTAATTAATACGAATGAAAAAGTCAGTTTTTTGGAAGTTTTATTATATTTTATGGGAATGACATGTTTTGCCCTTCTAAGGCATTATCAAATGTGACGAAACTTCAACTCGTTGCAGTTTCGTCACATTTGATAATGCCTTAGAAGAGCGAAACATGTCATTCCCATAAAATATAATAAAACTTCTAGAAAACTGACGTTTTCATTCGTGTGCAACGAGTTGAAGTTTCGTCACATTTGATAATGCCTTAGAAGGGCGAAACATGTCATTCCCATAAAATATAATAAAACTTCTAGAAAACTTACGTTTTCATTCGTATTAATTATTTAATATGGAGTTTTATATCATTGTTTAAGAAACCATAAATAATATTCTTTAGAATTGAAGGCATTTGTGTAGTGAAATAGTTATTCGGTTAATTAGTTTAACAAAGAATAAAAAACACACTAATTAAGTGGATACAAAAGCATGTAATCCTTATCAAGATAAGATGTAAAAAAGCTCGATTTTTGACAGAAATTGACGCGAAATAATCACAATGCAACGGTCTAAACAACGTGGAATTGTGGGTTAAGTTCTAAATGCAAATTAATTGCATTCTGTGAAAGTAATTAGACAAATTAGGCCAATTAATATGCATTAAAGACCTCTCGAACGGACATTAGCTATTAAGTAACGCGGTTTACATACGAGAACATCTTCTCTCAGCCTTGTACCGAATACTCGGAGGAACATAGAAGCTCGTGGGTTATGAAACGAATAATGGCTAAAAAAAACTTGAGGCTCTTAATATGATGATAAAAAACAAATCGTGTTAAATTACTTTCGACTGTCAAAATTTTTAACCTTAAATGGAGATGATTTATATTTCAAAATGCATGATTGGATGTGAATTATTATGTATTAGATTATGAAATATTATGCAAACTCGTAGATGCGATGAAAGAAGGGATCACCTGGGCCGTACGCGATGTGTTATTAAACATAATTGAACGGTTTGGCGAAAACCAAATTATTGATCGTTCGCCATTTTGATACATACACCAGCTATCAAATGGAAGGTTAACACGTTCGCTGCGTCGGACACGGCTCCCGTGTCCATTCAAAAATTGAAGCCTCGCGTTCGTCACGGGAGCCGTGTTCATATGGTGCTTTCAGTGTTACCAATCGAATATTCTAAGGACTGCTACAATAGTTTTTATTTAGAACTGAGATAAAATTCAAAGTTTTGTGGTTTCGAAAGTTTGGTATTTTTTAGGTATTGAGGTTTTTTTTACGCAGCCAAAGTGTTAAGTTAACTTTTTAAACCAATATACTCGTAAATTATAAATAAAACACTTATTTGTTACCACTTGAGTATTATATTTTAAACGACTCTTTTGAGTATTATATTTTAAAGCATCTTTAGCTTCCGAAACTAGTCGTTTAAAATATAATACTCAAGTGGTAAAAAACAAGTGTTTTATTTATAATTTAATCATGTCCTACCACAAAGTGAATGCCAAAACAATAAATAACATAATATACTCGTACATGTACATTTTAATAATTATTATCGTTTTAGTAATTGTGAAATACGATTTGATAACCCCAGAATAGGGGTTGTATTTTCTTATTGAATAAATAAAAAAATACGTAGAACAATGTTTATTTCTTTGTAAAATTTGACAAAATTTACCGTATAGATAAATAAATTTGTTTAAATATTAATAAATATAATATTATATAATAAAATATTTTACATGGAATCGATTAAAATATTCTTTTCGAAAATTTTAATATTGTAATCGTTATTATTAAATTAAATAAACTTTACGTATGAATATTTTCAAAATATTGAGAGATGAAATAAATATTTTAGGTTTTCAAAAATAAATATCAATTAGTTTCAAATATAGTACAAAAAATGGAATCAGATGTGACCTTAAATTTTATATACGAGTATACCAATAAACGAAATCTTCTTAAAATACGCATATTTTATAAAAATTAATTCTATGGAATATTAATATAATAAATATAAAAACACATATTATATTAATATTCTGTAGAATTAATAATTATTTAATACGTTAAGATTTCAGGTACATGTGGTTAGACAGGTACTAGGACTACCGTATTTTTTGTAACAAAAATCCATTTAAACAAAATAATATCTGAATTAAATTAACATCTAAATACCTCATTATTTATGGTTAAAAACCATAGACGTTAAAAAAACTTGTGCAATAGTTAAACATCGTGTAAAATTAAAATATTTAAATTTCGAAAGCATAGATTTAATCTATCTTGTATCTATTACTGTTCTTACAAGTGAAGACATTTGACATTTGACCATAGAAAAATACAGTTTGAGTAACATAATCAACAACTAATATATAAATGTTAATGAAAGAACATTTAAATTCTGATTGATATAATTTGCATAAGGATTAATTGTCATATCATAAATCCACTAACCCAGATTTCAATATCAAAATAAACGTACCCAAGGATTTCGTGTCTGTTTACGAGTGCACAGTTATATGCATAAATATCCGTACAATTTAATTACGACAATATGACTATAGCATATTGACGTGGCGACGCGGCAGTAAGCTATCGGATGTGGTATTGTTCTTGAATTGAAGATATTTTGGAGTAAAGTGTCGCTAAACAGCGTGGTCAAGTGGTGGACTTCTGGACCAACGATATATGACAAAATATGCCACAGACACCATGAAAAATAATGATTGTGCAATATTCATTACATGCATTATGACTAAGGTAAACAGTTTTATATATCAATTTTGAATCTATGTTGAATTGAATTGAATATCTTGGATTTTGTCTTCTCGGGAGTACCAGTTCGGAGGCTATTGCTCCTCCACATGTTATACATTTCTTCCTTGGGTGTTGAGGTTAGATGTTGTTGGATGGTGAGAGAAGGATTTAGGTTAAACTGACCACGAGCTGAATATCGATGACGTAATTTATATAAAACAATCTATTTAATGTATTAGCTGATTCCTTAATCAACTCATAACTTGAATCGATTGAAAGAATATTCAGTACCTACATTATGTGTTATTTTTTTCTAAGCTATTAAAGGTGTTAAATAACTATCATAATAAAATAAAATAAAATAGAATTATAACTAACTAACTTACCATCACACCGTCTCCCCGAAGGGGTAGGCAGAAGGATTGGACTGCCACACTTTTATTCCTGACATATTTCTTTCGCTTCCTCAACATTCATACATCGTGTCATGCACGCGCGTCGATTTTTCTGAATCCTTACGTGGCTGACATTCAATATTTGATTTATTTGATCGTGCCACCTTTTCCTCTGTCTTCCACTATTTGTAGTTCCATTTACATCGTTAACATATACTTTTTTTTACCATTCTTTCTATGTGTCCAAATTATCTTAATGATCCTTTCATTATTTTGTTCAATTCACTTCTTATATTTTCATTCGACACTCTATCATACACAGAGTATTCACACATTTGTTTAAGAGATCTCATTTCTACTGCATTTATTTTACTTTCATCCTTCTTTTGCCAGTTTCAAGCTTCGCTTCCATACATAAGGGTCGGTACAAGAACATATAATCAAATGAATTAATTACAATTATAAATAATTGTAACTGATTAATTTGATTATAATTTAAATAATTACGCCTTGTTTAAAACCTTGCATGGTTTAAAGTATCGTTTAAACCTGAAACAATTTTCATTCAGATCCCATGTGCATTGAGAACTCGTTGGAGTTTAGATCGAGATTCAAAACCCACCCTTTCAAATAATTCTATCATGATATAAATGTTGATCGACTAAGTCTGGTGTAGTCCTTATACCAAATACGTTTATTTTTAACTATTTCATAAAATTGAGCAGTTTCTACAACGCCCTTGAGACGATAACTTCATAAAAATGACGCACTATAAATCTTCCAATTTGTTATCATTATATTATATATTTAAGAAAAATATTCTAATTGCTTCCGTAAAGCTGAATTAATTTATCTTAATTTTAAGTATTTGGTAGGTACGCAAGTATTTTATTTTAAATCAAGGGTATATATTAAACGACATTTAAAATAATTCTTTGACCTAGAGATTTCACCTTGATATTGTACGTGTGCATACATATTTAATAGGGCTTAAAAATTCCAATAGGTCTGAGATTTTATATGGGATAGTTCCAGATATCATCAACACAACGAATTTAATAAAATTGGATGATTTTTATAAATTCGCGTTGAATACTTAGTACTTGAAACGTAAAATATACAAAGTTAATAAATGAGGTGAAATGTTAATATGTGTATGAACTTGGTTTATGGGTATAATTGACACTGTATTTAGTGGTTGAATAACTAAGTTGAATCCAAGAACTAATTTTATTTTGTTATAAATTTCCTTCTTATTTTGACATACAGTGTATCTAAGATGTATGTTAGCTTAACCTTTGAAATTTGATCTTGTTTATCCTGTAAATTAGAACATTAAAATGGCGAGAGCATACTGACTGAGTCTTGCTATGGAAACATCGAAAGAAATTTCATAATTCAAGGCAATTTTTTTGTATATATTTAAGTGAATAAAATTACGAAAAGTAGCTAATTGGATACGTCCAATTACAAGTTGTTAATCTTACATTAATTCATTATAAAGTTAGCAGTTTCTTTTGGTTTTATTAACTACATTCGATTGTAAAACCAAGAATTAAAATAGAGTTAAGTAAAAATATTTTTTAAGATTTATATTTTTCTTCCAAAAACCTATCCAAAAAAGCTAAAATGGCAGTGCACAATGGTGTTATTGTACCGACACTAATTATGGAAGCGAAGCATGGAAACGGCAAAAGAAGGATGAAAGTAGAATAAATGCAGTAGAAATGAGTTCTCTTAGACGACTGTGTGGATACTCGGTGTATGATTAAGTGTCGAATGAAAATATAAGAAACGAATGCGGTGCGAATAATGGTGTTATAAACAAAATAATGAAAGGATCAATAAGATGGTTTGGACACATGAAAAAATGAATGGTAAATTTTTTTTATGTTGACGATGTAAATGGATCTCTAAATAGAGGAAGATCGAGGAAAACGTGGCACGATCAAATAAATCAAATATTGAATGTCGGCTACGCGAGGAGTCAGAGAAATCGACGCGCGTGCATGACACGATGAATGAATGTTGAGGAACCGATAGAAATATGTCAGAAATAAAAATAGCGTGGCTGTTCATTCTTCTGCCTACCCCTTCGGGGAGACAGCGTGATGGTTAATTAGTTAGTGATTTTTATTCCATATTCACTATTACTTTGTGTGCTGATTAAATAATATTAATCCTATGTCAAATACAAAAGAAAATAAAAAAATAATTAGCAAAAATGTAGGGCTTTATATTTTATCAGTCACTATGGACATATGGCATCAAGTATTCCAAGAAGTCAACAGCTGTTGGTACAATGCGAGTGTAATACAACGGTATGTGGGTACAGAACAGTACAGTCTCGGGGTGTCTGCGGGCTTACTGTAACTTCAATCAGGTATTTCTCGAAAAACTGGTTTAGTACTGCAATTGGAGTACGCTTGAAGCAGGTGTGTCCGAACAGTTCAGAAATAATACGGGAAATCGTTACACGATACGGGATTTTAGTACTAAAACTGTAATTTTTTTACTAAGGGTAATCCCGAAGTCTTGAGTTCAGATTTATTCCTAAGTACGAACGTATTAATTTAATTAATTCCTTCGGAAGGGTAGGCAAAGAGAATGGACCGCCACACTACTCTATCCTAACATACCTCTCTAGCTTCATCCACATTCATACAGTGAGTCATTCACGCAAGTCGATTCTTCTGGCTTCTGACATGACCAACTTTAAAATTAGATTAATTTGGTCATGCCATGTTTTCCTCGGTCTACCTCGACTCCGTACTCCATTTCTTTAATTTGATACTTAAATAAATAAATAAAACAAAATATGACTCCATTTCTTTGGAAGGGTATGCAAAAAGATTGGACCGCCACACTACTCTACCCTGACACACTTCACTAGATTCTTTCACTTTAATACAGCGAGTCATACACGCACGTCGATTCTTCAGATTTCTAACATGGTCGACCTTCAATATTTGATTAATTTGCTCGTGTCATATTACATTTTACTCTGTTTTTCTAAACTCTGACATTTGACATTTGACACTACTGATTTATTTTCCATGTGTTAATTAATATTATTGTTATTTAAATCAAAAGGCTGTTTCGTATTGTTGTATTTAAATGAAAAAATAGACAGAATCTACTCTTAAGACACTTATAATAACGCTTAGTTATAATAGTTACGAGTACTTAGAGTAATGATAAAACAATATGATATGTTGCTTTTTTAAAGATTTATCTTATCTGTTTATTCTTCATAACTTTTGTTTTGCTTTGCAGATGTCCTGTTTAAATGTTTTACAAGATATTTGCTATAACCATTTACTACATTTTATCAAAAAGAAAGACAAATTCAATACACTGAATATGGTGACCAACTGACACTTAATCATGGAAAATAGATTTTTTGAACGCTATGAGAACTCTTGGCTCATGAATCTAAGATGATGGTAAGTATATACTTATATTGATCTGTTTATGTCTTCTCTTTTTAAATATCTTTTTTAAATATAGGTCGATTATCCATACTACGAGTATATCAAGATGGTGTCGTAAGGAGAATAAGAAAAAATATTATTAACTGTTAAAATTTGAAAGCTGTTATGGTATCACAATTTAGTGATATTTTTATTTTTGTATTTTTTATTCGTTCACAACGGAGTTCTGGTCCCATCCCTAATGTTTGGAAGCGAAGCATAGAACTGGCAGAAGAAGGATGAAAGCAGAATGCGGTAGAGATGAGGTCCCTAAGACGTATGTGTGGTAGAACGATATACGACAGAATCTCAAATGCTGATATAAGATAGGAATATAGAGCGGAAGAAGGTATTATGAACAAAATTATGAAAGGATCGCTGCGATGTTTCGGACATATGACTCGTTGTATGAATGTGGAGGATGCTAGAGAGGTTTGTCAGGATAGAGCAGTGTGGTGGTCCATTCTCTCTGCCTACCCCTACGGAGAAACGGCGCGATGGCGTGATTGTTTGTTTGTTTTATTTTTTTGTTTTTCGCGACAGCTGTTTCGCCAATTGATGTGGCATCATCAGGTGTTACAATATTTTTTCGATTATGTGGAGAGTTTTGACAACTGTTGAAATTTAATCCACATAAACGTTTAAAATATTCTGCAAACAGAGTTTAAATTTTAACAGTTAATTATGTTGAAGTATCATAGTGTTTCAGCCAAAACAATATAATGTTTAGATATTTTTTTGGTTAAAATTACAACTTATTTAAAAACAAATTTCATTTTTAAACATTGATTTATAGTAGGCGAATTAAATTAATTAATGCAATTTAAAAAAAATGACATCTTAAGCATAAAAGTCCTCGACTTTAAAAAATCCTTGATTTAATGTTAATTTGTTTTATCTTGACATGTCGATGCCATTTGTCAAAGAAATATTGTATTTTATAGTAGATATCGGACCGATAGCACATTCAATCACCCAAAATTGAATACGGGACGTTTTTATTGAGTATACGGGAACTTGCCGGGAAACTGGGCGTCCTTGGGTCTAAACAAGATCAACTTCTGAGGCGAGGTTGTTTACCCATACTCAATAAAAATAGGCGGACACTTTCCATTTCAATACTTTCAGCGGTCGGCAACTTTTTGGGTCAGAACCCCAATTCGTTTCGTTACTTACAAATATGTATAGTACAAGGATACAAATATATTGCAATACTTTTAAAATTGTTTGGTAATCAAAATGACAAATAATATACAAAAGAAATTATTAGAAAAAATAAACTAAGTAACCATCACGCCATTAACCCGGAGTAGGCAGAGGATGGATCGCCACAATGCTCTGTCCTGGCATACCTCTCGGGCTTCCTCTACATTCATAAATCGTACCATGCACGCACGTCGATTATTCCGACTTCGAATGTGGCCGCCTTTTAGTAATTGATTAATTTGGTATAAATAAATTATTAGCCTATCCATAATTTCTTATATTTTAAAATAATTTATCAATTTAAATATTAATACTACACCTGAGTAGATAATCGAATAATCTAAATTACAATGAAATAAAATTATGTTTTATTAAAGATTGACAGTGACCGGTTTCGCCAGGTCCAGACAAAAAACCCCCCAATGTTTTATTTAATAATTATTTAAATGAACTTCCTTCAATATATTTCGGTAAAATTATTAGATTAGTTAAATAATGTATGTATTGATTTTAATTTATAGAACAAAGTAAACAATTATCATTTTTATTTATTTAGGACGTTGTATTTATATGCATTTATTATTCATGATAGATCGACAAAGTGCTTGACCCAAAATACTTCTTATTATAAAAATACATTTTTTTTTACTTCGATTATAGCAGTCTGCGTTGATATACTAATTTGATCGTGCGATAAATGTGTACGTATTTTTATAAATCGGAATACTCTTAAAAAACTTACATGAGAATCGATGCATAATCTTTATATATATATAATTCTTCTGTACGGTGTAGTGACACTCCTCCTAAACGGCTGGACCGATTTTGATGAAATTTTGTGTGTGTTTGAGTGGGTCCCTAGATGGTTTAGATTAAAAATTGGTGGTTAAAACCTTTTGGGAAGTTCATGAATAATTGAATTACTGAGAATAACTCTTAGTTATGATTATTTACAATAGATGGCGCTGATGTCGAATTCTGTGATATAATTGATTTTAGCATGCGTGAATCACTTGCGTTGTAGCCACAAGCCAACGTTTGTCGAATCCGCTTGTATTATATAAAATATATAAACTCTCCAATATATACACTATGTAACAAATGCTGCGATATTTGTATTATATAAACCTATCCCATTTTTTAAATGTCAAAGATTCTGATTTTGTGTGATGTTTTTATTTAATTATATACTCGTATATGAGATATACTGTTAAATAATGAAGTGAAAAAATACGTACAAAAACCGTTGACGTCTTCCTAAAGTCAACTTAATGAAGAAGGTTACAAGTGTGATTAAAGAACACAGGAAATTTATGAAGGTCGTAAATTTCGTATCCATAAACGTGATCAGAAACGATAATGATTAAGAGTATACAATTTTTATACTGAGATTATATTTTGAAATTATTAATAGCAAGATGCATTTCTTAAGAGATTTGTTAAGTATTACAGATGCTTCAATATTATTGTTGTCCTGCCGACGTTGGCTTGTCTGCTATTAGCTGGTTCAGTAAACGTTTTTTCGATATTCGTATTTTGATTAACGATCTACTAAATAATATTTGACATTGATTTTGAATTTTAAATCTACACCACGCTACAACGCAAGTGATTTGCGGAGGCTTAAATCAAATATACCACAGGATTCGGCATCAGCGCCATATATGGTAAATAAATACATACAACAAAGAATTATTTTCAAAAGGTAAATTATTCATGAACATCCCAGAAGGTTTTAACCATCACCTACCGGGCCCAATTTTGAATCTAAACCATCCAGGAACCCACTCAAACACACGTAAAAAATGTCATCGAAATCGGTTCAGCCATTTAGGAGGAGTTCAACTGCATAAGACCGTACAGAAGTATAATTTATATGAAGATAAGATATTAAGAAATACCTATATTGACTTCTGTTTATTGGTAAGAAGTATATAAATTTAACTTGAAAAATTATTTAATATGCTTACTCAATTTGACGAGTGTCTGAGAACATTTTGGAAACAAATGTAATAATTCGCCAAAATTATAATGAGTGCACTTTATTTATGAAAACGACGTGAAAAAAATCCTCGACTGAAAATACATTTTAAATCAAAGGGTAACAAGACGGTTTATAAAACAGAAATGAAAATATTAATAAATGTTTATTTATTATTCTTTTTGAATAATGGTGCGAAATTCCTTATTAAATAGTAGTTACAAATAAAAACGTCTGTTATCTAGAAGTTTGAGGCATTTCATGTTTTATAAAAAATCTATAGTAAAATTTCTAGACAACATACCTTTATGCGTATTTATTATTATTATTATTATTATTTTTATTTCATTTTTATAGTGATTATGCATATTTAAAAAAAACAACATTATATTTTACAGATAAACCTTGGATTCACATCAAAGGGCTCTCATCCTGGACACTCCTTAAGGTAAAGACGAAACATTTTATATTTAAAATAATATTGTTTATATTTGGTAGTTTGTACTAAAACTGTGATTGGATAAGATACTTTAAAATTATAATGAACGATCCCAAATTCATTGTAAATATAATAGAGGATATTTGATAATGCCTTAGCAAGACGAAACATGTCATTACCCTAAAATATAACAAAACTTCTAGAAAACAGACGTGTTCTTTTGTATTAATTAAATGTACACGTATAACAAAGGATTTTTTAATACATTTTATAAATTTTTTGTTCAACCCCTTATATGATCTGAAATTATAACTTGTGATGATAAGATTCTTATCCACATTTTCGGGATTCAATATAATTATATTTTAGCATGTGATTTATTGTATCTATCACATCTTATAAAAACCGAGGAAACAAAATTGAATAGTAATACTGTTTTTGAATATTTAAAGTTATCAACATCCATTGAATCACATTGAAAATTTATGTTATTTATAGATTTTCTATTAGTCATAGAAAAGTAAATAATCACGTGTATTGATAGAAATTAATATAGTAGAGATTTATTTATTAGTAAGGAAATACTCAGAGATTTTAATTATCAGATCCTTGTAAATTTTTCCTTACAAATAAGTATAATTTCATTGACCTCGCTTTGCGGATATTAAAGTGATATAAACATATAATATAATTATGGGAAACTGTAAAAATAATTCGGAATTATTCAAAGAAATTTAAGAACTTCAAGAACTTTGTCTCTTCTGAGAATGTTTTGAAACACTACATGGTTATAACAAGTATGATTTCACAGATAACATATAATTATTTCAGAATATAATTATTGGTATACTTATATAACCATCTAACTAATAATCATGCCGTCTCTGAGAGAGGCTGAAAGAATAGAACGCCACATTGTTATTTCTTAACATATTTCTCTCGATTCCTCAATACTTCTGCATCGTATCTTTCACGCGCGTCAATTTTTCCGACTCGACATTATATATTTGATTGATTAGATCGTGCCATATTTTATCGGTCTTCCTCTTTTTCTTGCTACGTTTACGTCGTTCAGGTATAATTTTTTTATCAAGAGAGCTTCATTCATTTTTATCATACGTTCAGACAATCTTAAAGACCCTTTTATTATATTGTTCATAACAGATTCATTCGTAATGCTCGTATTTACATTTAATACTATCATTTGTTGATTTATCACATATTCATCTAAGAGATCTCAGTTCTACTTTCATCCTTAATTTTGGAGATTCTTGCTTCACTATCAATTTACAATACACCTTACGAGTATATTTGTATATACAGCATATGTATGTAAGAAAAGTATATAAAAAAGTATGTAGCATGTAAGAAAAAAATCTTAATGTTGATTACACAATTTTTTTTATTGTTGCTAAGACTGTTAATAAAATGAAAAATATTTATGGCTCATTGTTGCCAATCCGCGCAAACATTAGACAAATGACCGATTCAAACACGGTTTTTAGATCGTGTCAATAAACTCAATAATTAATTTTCATATTTATGAATAATAAATGCTAAAATTATTTTAAACTGCCTATAATAAAACGTGTATTATGTAATCCTGCTGTGTGGTCTCTTAGAACCCACGAACCCCGGGCAATGTGACCTTTAAACTGGCTGTAATAAAAAGTGTATTACGAAATACTAGCTTTGGTCTTTTGTACCCCGCGAACCCCGGGAAATGTGATATTTAAACTGGTTGTAATAAAAGTGTATTATGTAATACCAGGGGTAGTTTTTCTGGGCAATGTGACCACTGACGTTACCATTAGTGTCATAGAAAATATTACAGATAGTAGACGAATGGCGAATATTCAGCACTATAAAACAGAATCCACTCGGCTAAGGGAAGGCAACCCCAACAGAAAATCGTCCAAAGAAGGCAAAGGGAAACTACTTTGCATATCATCCTCTTGATTTGACATGACTTGACACGACTCTTGAACCAAATTACTGCATAAATTTTGTTAAGCTATTATATTGATTCTCATGACATGTGATAGGTAGTTAATCAATCGTTATTTTATTGTCATGAAAATTCTATACCAAACAGTATAAGAATCAGACTTGACAGTGAACCTTAGCAAGGCGAAGCACATTATTCCCATAAAGTATAATACAACTTTTTAAAAAATATTCATTTTTATTCGTATTAATCTAATATGTACATTAAATAAAAGCAGTTGGAAGGCTAACCTACATATACACTATTTGTAACGCAATGTAAGCTTGAGTAATTAGCTGCATTTCAGTGAACGAATGCGAATTAAAATCAACAAATTTAATTACATAATTTCTCTTCTAATCTAATACTTTTATCAGCTACGTAATTGAATTTCTGGGGTGCGGAAATACAGGATATATCAAATCAATTTGATTCAAATCCTTATTCAGTCTCATTAATTAGTAATTATTAACGGGTGTTTATACTTAATTAATTAACTCTTAGACTGTTAAGCAATCGTTACTCTAGCTGTCATCGCTACGCGGCACGTTATTTGTATACGCTCTTTGAATAAAATATCGCTTTAAAAACGTTTTTTTTAAACCAAATCATTATAGCATTCATTGATGATATTTGTATCTTTCTCGAATATCAAATAATCGACGAACGCTCGAGATTCTGATCCGCACGACATATTAATCTGAGTAAAGTCAGTCGTAGCTGGCAAATAATAAAAACTTACTAACTAACTAACCATCACGCCATTTTCACGGAGGGGTAGGCAGAGAGGATGGATCGCCACAATGCAGTGTCCTGGCATACCTCTCGGGCTTCCTCTACATTCATACATCGTACCTTCGACGTGCGTGCGTGGGGACGCACGTCGATTATTCCGACTTCGAATGTGGCCGCCTTTTAGTAATAAATTAGCCGCCTTTTAATAATAAAAACAATTTACCTTATCATATGGAGTGTGTGCTCAATTCTTAAAACGTGTGTATCTTTTCAACTTTTGATTATAGAGACCCTCAAATAATTTCATATAGGCCTTTGCTATGTTTTGATAACAATTTTGGACTTATATTTTGTGTACAACAGGTCGTTTAAACCCAACTATTGAATACATATTTTTTAGCTATTATATTGATTCTCATGACATGTGATAGGTAGCTAATTTATCGCCATTATTGTCACGGGAATTCTACGCCAGACTAAAGACAGTGTGACAATCATACTGTCATCAACGGGAATCGAACCCAAGACCTTCGGTAAAGAAGCCAGAGCTCTTGCCACTATGCCACGAAAGTCGTCAAACGAAGACTTAGTATTATTATCATATATGATTTGCGACAGGAGTAGTTATCGCGCTATGTCATTATTCGCCTTAGTTGACACTTGAAAATATTCGTTATTATGATGAGAATGCAGTCCAATGTAATATATTAATGATTTCAGAAACTTTACCTTAACTCTACTCAAATTTAAAACTTAAACTATCTAACTAACCAACACGTAGTCTTCTAGAAGGGGTAGGCAGAAATAACAGACCTCCGCACTGTTTTTTACTGACATACTTCTCTCGCTTCCTCAACATTTAGAAATCTAGTTATGCACACACGTCGATTTCCTTGAAACGATAGAACGTAACGTGAAATTAAATTGGCTGCGAAATGCAAAACCATGGTATTGTTAAAAGTAAATATTTACTTAACTTACTAACTAACCATCACGCCGTCTCCCCGAAGGGGTGGGCAGAATGAATGGACTGCCACACTATTCTTTCCTATACACATATTTCTCTCGATTCCTCAACATTCATACATCGTGTCATGCACGCGCGCCGATTTCTCTGACTCCTCACGTGGCCGACATTCAATATTTGATTTATTTATTCACTTTTGTAAGTAATATGTAATTTTCCATTTTTCTTAACACATTAAGAAGAAACTAATTGATTTTATAGTTATTTTATGTGATTCGATGAAAAACATATTGTATCATATGTATAAAATAGTTTAATGATATGAACTCGTCGATATGCTTAATTAAGAAGTAAATAAAATGTTAATGTATATAATTTTTTAGTTATTTTCATTTTCCGTGTACATGACCTTAGTGGTCTTGACGGTTGCAAACACGATAACCAAATATATCAAAGTACACATTAAAACGTATCTATGTTTACATATAGGAACAACTGATTTACATATTTTATGGCGTTTTCATAAAAACTATTGAATAACGAATAAAGAACCAATAGGAGTTTTTCTTTTGACAAAAATAAAGTGGCGTAAAAATTAGTTAAAGTGTTTTAAAATTATTTCTATCTGATAAATACGATTAATAAAAATACTTTAAATTCACAGGTATTCAAGGTAAACGAAAAATTACGACAACAATTCTTGGTATTTTATTTAGCAAAGATATATACAATCTTAGAGTGTATACAAGCTACTTGAAGAGATTTTAAGAAATATGTTTCAGAGAACGTTTAAAATACTCGTATATTATAAAAAGATAAGTGAGAAAACAGGTTTACTTAGAATCCACTATATACTCGTATTATACTTGTGACTATTTAAATATTGAGGGTGACAAAGGTACTCGGGTAAATATTATTCAATAAGTATTGCTGTTCACATAGTTTTGTCGTATTAAGAAATATAAATAAGCTAAAATATACAAAAAATACCCAAAAATATCTTAACACGCTCAATTCTAGTTATTTCACAAAAAAAGTAAATATTTTTGTACAAGTTGTTGAATGTGGTGACGATTTTCCAACTTGGAGTCAATAAGATGTCAATAAGTTAGCCAAGTGTTTCTTATATGTATTGTATGTTTTATTTACTAGTCGCACGAGAAACACAAAAGTTGTAAGTGTGTTTAAAAATACATATTTTATAAAAGAAAAATCGACGACCTTCGTGACCGAGTGGTAAGAGATATGACTGTCACACTGAAGGTCCTGGGTTCGATTCACGGTGATGGCAGTAACATTGTCATACTGTCTTTGGTCTGGTGTAGAATTCACGGCGATGGCAGTAACATTGTCATACTGTCTTTGGTCTGGTGTAGAATTCACGTGCCTGATGTCTAACATCACCCCGAGTGAGGTCTGCCGCTCTAACCTTGTCCTGCAGGGCTCTTTTCTATGTGGGTCTAGGGCTGCCACGCTTCCTCTTTCCCCCCATAGGGGACCAGTCTAGTGCGCCCTGAGCGATGCAGGCTGCGTTCCGTCTCAGAGTGTGACCGATCCACAGCCATTTGCATCTAGTGACTTGTTTTCTAATTGGCTTTTCGCTTGCCATGGTCCAGAGAACAGCATTTGACACTGTTTGGGGCCAATAGATCTTGAATATTGAGCGAAGGCACCTATTTCTAAACACCTGGAGTTTTCCAATAACGTCCGCGGTAGATTTCCAAGTCTCACATCCGTACAGCAGCACGCTTTTAACGCTACTGCTGAATATTTGGAGCTTAAGCTATCTCGAAATGATACTGGAACGCCATACAGGGCGAAGCATAGCGAAAGCTCCCCTTGCCTTGTTGAGTCTGCTGGGTAATCTAAAATCTTTCTCCGTACCTCCCGAGTCTGCTATCATACTATATTTATACAATATGTCGATGTAAGTTTAATAAATACACGTTTGTTTTTATTGGACTTTATTAAATATCCACAAAAGGCATAATATGTCAACTATGTTTATTCCAAATCAATTCATCAAAATATATTTTTTTTTTGTAATAGTTGATCCAACTTTAATATTATATAATGATCTAAACATATGATTACGCTTACATACAACGAGAGTCTTTTATAGAAAGTTTGCGTTCAAACACATATTAAATAATTTTTATACGAGTAGATATCCGGTCGTTATGATATCATTAGCTTTTGTAATTGTTATTACAATTTGGGTCTTGGGACAACTATTATCTAAGACTTCGTGGGAAGAAAATGGATTACACTTGACTTTAAAAGTCATGGAAAATGAGTATGTATTATGTTTTACCTCTGAGGTCATTCGTTAATTGGATGATGTGATTATAGTGATTATGAAAGGTTACCGGAAACCAAAAGGGTTTCAAATAAACATTTTCTAAGAGGTAATTGAAACATTTTGCTGGTTAATTTTTCAATTACATATTATGATATTAAAAATTAGTAATCCAAAGCTACTATGAAATCATAATCTAGCCAAATATTTTGATTTTTTTACGTTTAAGATATCTGCAGACACGCGTCTAATTTCGGTTTTTTAAGTTATCCTATTAACTAATTAACTAACCATCACGCCGTTTCTCTGGATGCGTAGGCATACATCGCCACATGCACGCTCATTGATCACATGACCTCGAATGTAGCCGCCTTATAGCAATTTATTAATTTGGTCATGCCATGTTTTCTACGGCCACACTTTTTCTGCTCACACTGCTTGTATAATTTTTTAACCATTTTTCTATCATCTATTTATTTCATATTTCTAAACCATCTCAAGTTTTTTATTAGTTATTTTTACTTATGATGCATAGTTTCTTAATATATTTTGCAATCCAAAGATGATAACCAGAGGTGGTTTATCATCTTTGGATTTCAAAATATCGTTCACCGATAATCTTTCAATTCAATATTCATTGAGACGATATAAAAATACGAGACGTTTTGTTGGAATATGTAACGCATTTTAATCTCTATTTTTAAATAAATATGAATGAAAACGCCCGTTTTATTTATAATTTATGGGAATGATAGGTTTTGCATGTCTAAGGTTTTATCAAATGTCATTTATTTGGCATTATCAAAGACATTTGATATTACATTAGGCAGGCGAAATATTTAATTATAAACATCCTATTAATTTTAATAAAACTTCTATAAAAAATACGTTTTCATTCGTATTAATTATTTAATATGGAGAAACATGATTGTTGTCAGAAACAGTTAATCCATTTTTATGTTACATTAATAGTATTAATTATTTCTAAGATTGTGGTGGTACTATGTATATAATAAAACAAAAGATATAAACTTTCTGTAATTTGCACTGCAACCAGAACGAATGAAGTAAATGACCAAAACACATATTAGAACAAAAGTGCACTTTGAAATCTTTTGTTTCTTTTCTTCAGTCAACATGACAAGATTGAGGTAATTAATACTGGCGAAAGAACATGAAAAATTACACTTAGTGACTAGCTCGCAGTACCTGAGTATTGTGAGTACTCACACAATACATTTACTATAGTTTCATTAAAACGAATCAGACTGCACTATTAGGTATGGATTTCACAAAACGTTTGAAACAAGCTTTTTGCGCCGTGTTTCTGGTCTAAAAAGCTTTTTCTTATTGTTTTATTTGTCGCCTGCAAACTGTTAGAGCTCTAGACGCGATTAAAAAAACTATAAATAATATGAAAACACTAATTAAATCAATTGGTACACTCACTAATCACACAATTGAGCGTGTAAATGATTGGTGTGACGTAAAAACGATAGAAAATCACACATTTAAATGCAGATATGGAAACGAAAGATACTTAAAAAATTATACAGCTAATAAATCTATTTTGCAAGAATATTTATTTTTCAACTTATTACAAAACGCATTGATATTCAAAAGCAATTAATTTTCTATACATCAAAAGATAAAATACGACTTTTTATATATATTAATGCTTGTTTATACAATAGTTATCTAACTGTTGATCTTCCACGAAAAGTTACTTAATCATTTAGGTGACGATTGTGAGAAAATATCACTAGTTTACAATGCATCTCACAATATGTGATTGCATAATTGCATGACTTAAGAAAACGTTAATAATAATAAAGAAATGATTCATCGTATCATGAATAAGCAATGGAATTTGAAACATTTTTGAAATATTCAATCAAATTTTCAAATATAATGAACAAATAATTTTTTTGTAAAAAATAGAATTCTTGTGTAAAGTTAGCGGCCTGCATGGGGTAATATATGTATAATAGCCACAGCTCATATATAGGAAAATACAGCTTCAGTTAGATTATAATAAAATATTTTTTGATAAACTTAAGGTGTTAACACTGTGGAATTTCATAATGATAATTTTTTTATGAATTAAAACGCTTAAATCCACTTTTGAATTTATTTTTCTCGACCTGTTTCGAAAGTTTATACATTCATCATCGGGAGACACCTTACACCTTCATCAATGACTTCATATCGTTCTTCTTATGATGAAGCTGTAAAACCTTTGAAATATGTCGAGAAAAATAAACTCAAAACCGGAAAAAACAGTGTTTTGATTCATAAAAAAAAATTATACTAAAATTAATCTTATTTTTATGAATTAAAACACTGTTGGAAAAACAGTGTATATATTCATAAAAATTCGTCGGACTCGGCCTCGTGAAAGACCTCCTAAAAGATGGAAGGGCAGCTAGAAGGAAGAAGAAGAAGATATTTATATTTATTTTTAATGAAATATATTTTTTGTGGTTATCATCGGGAATTTTATGCTATATCAGAAGTCATGAGCACACGGTACTCTTCAATGTTGGAATACGCGTCGACACTTAATATTGTATCAGGACTTTAAGAGTTGAAAAAGTTGGAGATTAATGTCAACAACTCGTGTATTGACAATAGTCATAAGTGTCTTTGAACGACTGGTTTTCGAGTTTCAAGAGATTGCCGGGCTTCTGTGACGTCAGGTGAGAACAGCGTCACTGAGCAGTGAGTTTGGTGGAGTTCATCGGTCCGCCTCCGCCTTGGAATGCATGACCGCCTACAAACAGATTTATAGGAAACTGTTCCAATTGCCTGGACAAACGTTCCGTTTATGATTAGATCGTTATAAATTTTCACTTCTTGGTGGGTACCCTCGCGCAGTTGGGAGACCTTGAAATATTTAATCGAATTTAATATTTAATACAATTATTCACAATAATCGTAAAATTGAAATTAAAACTATCATTATGCGTAGTTATTTTTTTTACTTTACTCTATGCGTAATTATAATGAGATATTTTTTATTTGAATTTAATTGATATTATGTTTATATTTGTAGCAAGTAGATACCCATTTTCACGGTTGTACACCAAAAACAAATCATGTTGAACCACATTAAAAATAGATTTTGTTTGTGGCACGTTGATTGCAAACAAACATACAATTATTTACTATTAAAGCAAGCGATTTAAATAACAAATAATTTAAGGTACCAAACAGCGATTATGTAAATAAATAAAAACAATGAAATAAAGTCCATTACTTGTCACCAAAAATATAAATGATTATTAGAATCATTAGAAACATTTGTTTATGCGGGATAATCTTGAATCAGATTAATAATATTATTGAAAAATGGTTCGTGCAACTAGACGACCTTCGTGGCAGAGTGGTAAAAGTTCTGACTTCCATACTGAAGGTCCCGGGTTCGATTCCCGTCGATGACAGTGTGATTGCCACAATGTTTTTGGTCTGGTGTAGAATTCACGTGACAATAAAATGGCGATAGATTGGGTACCTATCACATTTTACGAGAATCAATATAATAGCTAAAAAATAAATTGTATACAGTAATAGGGTTCAAATGACCTGTTGTATACATAAAAAAAACTGATCGCTTTTTAAAGATCAAATACTGCACTGTAGCATTTTACAAAGTTCAAAATTTCAAAGATTTTCCCAAAATTAGGATATATTGAAACCTTTTGAATTGACAGCCAAAATATTAATGATTTTATATAGGCATTTTTAAAGATAGGAATTGAAAAAATAGATAGACACTTAAAAAATATAAAAATTGCCACATTTGATTTATTGTTTAACCTAACTAATATGTACAAAACCCAGGTGAGACTAAATTTCAAAAGAATTCAATGAGCATGTTAACCAAAATCTAGTTAGAATATCAATGTTTCTTCTATGTTCGCCATAACTATATGTTGTAGATGTTTAATGTTTATTTTTTATTATTATATACTTTGTATACAACACTCACATTTATAAAATAATTAAAATTAAGTATCAAACATGTTTAGGACTAACCATCCCTTCATCAGTGATATAATAGAAATATTTAAAATACATATTATAAAATTATTTACTAATATGACAGATGTAAATATGACAGATGTGACAGAATTGTTATAAATCATCAACAAAAGGTTATAAATTATTATAACATCTGTCAAGCTAACCATATTTGTAAACAATTTTATAATACGTATTTTAAATATTTCTATAATACCAATGATGAAGGGCTGGTATGTACGAAACATTTTAATATATATATTTTTTTTAAATAAATGTTAGTGTTGTATACAAAGTATACATATAAAAAAATAAACAGAATATCAATGGGTTAACTTTGTGTAATTCCTGTGTTAACCCCTTAAGTTTATAAAAAATTAAATCATTTTATGTAATACTTGAATCAAATGATTTTACTGAAATCTCTCGATGGAAGTTCATTTTAAATAATAATTAAATAAAACGATGTGTTTTAACTACTTCCACTTTTGTCTGGTGTCTGTCAATGCCAGCGAGCCTTGCGAAACCGGTCGCTGTCGAAATAAAGACAAAAGTGGAAGTAGTTAAAAAACATCGTTTTATTTAATTATTATTTAATACTTGAATTATTGCTTAACCTAACCAAATAGGCACAAAACCGAAGTGAGACTAAAATTCTAAATAATTCAATGAGCATGTTAACCGGAATCTAATTATAATATCAATGGGTTTAAATTCGCGGAATTCCACAGTGCTAACGCCTTAAGTTTATCAACAATAAAAAAATTCCGTGAAGCACTTGATTTATTGTTCAACCTAGCCAATATGCACAAAGCCGAGGTGAGACTGAGTTTCAAAAGAATTCAATAAGAGTGTTAACTGTAGTCTCATTAGAATATCAATAGGTTAACTTTTGTACCGGCCGCCGCTTCGATTGCCTAAAAACTAGACAATTATGAAACTGAAACCTGAGCGATCGCCGTGTCGTACAATGCAAACACGGCTAGGCGGTGAACAATAATAATAATAATTGCCCCGTAGAAAGCTTATGTCACAATCGAGAAAGCAGCGGACACGTTAGGATTATGATGCCAAATTCATCAGCATTCGCGTTACGTTGCGCGGCGCCATTTTGATACCGGCGCGGCGTGTCCGGGGACCACGGTTGCGTCAGAACATCCGATGGTTAAGGATTTACAGCTATTTGAATTTAGAACTACTGTTATAAATCTATAAATTATCCATTTAATAATAATTATTTTATTCATTAATAGGTTTTATATTGTTTTCTTTATAAGCAGTAATAAATATAACTGGCAAAAATGTTTTATGTTTAATGTTCCTTTTTTATATACTCCGTTCAGACACACAAGCCCTTCATCAGTGATATTAAATAAATATAAATATTAAAAACATTATAAGTTTTTTTTACAAAAGTGGTCAGTTTTGACAAATATTAAAATCATTTTATTTGTATTACATCTATATATGCCATACTTTGTGTTGTTATGCTGGTTTATTTCGATTTTTATTTTTTATAGACTTTGTATATACAAATTAAAAAAATAAAATTATATAGACATGTTTCGGACAAACAGTCCTTCTTCAGTAAAGATACATATTTATAAAAAATATTATAAAATTGTTGTTGTTTACATGATCTGACCGATGTTATTTGTATTATTTTTAATATCTATATTATTATAATATCACATATGGTTAAGGATTTTCTACTTGTGTGTCCGAAATATGTTTGATATTTAATTTGTATATTTTTAATAAAGTTAGTGTTGTATACTAAGTACATAAAAATAAACATTAAACATCCACAACACACAGTTATGGCGAATATAGAAGAAATGTTTTATGTTATTTTTTATAATGTCACAACAAATTAAGTGTTTCGAACAAATTTAGAAAAACTTTTTTTTTACAATTTATTTGATGCATAACATTTTGGGATTAGTTTTATATAAAATTTGAGATCCAAAAATATAAAGTTATTTCGGAAATATTAAATTAAAAAAGTCTGCAAACCACAGACAATCGAATTTATGAGCTTACACTTTCATGTGTTAATATTACCTTATTAAATTATTTTTCCTTAACCCATCATAATTTTGTTCATAAATTTTTCATTAGCACTGCATTCACTTCTTATCGACACTCTAGAAGATGTATTAAATATATAATATTAACATTAAATAACGAATTCTCTGATTTAATTTAAAATATCGAATAGATTACCAGTATATCCAAATAATAACGAAATCCTTACTTGATTAAGCTTCAAAATAAGCTGTAAAAGATATGTATTATATTATTTATTGAGGTGAAGGAGGTTAACTTTCATTCTCGGTCACTCTGTATCAAAAGTATTTATATGTGTACACATTTACTATAAATACATTTCTATATGTTTGTTCTCCGTGACGAAATATATGATTTATGCTAGTGAAAAAAATGAACAAAAAAATAATCTGAATTTTTGGATGATCAGCGCTCTACATAAGCAGTAGTAGACTATGCGTTCCAAGGTTGTTCTTATTTTTTTAAGGTTCATTTATGCTGTTTGTAATGTCTTTTGAGTAAATAAACTGATTTGATTTGATTTGATTTGATCTATATTGATATAGAATTTGTGGCATGGAAACTGGAAATGAGATCGATTAGACAAATGTGTGGTTTATATTCTTCAGCCTGTTGTGGCTTTCCACTCCTGGACGTAGGCTTCTTCAGGCACTTCCCACACTCTTCCGAATATCGTCGTGCCAACGCAACTGTGGGCGCCCAACTCTACGCTTTGCTGTTCTTAGGTACCAGCACAGCAGTCGCCTTGTCCACTTTTTATCTGGGTCACGAGCGACGTGTCCCATCCAACGCATCTTAAGGGTTGCGGCCAACTTGATAACGTCGTAGACTTTCCTCTTGGCTCGTATGTCCTCTTTTCTCTTTACTCTCTTTACTTTTTGTTGTTATAACAAAAGCATAAACGTTCCAAAATAAATCTTTATAACATCTGTCAGATCATGTTAACAACAACAATTTTATAATATTTTTATAAATATGTATCTTTAGCGAAGAAGGACTGTTTGTCAGAAACATGTCCGTATAATTATAATTTTTTATATAAGTGTTGTATATACAAAGTGTATAAAAAAGAAAAATAGAAATAAACCTCCATAACAACACAAAGTGTGGCGTATACAGAAGAAATTATTTTATGATGGAGAATGGAGCTTGAAAATAAGATAGACCAAGGAAATCGTGGCAGGACTAATTCAATCAAATGTTAAATGTCAGCCACAATGTGTGATTGTTTCTAGACGTGAATTGATAAATATGGCGGTTCATCCTCTCGCGTTATAGTTAGCTTGTTAGCTTTTATACGATGGATTGGGTGATGAGGTAAAAATTTATAAATACTGTCTGTATACACGTTTCAGACAAGGTCGAAAATAATAGAGTCAAATAATATAGACCTAAAACTGAGAATACTCCTCATCAAGACCTATGTATGGAGTGTCTTGATGTACGGCTGCGAGACATGGTGCCTATCCGAAAGGGATAAGCGGAGACTAGAGGCTTTTGAGATGTGGTCCTATAGAAGACTCTTTTGAATTTCCTGGAGAGACCACATCACGAATGAGGAAGTTCTTCAAGGAATCGAAGGAGGAAGGCACCTGCTCAGGACCTTGTCCGAAAGGCGTGCAAGATGGATCGGCCATGTAATACGTCAAGAAGGTCTCTTGCATGCTATAATGGAGGGTATGATCGAGGGGACAAACTCTAGGGGACGCCCACGCCGAGAGTACCTGGAGGACCTGTTGGTGGACGTACGCTGCTCATCATATGCAGATTTCAAAAGAGCCGCACAAGACAGGGAAAAATGGAAGAGAATAATGGAGGAAATTGCTGCAAACCAATCCCAGGATTGAAACCAGAGAGAGACACGTTTCTGCTCGAATATTTAACAGTGGAATCAAATTTCTTTGGTGACTTCCAAATTATGCGCTATTGTGTAAAGATCATTAAACAGGGGCATGTTGTAATATTTATCCGACGCCGCCAGAGCCGGTATCACCGCATGCTTAAAGATGTTCATTAAATCTGGGCGATAAAGATTTTTCAAGGCGAAATGCCGTTGCGGATCCGCAACGATCTAAACCGAAAACCAAAACCAAGCATTTTATTGCCACAAGTGACAATATGTGATTTGTTTGTGAAGTTTAAATTAAATATGAATAATTGTTAATTGATTTGATTGACACTCTGTGAGGAATGCGTATAAACATTATTTGTAAGGGCGAATATTCAGAAATCCCAAGTAAAACAGGTCTATTCATACCTGATAAATTATTTGCAAAAAAAGGGTACAAGTTATTTTATCTCCCATAATACAGAAGCAATCTGTTAATAATTATGCCGGTAGGTAGAACAATTGCCTTGCTAAAATATGTCGCTTTAGAGGTCGACTTATTTTTACCATATCTGAATAATATATTTCTTCGGTTCGATAATTGTAAATGTATTTTTAATTACTTCTTCATGAACGCTTTGGAGGGTGTTTTCCAATTTTTTTTTGTATAAAATAAATAAACGATAAAAGTTTTTTTTATTTGTTTGGTTATCTCAAAATAGTTATCAAATCGAAATCTGATATATGATATCATGGTTTTTTTTACTAGTGGGCGCCTTTAGTTGCAAGGGCGGTCCTGAGTGTCTGCGGTGGATACGGGAACAGCATCCGACTCGGATGTCAGTCGATCTGTTCACTTTCCCCGCCATTGCGAAAGGACGGCACGCGGTACACGTGAGATGACATGCTGAATTATAGCCGCCTGTCGAGACTGGCATATCTAATCTCCCAAACGCTACTTGGCGTGCAGGTGAAGTTATTTCATGGAGTCCATCTCTGAGACTTATAAATTATAACAACCTTTTCAATGTATGTGGCTATATTAAGAAAATATTAGGTAAGATAATGATGTAATAGAACATTTTGTTAACTTTAAATGTGTTTACCTAATATGAGGAAAATAAAACACAATATGATGTCACAAAAAGTGATGAAAACGGTTAAGTGTATAATCCTTATTCATCTGCCATTTTTTTTTTACGTATACAACAGGTCATCATCATCATCATCCTAAGCTCGACAGCCCTGGGTGGGCCTTGGCTGAATCCAGGAGCTTACAACAGGTCGCTTGAACCTAATTACAGTATACAATTTGTTTAAGCTGATATATTGATTCTCGTGACATGTGACAGGTAGCCAATCTATCGCCATTTTATTGTCACGAGAAAACTACGCCAGACCAAAGACAGTGTGACAATCACACTGCTATCGCCGGAAATCGAACCCAGAACCTTCGAAATGGGAATCAGAGCTCTTACCACTCTGCCACGAAGGTCGTCGTTTAGGTTCACTAGAAGATGGTATCGAGCTACCGAAACCAGTTGAATAATAAATCAAAAATTTTATAATTAAGAAGTCGAAAAAATCGACGAACGTGTTTGTTACGATGTATGAATGTAGAGGAAAATCGAGATGTATCTCAGGATAGAGCAGTATGGCAGTCCATCCTCTCTGCATACAACTCGTAAACAGCGTGATGGTTAATTATTTTTATTTTTATTATTTTGTTGAATCGCTCTTTACATCATGACAGCATGAGCCAAATCAATGTAAAGGTTTTATTATAGCTAATTCTACACCAGACCAAAGACAGTATGACAATCACACTGCCCTCGCCGGGAATCGAACCCGGAACCTTCGGGGTGGCAGTCAATGCACTTACCACTCGGCTACGAAGGTCGTCGAGAGTTATTAGAATTTAGTTAGTCAAGTATTCCTATTTTATTTTCAATATTTATAATGAACTTCTAGTAAACAATTTCAGTTAATAACAATATTTTGAATTATTTATTACATGTACGAGTACATATAAAATCGTCTTTATCTATAATGGTATATCCCACGGTAGAACAGTAATTGCAGCCCCTTTTATTTATTTTTATTATGCAGACATAATAAATAAAATGGGTACTTAATTCATCAATTAATAAAGTCATTACATTAGACACTCAAAGGTAATTGTTTTACATGCTATTGTTAGCTTATTTGCTTTGCTAATAGAATGTTAATTTTCTTAATTTGATTCAAACAACAGACTGATAAATCTCTATCAAAGATGTCAACGGCGTGAAATATACTATTACGTCAGAGAATAAATACATTTTAATACTTGTCTACATTGTGCTAATTTATGTATTATATTGCATTTATTTCATAGCTTCGATAGAAGCGTATTGCTAAAATGTGACATTAAACTAGAGGTTCCGATTCGAAACCGGTTAATAGAATATTTGAATAAAACAAACACAAGTTTATCATGTTTGATGCTAGTTTAATTGATAATTAACTTTTTATACCATTGTTATTTATTGAAGAGCGATGTAAAACTTTATGTTAATATTTAAAACGAATTATATCGTCCCTTTTTTAGATGTTTTAATATATTTTATGAAAGTTACGTGTTACGCCTTCCTAAGGCATTATTGGATGGCAATGACATGTTTCGTTTTTGTTATATTAAACATTTTGAACCATATTAAATGTTGTAGTTTATTCTAAAGCCGGCGAATAATCTTCTATCTTCTATATAAATAAAAGCCAAAGTGTGTTATTGTGAAGACCGTTTACTCGGAAAATAGCCAGCAGATCGAGCTAAAACTTTCAGAATTGATTAAATGGAATCCGGCGGTGGTTATAGGCATATTTTTGTTACGAATCGAGCTCTAATTAACTTTATATAATATAAAAAACGTTATCAATGCTAGATTTAAGAAATGATGTCTGATCTAGTAGTCTTTGATCACCAATTACTTATTAGGCAAACTCGGTTTGTAAATAATTAAATAAATCTAGAAAGGCCCCTTAGAACATATATTAACTAAGTACTCGTATGTTAAGTAACCACTAAAGTATTTCAATGTAATGGTAACGTCAATGATAATTTATCTAAGTGTAGGTATACGTATATTTATTTCAATGGTAAGTGTACAATATGTGAGCACAAGAGCGTTTGACTGTGAGTTTAAACGTATGTACCTGTTGTTATACTAATGCACTCACATAAATTAGAAGACACCTTTACCCTACACGCCTTCAAGTTATAGACAATCAAAAGCATCTATTGTGTTCATTATGAAACTAAAAGTTATTAGGCATTGTTTAAAAACAGTCTGACTAGAGACGAGATGAAAATCGTTCTATTGTACGAGTACATAACAAATAAAACCGTTAATTTATTGGGAGAAAATCACTATAGAGTTTAATCTAAACGACACGTATACAGAAAACTGTCTAAGTATTTATATCTTGGTTCTTAAATGTAACCATGTAATGTTCATAAACTTATTGTTATTGACGACCTTGAAACTCGTTGGCGAGTGGCATGTGCTATGACTGTCACGGGTTCGATTCCTGGCGATGGTAGTGTGATTGTCACCCTGTCTTTGGTCTGGTATAGAATACACGTAAAAATAAAATGGCGATAGATTAGCTATCTTTCACATGTCATGAGAACAAATATGATGATAGCTATTCCGTTAACATCGATTTGGTTCACGCTGTAATGATGTAAAGAGCGATTCAACAAAATAATAAATAAGGAAACAAATAAATTATTTTTATAATTGTTGCTTGATATAGACAGCAGTCGTTTTAGGAGGTCTTCCACGAGGGTGATTATCATGTGGATGATTATGTAATGTAATATAGATGAATCTGGTGCTATTTAACTACGGTGATTTAAAAAATAAATACATAACAATATTTATCTAAAATTAGGACAAGGAAAATAAAAATACCGTTAAAATATCTGGTTTGTTTTGCAATGATTTTCCTTGTTATTCGAAAGGTCAAAATGCTCACATTCATTCTATGAACAAAACCAGTTTCAGTGTTACACCCAAGTTATCTCCTAATTAATATTCGTGAATTCCCTTTTTTTACAGAACATAACCCTTACTTTCACACAGGTTAGAGACGCAGAACCGTACTGTTGCCCAAAACGGTTATTTATTTACTATATTTCAAATACACCAATTTAAAAAAGAACGAAAAAATTATATATTTATTGTTGCTTAAACAATAATGTTTTTATAAAGTTTTATTACATATTTTTAGACGTTTCGCCATGATAAGTTTTCATTAAATGTCATTTGATAAAACTTTCGTATGATTAAATATGTAATTTATTTAAAACATTATTTAAGTTCAACGTCTCTTCTCAAGAGGAGGCAAATTCAGAGACAACAGATCAACTGATCTAATTAAAGAAGAAGAAGAAGTATGTGTTTAAGATATATACGTTTTTTTATTATATGAAATAGACAAAACATTACATAAATAAGAGGTCGTTATAAAGTCGAGAATTTTTTTTTTGCCTGTGAATGTGGATTCGAATGTCTGAATGAATAAAAGAAAGGACCAAATTTGCCGATGTAGCGTGTAAAATAGCTTCATTGAATTAAAATTGGTACTGTCATAGCGAGGACAACGGAAGATAGATGTATATGACGCACTCTGGACTTGCGGCCGATAATTGGCCACAGAAATCCGGGCAGACCACGAGCAAGATGGTCTGATTACATCAAACGAGTGGCAGGAGGTCAATGGCACAGAGTGGCGAGGGATAGAGAGTTGAGGAAGTCGGAAAGGGAGGCCTATGTCCCAACACTGATGATAATGATGATGGTAATGAATGTGAATTTGCTTGAGAACTGTATCATACCCCAGGGATAGAGCGTTTCAACTAAGATCCTGTCAATGTCATGAATATTTGGTAGATCATGGAAAAAGTGGTATAACAACAACAACAAATCATCACGCCGTTTCCCCGCAGGGATAGGCAGAGAGAATGGACCGTCACACTACTCTATCCTGACATACCTCTCTAGCTTCCTCCACATAGAGCGAGTCAACACCCACGTCGACTCTTCCGGCTTCTAACATGATCAACCTTTAAAATTTGTACATCGACTCCGTACTCCATTTACATCGTTAAGGTATCCTTTTTTAACCATTTTTTCTTCACCCATGTGCTCCATGTGTCCGAATCAACGCAGCGATCCTTTCATAATTTTGTTCATAATACCTTCTTTCGCTCTACATTTCTTTCTTATATCAGCATTTGAGATTCTGTCGTACATCGTTCTATCACACATACGTCTTAGGGACCTCATCTCTACCGCATTTATTCTGCTCTCATCTTTCTTCTGCCAGTTCCATGCAGCGCTTCCATACATAAAGGTTGTACATACATTTTGTTGCCATGTCCATACATACGAGTAAGTGGTTTATGAATCTGAAATTTTCATAAATTGATGTTTTTGATCTCATGACGGAAATGGCATTCATTGATCAAGCAGGTGTCATCTTATGAATATTAATTCAATAATATTAACAAAAAACGTATCATCAATAAGCTTATTTATTATAGGGTTTACTGAAATTCACGTTTTTTTTGTTAAAAAAAATGACACGGTTGAAATGATTCGAAAACAAAATCATTATGAATTTAAAATTCAAGAATGAATAACAAATTAAGAGATAAATCTGGTTTCGACAATTTGAAAGTGTGTTTCACACATTTTTTTTCCGCGGGAAGCTAGTTTTTTTTGATCAGGGATAAAAACAACGTGATACATTCATAAGATGTGGCAGAGTCAAAGATTTCGGATGCTGTAATAAGAGTATTGCCAATGTTACGTAATGTGTTAGTATCATATATTTGAACAGAGTTGTAGAGAATTCGATACCAGTTTCCGTATTGATGTTTATGTAAATATTGTTATGGTAATCCCTGTTTGCAAAATAGCTAACATTGCTTCAAGAGACTAAAGTCAGAGAGAAAGGAGCTTAATTTAAATAGATAAGCCATATTCGTCGATATTTAAATGCATTTTTAAAACATAATCGCCCCGCTTAGAAATGTCAGTATTAAATCCAGCATACAAGGATTTTTATAATGTCTACTAGTTATGTAACATGGTATTTATCAACGAGAGATATTTTGTACATTATGGACAAACGAGATCATATAAAATATAACTTTCTTATCTATTATTTATTGTTTCTTGGACGATGGCCATATACAAAACTTGGATGTCCTGAGTGATGTAGGTCTATTTGTCCCTGATAATTACCTTCGTCAAAGACACCACAGATTGTTTTATTTGCCGCGCTGCAGAACCAACCTGCCAATGGTTATGCCTGTGGGTAAGGCAATCTTATTGCTTAATCGGGTCGCCTCGGAGGCCGACATTTTGTGATAGTGTGAGTTGCCTCAGGGATGCAATATCAATGTTGTGATTGTTATCTCTGATGCCGTAGTATTTATGTATTTTGTTATTTTTTAAAATGTTATTTTGAAAATATGTATATCTAATTATGCAATTTTGAGGTTGCAGACGACTTGGACGCATCTGTAATGTTTGTAATCTTTTTAAATAAATAAATAAAAATCATCATTATAGTAGTTAAAAAAAGAAATTGTATACAGTAATTGGGTTTACAGTAATTTTTGGACCCACTCTGAAGGATGGAACTTACAGAATTAAAAGAAACCTTGAACTTGAAGAACTAATTAACCAGGAAACAGTAGTGAGATTCTGTATGTCTCAACGCCTACTGTGGGCTGGCCATGTGGAAAGAATGCCAGAGGGTAGAACACCACAAATTATATCCAGATGGGTGGTGCCTCGCGAAAAGAGACCAAGAGGCAGACCGAGGAAAAGATGGGCGGATTGCGTGGAACAAGATTGGGAGAAAATGGAAGGAGCTGGGGAATGGAGAGAGATGGCCAGAGACAGAAGTCAGTAGAGGACCGTTGTGGAGGAGGCCAAGTCCCACACCGGGATGTAGCGCCGAGAAATGAATGAATGAATAGGAATTTGTTTTTTTTTGTATACAAATACTTGCAGACAAATACTGGATTTTTACCCATTGCGGGTTTATCATTTTTTAAGGATTAATTGTATCTCAATAGAGACGAAAATATCTTAATAGATGGCGCTAGCGTACAACAATGTGAAGTTATTAAAAAATAGTAGCGTATGTGGTGTCGTAAGAAGGGCGTAATGGGGAATATTGTTAACATAAAGTGATCGCTTAACCCAACCAATGACAGGTCATAAGTCCTGTAAACGCCTCGACTACCATATTCTGTTTCCAAATAATTTACATCTTCGTCTCTATTGAGATACAATAAATCCTTAATGAATGAATTGGGATTAAACAACCTGTTGTATAAAAAAAAAAATGCTTAGACAAAAAAATCAATTCTCAAGTTATCATATTCGCTTTGGTTTATCATTCAGTTCATGACATGGTCAAGTGTGAATATATACACATTGTATATATTTCTATGTGTGGTTCTGACCTTATTTTAGATTTTTTTACTTTGCTACACCTCTGTGAATGTAAATGATCTCATTACTAGAACACACAAAGCCAGGTAGAATAGCTGTCATTATTCCGTCAACCGCTGGACGTTACTATGAAGGACAATTAAACTCGTTTGGGCATGCTTTGCATATGTCCACGTCCACAAGTATACATCCCATCCACTCGAGATTTATATCCAACAAAACCTGATTCTGGAAAGGCCGCGAAAACATGTGAAAAGGTTGGTAGCCGTGTACATTAGGCGGGTGTGAAAACCGAATTTATAAAAAGAATTTGCATAATTTTGACGATCCCAACGTATAGTAATAACGAACGTATCGCTTGGTGTTTGACATTTTGACGACATGAAGAAATGTTAGAAGTTTAAATAACGTATAAAATTTTATCGCATTATTTGTCGGCAGACTCGTTAGATGTGTTTTATAATCATTTGTCTTTAAATGTTTTTATACTAAAATATTAAAATGCTAATTATGACGCTAAAAGAAAATATGGAAATATCTATACATACACAAGGTAATAAATTCCATTTGATTTCAAAATCATCTCCTACTGATTATCAAGTTGGGATATTTACAACATTTTTCGATTTTGTTAATACATATTGATTTGAACATAAAATATATATGTTTAAAATAAGTTTTATTATATTATATATGAGTTATATGTTCTGCCTTTTTATGATAATATAAAACATTTGATATGCCATATCAACGTAAAACATACCACTTATTATTAAATACATTTTTAAAAAACAAAAAATAAACAAAAACCAAACAGGTAATTCAACAAGTGTTTTTAATAATTACTTCCACTTTTTATACTTACTTCGACAGTGACTAGTTTCGCCAGACTATGACTGGGTCTGTTGATGCCAGCTAGTCTGGCAAAATCGGTTACTGTTGTAATAAAGGCAAAAGTAGAAGAAGTCATAACAAACATCGTTTTATTTCATTATTATTTAAAATAAACTTCTGTAAAGAGATTTCGGTAAAATCATGAGATTAGATTCGTGAGTGGTTTCAAACGTGTTTTCATCTGATTATATTATATATATTAAGAGTGAAAGACAAAAGTGTTATGAAGAAGAAAAACAATATTCTCACAAGTTAGAAAAATAAATATCTTAGATTCCAGATTCAATTATATATGGATGAACGGGTTTTAATGATTTTTAGAATTTCGTAACTTGTTTAATGTAGAAAAAGAATTCAAGATAAAAAGAAAGAGAAGCCAATTAAAACCGCAAACGATTTGAGCGTGTAATCAATAGTTCAAATTCCAGTCAATTTTCGTCCGTTCATACGTATTTAGCCAGAAAAAAAGTTTGAAATCACCGTTTAAAAGAAACTGTCAGTCGACTTCATGCCACGATATTAATCAATTTCCATTTATTACCAATAGCATTTGTCAACAAAGTTTTGAAATGGTCTCCAGAAACCTGAAATGAATGCGAACAGTCGCCCGCCCGCCGTCGAGTGACTACAATGCATAAAGATTTCGTGAAAACAAAAAAACTTCGGCGAGCGGCGAGAAGAAAGTAGCCGCATTTCTTATGTAAACCAAGATCACTCGATGCATTTGAAAAGAAACAGTACTTACCCACTCCGCTTCAATAAAGATAATCACAAGATTAATACGAGTATGTAAGATTTCCAAAATAGCGTTACGCAATATTCGAATAAAAACGCGGGAGAAATGGTTCGCTTGAATTCAGAACTGTTGCCGTTTTGTCTATGGAAAAGAAATGCATGCGGCGGCACGTCCGCTGGGAAGATGCTGAAATCGAAAGGAGGCGGGTAAGTTCCGCGTGAAGTTGACGCGGATTACGTGTTAGGCGCGACGCGAGAAATCTCAATGGGAATGTATAGGCCCCGCGCACGGCGTATTCGGAAAGTAAAAGTGCCACGGTATACGGTCCACTGAAGTGGCGGCGACTTTCAACTCGGACTCTGTCCCGGGTGTCAACATAAAGTTTATTTAGGAGATAGACTCATAGATCACTTGTAAACACTCACTTTTGTCCATGGAATAAGTCTTGAATCACTGTTCACACATTTTTAAACGATCGGCAAGAAAAAATAATTTTAATAAATTTTAATTGCGTGTTTACGATATTAAAAAAATATATATTAATTTATTCATAACCACTTTACATAAATAAATTATTTTTAATTTTATAAATATTTTTAGGTTATTTATATAATTGTAATGTGGGGAAACTGGTTCGGTGAGATCATAAGCTGATAACAGAGCAAACTTACGTCGATCGAGAACGGTGGTAAGGAGGAATGGTACTAAACGTCCGCTCTTGGATTGGTGAGGACTGCGAATGAGCTTGCTTGGGGAAAGACAGTTTACGAGACTTCGCCCCCCACCCGCTATCCACCTGAACCCCCACCCCTGATTAGTCAAAGTGATGAATTCTTCTCGGAGGGCTTCGATCGTTCGGGTATCTTCGTATTTTTTCGGTTATCGAGGGCTTAACAGAATGTTGTAAATAAGATTATTTCCGAAACTGCATTATATTTTCTAGTATCAAAGTTTAATATTTGGCCCCAATTTTATCGACATTGTTATGCTATTTTTTACGCTTTTAGTAGTTTTGTTCAGCGAAACAATGATTTAGAATTACGTACAGAATCCAAATAAATGACTATTTAATACCTTATGCGCAATTTGGAATAATTTACGGTTATTATGATGTGGAAAACTAGATTACATAATAAAATATACATGAAGATTATTTGAAACATTCAAATAAAAATAATAATGCTTATAATTACATACTTACGAAACATATTGCACTTCAGAATTTTTTTTTTTTAATACATATTTATTATTATTTTTTGAGTACTGATCAAAAACCCAAAATTAAATATTAGTTATTTAAAAAAAACGTGTGTTTTCTAGAAGTTATTATATTATTTGGGAGTGACATGTTTCACCTTGCTTAAAGATCTAATAATGTCTTTTCGAGGCCAAGATGCCACTCCCATAATACAATAAAATATTTTGAACATTTTCATAATATTATTGTAAATATATGTTGTTTTATATTCGTCTTAATATTTCACGGTAAATTAGTATTGGTATAAAAATAATTAAAATATTTTGTAAAAAAAACCTGAATATGGATGTCATTAATATGAAACAAGTTAATTAAAAAAAAAGTATTTGAATAAAATAGAGAATACGAACAACATATGTTTAAATAAACAACAAAAAAAAATAATGACATATTTCACTATGCTTAGGCATTATCAAATGTCATTTAATAATGTATATAACTATCACATAAAATATGTTATTTCAGAAAATAAACGTTATCATTTACAAAAATAACAGGATACAAATCTTAAATATAGCAGAGGAATGAGTATTTGTTATTTATAAAAAAAATGTAAAAATAGCCACGATGTTATCCATCCCCCGATAGGAGAGGAACAGGAAGAAGAAAAACATTTGATAATGGTATTAAATTCTTTTATAAAATTGCAGTTTTAAGTATAATAATTTGATTTTGTTATAGGTTTTAAATCAAGACCAGATGGAAGATGCAGCTTGGGAAGGCTGCAGCTTAGTTGGTTGGACTGTGTTCTGAAGGACCTGCAAATATTGGGAGTCACAGCTGTGTGTGGAAGTCCAGGGTTCAGAGAGGTTCAGCTGGAATTTTTAGGAAGCGGCCGAGGTTTATCCAGGACTGTGAAGCCAAAAAGAAGAAGCAAAAGAAGTAGGAGATAGGTAAAACGTTACGAATACAATTTTATTAATTTACTTTTCATTTAAATGTGATGTTATCGCATAAGGGACACAAATATATTGATTTTCACCAAGGATTTCAAACGTAAAATAAATACTTTCGTATAAAGCAGTAATTTGTGGTGAGGCATTATTAAACATATATGTAAACGACGTGAACGGAGCTAGAAATAGAGGAAGGCCGAGGAAAATGTTCCACGATCAAATTAATTAAATATTAAATGTCGGTTAAGTGATTTCACAATACATTCATACATCTTGACATTTCGTCACCTGAGAGTAAGAGGGTTCCTACTAACAAAATTTCACATTTGGCTTTTTTTCGTGAAAAGGGTTCTTACTAACCTTATCTATACGTATAATTAAAAAAAACATGTAATAGTACCGTCATCTTGATGTTACGAAAAGAATCAAGTTCCATCTGATCATTCAAAATACACGATTCACTGAAGAAGGATTCATTTACACTTAGAACTTTATTATTCCAACTGTCGCTAGAGAAAATTTACACGCTTCTCGGTAAAAGAGTTTCATCTGCTTCAGATGGAACCCTTTTACTGCAAGATACACACCCGAAACCAACAAAACTTTGACTTCATTTTACTCAGTTTTTACTTTTGACAGTTGGAACCTTCTTACTCTCAGGTGACTATTTGCCAAGATGTATGAATGTAGAGGAAGCGAGATATATATGTAAGGACATAATAATATGGCGGTCCTTACATTCTGCCTACACCTTCGTAGAGACGGCGTGATGGTTAGTTAATTTGATTTGTTTTTAACTCCGGTGGGAGCGAAATCAGCTAGTCCGATAAAACGAAATAAAGTAATGTTAAAATAAAGTATGGTATACAAGTGTAACTTTGCTTGTTTTACGAAGTACAAAAAAAATAATTAGGAAAAAATCATTTTATGTTTTTGTAAGAAAACATTGCGACCTTTTGCCTCTGCATGTTCATTTGATTTAATAAGCACCGCAATAGTCTGTAATTACTCCAGCACTTTGTAATCACACACTGTTACAATTATGTGTGAGACATTTGTACATATTTGAGAGCAATACGCAACAGAAATCTGAGAAAAGTTATTATGTAACGGAGTTATACATATTTCTCCATTTTGAAATTCAATACATATACTATTATACTAAAAGCTGCATTAGTCGGCAATAATATTAATTGATTTTATTTAAAATAAAGTATATTTTCTATTAATTGCTATTAACGTAAGTATCAATTGAATAATTGAAGTAAAATAGGCATTAAGTACAAAAACATATGTATGAACTATGTATATAGTTTTATTCCGTATACCATATGGAACGAAATCGTATACTTTGTGGAATTTAGTGCCTATTATACTTCAATCATTCAATTTAATAAATAATATTATCTTTCCTTATTTTTTAATGTCACCATGTATGGAAACAATGCGTGGAGTTAGCACAAGAAGGTTAAAAATATTATAAATATCGTATGAATGAGATCGCTTAGACAAATTTGCGGAAAAATAATATTGGATAGAATACCGAAATAAGAAGTAAAAAAATCATGTAAGGCAAATGAATGGGCCCTAAATAAAATTAAGAAAAGGGAACTAGTGTGTTTTAGAGATATGGAACGAATGGATGAGGGAAAAATGGTTTTTATTTAAAAAAAATAGACTAATACCAAGGATTTCAATGATATTAGAATTATTTTTTACAATCTTCAATGTGAGCAGGAAATAGCTCATTATTAAGAAGAAGGAATCTGGTCGTGTCCAGGTTTGAACCCAAGTCCCCTGGATCAGGAGCCAAGGGTTCTATCCCCTAGATTTTTTAATGAAAAAATTAGTAGAGTAAGTCCAAGGAAAACATGGCATCTTCTTCTTTCGGTGCTGTGTCAGGTCCTCCTAACGTTGGCGATCGCTGCAGCAAAGGCATCTCCATCCTGCGCCACTTCGAACAGGTTCTGAACTCTTGTTATTCCTGTCCACTCTTTAATGTTCCGCAGCCAGGACAGCTGACATGGCATGACTAAATTAATTGATTACTAAAAAGCGGCCATGTTATTTTTCAAAGCATTCTATTTACCATGATTCATATTTCAAAGCATTCCATTTACCATTGATTTTTACCAAGAATTATATTTACCATTGATTTTAATATTAAAGCATTCCATTTACCATTGATTTTTACCATGAATTATATTTACCATTGATTTATATATCAAAGCATCACATTTACCATTGACTTTTACTAAGCATTATATGTGCCATTGATTTATATATCAAAGCGTTCTATTTACCCTCTTATCCAGAAAATAAATGATAAATTTAAACAAAATAAAAATATGTAGGGCGATCGCAACTACTTTGAAAGGATGACCTAAATAGGAATGTCGGAATAACCTGGATGCACTCTGCACAAGACAGAGTGCCGTTGAAGCGAATGGAGGAGGCCTTTGTCCAGGAGTGGACGGGAATAGGTTGAAGAAGAAGAAGAAAAAGAAGAAAAAGTATGGGCTCATTCGGCATCAGAAAAATATAACCAAGAATAATGCGATGCTTCGGGTGGGATCACGATTTCTCATTGAAAAGCGATTCTTGAGAAAAAACTTCAATTGATATGGACTTCAATACGAGATCGTGAGAATTCTTTTATTTGAATAGAAAAGATGGCACACAAATGTGCATGATTCGATCGAGAGCGACAGCAATTAGAAATGAGATAGGGCGGACCATATTATAGCGAAGAATGAATTAGACTCATACATTGTTACAAAAGATAGTCATCTTCTCCTCCAGCTTCTTATCTTGGTAATTATTAGGCAGTAAAGCTCTGCATCTCTTTCTCCACTCCGCTCGCTCCGTTTTCAGAAATCTTCTTCAGCTCTGTTTAGGAGGCACAGTCCATATTGTGGCATAATTGCTCCAAATATAGGAATACTTTATGACAGTTAAGTACCCGTGCAAATAAAAGGAAAGGTATACCGAACCGCCGTAAGACTTTCCATGCTCTACGGATTTGAATGCTGGGCCGCAAGGCGCCAAGAATAAGGAGATGTTAAGGTGGGCCACCGAGGTGACAATGCCTCGTGCATGACACGATTTCTCTGACTCCTCACATGGCCGACATTCAATATTTGATTTATTTGATCGTGCCACGTTTTCCTCGGTGAATGCGGTGCGAATGATGGTGTTATGAACAAAATAATGAAAGGATCATTAAGATGGTTTGGACATATGGAAATAATGAATGATGTAAATGGAACCATTAACGATGTAAATGGAACCAGAAATAGAGGAAATACTATATATATCAAGGTAAAATTAAATAAAAACGAAACGTAAGGAGAAAAAGAAAATCCTGGCTAGAAAAGGTTCATTTGCAACTCAACATACCTGTTCAGAGCTGCTGTATCAAAAGGTATTATAGCCATGATGTTGTCCAAACCCAAGTAAGGAGAAGATGAACTTATAAAAAAGCTCCTTGAATACTGGTCACTTTTCTATAACAAGATCTGCAATCATTAGCTGAAGAATCAATGATAATGATTAACTTTTTAAATGTTTTATATGCAAGGATTTTAAATATTATTTTGTATGTTTCAATCCAAGGAATTGGTACTCGTATGCAGCAAAGTGTAACTTTCTTTGCTGGTTCTTGGGATGCCTTTTGGGCCTTTAATGTGATAGTTTCCCGTTGCTTTCCACATTTTTGTATACAACAGGCTATTCCAATTACTGTATACTTTTTTATATGTTGATTCTCACGACATGTGAGACTAAAAACAAACTAAACAGAGAATTTCTTTTTCATACCTCACCGGGAATCGAACCCGGGACCTTTGATGATTATTTATTTTGTACCTAGTGCGATATTAACTTATCACATGCAATTAACGAAAAATAACAACGTTTTCCTGGATCCTTAATTGGTGTTTGATGTTTATCATTTGAATCATATAAAACTCATAAAAGGATTGCATTCGTGTGAATTTTTTATGGACAGACGTATAATGTGATAGCGCGGCACGTATATAATGTTTTTGTGCTTCAATCATAGGTTCATAATCAGGAGAAAACATAATGACCCCAGATAAAAATATTGTTATCAGGGTCGTACGTATAGCAGATGGCGCCTAGAATAAAAGATTTGCCAAACCAAATTCGATATTCAATCTGAAATTGAAATGTAGAATCAATAAAAATGCAATAGAAATGAAATCTCTGAGACGAATGTGTGGAAAATCTGTGTATGATAGAGTGTCAAAGGGAAATATTTGAAGTGCGAATGAAAGTGTAATGAACCAAATAATGAATGGATCATTTAGATAACTTGGATGCATGGAAAGAATGAATGGATGTAAATGAAACATGAAATAGAGAAAGACCGAGGAAAACATGACACGATCAAAGAAATCAATATCCTATGTCGGCCACGTAAAGACACGACGCATGAATATTGAGTTGCGCTTATTCGAAGGAAGCTTTGGTTATAACAGTGTCAATTCTTGATTCATTGCTATATGTTATTCTAGAACTGGCTTTGGATGTTCATATACTCATACATGTTTTTTTAGATAGTATTATTTAATCATCAGGATCTAGCTGTCTGTAACCAAGAAGCCGATGTTACTTCTTTATTAGTATTGAAAATCTAGAAAAGGAAAATCTGCATTCGTATTCAAAAGTGCAGAAAATTTATGTTTAAATTATTATTATTAAAAAATAGAAAATAAATAAAACACTTTGCATTTAACCACGGTATGGTTATTATATTTGATGCCAACTAGTTTCGCTTGGACCCAAACTTCATCATAATAACCATTCCGTTGTTAAATACAAAGTGTTTTATTAATTTTATATTCATTCGTATTAATGATTTTACATGAAGTTTTACATCATTGTTCAATAAACAATTAATTACAAACATAAACGTACAGTCTACAAGTTTGTGACACAATAAAAATAAATATCAAATTTTAATATGCGATGAATAGTTTAATAAAGTTTGGACCGGGCCTGAGTACAGGTGTTAGGTAAACACACGATTGAGCAGAATTTGCTGAGAATATTGTAATGAGAAGAGACAGATTGGAGATTATGCAAGTATGACCGGCGTGATGGGAGAATAATTATGACCATTGTAATATTGTAATTGAGTTGGAAAAAACGATCACGTTCCTACCTACAGCTAGTCATTTTCTGCGGTTACTTTTCTAAGAAAAGGGAAATCAATTACGTAATAGTGATGATAAGTTTCAAAGTTTCGAGGGACTTGAAAAACTTTTAGTGATTTTTAAATTAGCAAATCATGTTTTACTCAGCGCTTATAGACTTGTTTTTCCAGGACTAAAGTTCAAAATAAAAATACGAAGAAGATAAACGAAAGTAGATAAATAAATATATACTCGTATTATCCCAATAAAAAGAGCTTCATAAAAATGACATTCATACAAAATTCATGTTATAGAATTTTCTCGTAAATAGTTTAAGTTTGTTTTAAAAAAAATCGGTGGTGGTCTAAGGGATACAACGCTTGGCTCCTGATCAAGGGGACTTGGGTTCAATCCTGGATGCCACCAGACTCCTTCTTTATCTTAAGGAGCTTTATTCTATAATACATATATTGAAGATTGTAAAATAAGTTCCATTGTTTTAAATCCTTCAATCAAAGAGATTGGTTTTTAAGATAATCAAATGATTTTACTGACATCTCTTGATGGAAATAATAATTTAATAAAACGATGTTTTTTAACTACTTCCAGTTTTGTCTTTATTTCGACAGCGACCAGTTTCGCCAGGCATCGACACACTGGTCAGTTAGTTAAACATTGTTTTATTTAATTATTATTTAAAGAGATTGGTGTCCAGCAAATTGGAACATTTTTAATGGATCTGCGGATGCCTTTGATGTTGTAATTTCCCGTTGTTTTCCTCATCTTTACAACATTCCATTTCTATATAACAGGTTGCATTTGAACCTAATATATACATAGTATACATCTTTTTTAGCTATTGATTCTCATGACATGTGGTAAATAGCTAATCCATCTCCATTTTGTTGTCACGTAAATTCTACCCCATACCAAAGATAGTGTGACAATCACACTGCCATCCCTGGGAATCCAACCCGGGATCTTCGGTGTGGCAGTCATAGGTTTTGCCACTTTGCCACAAAGGTCGTCGTCTTTAAACAAATTATCAGATTGTTAAGTTCAACCAGCGATATAATTTTTCTTCTATATATACACATACATAATGTTTTTTTTGTACGTTATTCAACAAACATATTCAACATCGTATGTAGGTACTACAATACGAGGTATTTCTGCAATAAATGAATTGTTTTGTCTTCACTATATTTCTTGTAATAATTTCGATCGAAAACCGAAGCGATAAAAGTGCTACATTTCAAGATGCATTTTAATAATTGCAGTTTCCGACTGCACGACATTATCTTTCACAACCTGTCTGGATTTTGACTCTTTCTATGACATTGCCCCTAATTGGATAATCAACCATAGATATTGACAAATTTACAAGTGTTAAGAGAAACTGAGACCGCCGATATAATATTAATTGGCCGCTGTTACCTCACGAGAAAATATTTTCGTTCCAGACCTTTTAAAGAGTGATTTCGTATCTTCTTATATCAAGGATATCTTATTGTTCTAAATTCAAAGATCTTAATGAAACTCGATCCGTAAAAACATAACTGATCTTACAAAAACTTCTTCTTCTTCTTCTTCTTCCTATTAGTTTATGTCGTATGACCTGTTTGTGACGGTGGGCTGTCCTGGGATGATGATGTCCAGCCATCTCTTCATCTCTTCGGCAGCCTTCCTGGTAATCTCTTGGTTCTTGGGTTTTCATCTTTAACAATTTTTGCAATTCTTGTATTCTCTCACGTGGTCTCTCCAAAAGCGCCTTCTGCTTCTTCCCCATCTTACTATGTCTTCAACACCACAGACATACCGTATCGTTTCATTTCTGATCCGATCTCGGACGGGTCTTGCTTGCGATGGAGCGTAGAGTTCGCATTTCTGCTTCTTTAAGAAGGTTTTTAGTCTTAATGGTATCGGCTCTGACCTCTATTCCATACGTCATGATGGGGCGAACGCATGCCTTGTATATCTTGACTTTACTTTCGGTGACATGAAACATGAAAATTATTTAAATGTAGTGTGTTTGTGTGAAGTAAATATACTATTTATTATGAATATAACAGTCTACATTCTTTCAATGGTGTTCTTGTACCAAATCTTATGTATGGAAGTGAAGCACGGAAAAGGCAAAAAAAGAATGAAAGTAGAAAAAGTACAGTAGAAATAAGATCTCTTTGACGAATGTGTAGAAAATCTGTGTATGATAGAGTGTCGAATGAAAATATAAGAAGTGAATGCAGTGCAGATGATAGTGTTGTGAACAAAATAATGAAAGGATCATGCAGATGGTTTGGACACTTGGAAAGAATAAATGAAGAAAGAATGGTAAATGGTTATGCTGCCGCATCGAGAGGATGTAGGCGTAAACGATGTTTTGATAGACGATAAAATTGTTAAGCGTTTTGAATGCATCAGTGGGAACATATTTTTTTAAATTACGTTGAGTTGCCTTACGTGAAAGAAACGGACGAACACTGTCTTATTTATTCTCTATAAAATATTGTTATTTGAATATAAAATTCAGATTATTTTTCTGCTATTAATTTCATTAAATTAAATCCTATGTTTTGATAGAGCATTCTCAAAGGTTATGAACATTCATTAAAGGGTTATGATTGAGTCCTTTTTCTTCCTCTTCAAGTCCCCTGTCGGGTCCCCCAAACGTTGGCAATCTCGGCGAACCTGTGCCTGTCCTGTGCCGCTCGGAACAGCTCCTCCACACATCGGATGCCGGTCTACTTCCTAACATTTTGCAGCCAGGACATCTGTCTCTTACCGTGTCCGTCTCTTATCTGTGTTTTCCCCTCCAATATCAGTTGGAGAAGGTGGTACTTTTTTCCACGCAGACATGACCCAGATATGAAATCCTCCGAACCTTGATAGTTGACAATAGCTCCCTGTCAACTCTAGCTCGCCTCAGGACTTCGGTATTGGTAACCACGTCTGTCTGGGAATTTTGAGCATTCGGCGTGAGAGCCACATTTCAAATGCTTCCAGTCTGTTCATTGAGTTGACTTTTAAGGTCCACGTTTCACATCCATACAATAAAACAGACCACACATAGAATTTGATAATTTTCTGGCGGAGTTTCAAATTTATGTTATCATTGCAGAAGAGTGATTTCATTTTGTAAAAGTAGTCCTTGCTGCACTCAAATTATTCACTTTTATTATTTTAAAAACAACTATTTAATGAATTGTTCATATCACAACGGCTCGTTTTCAGTAAATAAGTAACAGAAAATCGCTTTTGGTGGGAATTGAACTAACGATCATACGCTTTCCGGATGAGTGCTTTAACCACAAAGTTAATTTTAGGTAGGGGCCCACCGGAGATAGATCATATTACCGAGGTACCTACTTTGTTTCAAGTTTTTTTGTAGTTTGTATTAGACGGTAAAAACACGTATATTGTGTAATAAGTAATAACCGGTAAAATAATAAAATGTACGAACTCAATAGAAAAGATGCTAAGATGACAATAAAAATTAAATATTTAAATTATTTATTATGGTCAATAAAGATTGAATATTAGTATGAAATAGAAAATAAAAATACAAGATTAAAATAACATATAGTTCATTTTAATTTTCTCTTCTTAAGTTATTACAATGAAGTTTGGTTACTGTCAATGTTTACTTGTACTCATATTATTGATGGTTGAGGTATTAGTTTTGTAAAACTCTATTATTAATATATTATATACATAATAGTAAATACCATTGTTTAGTGATTTTACTTGAATTTAATTTATATGAATTATACAAATAGTGACAAATTGGTTTCGCCTTAGGAGGGTATTGTCAAACTGAGTTTGTCACTATTTATATAATTTCTCCTTCCTCATCTTCTTCAGCTATATTTAGGACTGTGTCCTGTTATTTCTCGGAGTCTGTTCCTGGGATGCAGATGTCCAACTGTCTCGCTATCTTTTAGGCGGTCTTCCTGCAGGTCGATTTCCTGTTGGTACCTTTATCTGCGGCCATATTTATCACTCTTTCAGAACATGCTCTTTCCACATGATCTCTCCAGTAGCGTCTTCTCAGTCTTCCCCATCGCACGACATCTTCTACATTGCAGATCTTTCTTATTTCAGAATTTCTTACTCTGTCTTGGAGTGTCGTTCCCGCAACCGATCGGAGAGTCTTCATTTCTGTGGTTCTTAGGAGACTTTTTGTTCTGATGGTGTCAGCTCTCGTTTCTATTCCATATGTCATTATATAATTTATATAAATTAAATCCAAGTAAAACCACCAAACAATTGTGTTAACTATTATAAATTAACTTGTTTTATTGAATATTTTGACATTTAAGTAAAAAATATATTAAATATTTTGCTTTTTACTAAGCTGAATTTGCGACAGTGAAAGCATATTCCAGTCTCTTGGTATCACTACCAAACTAACCATCACGCCATCTCTCCGAAGGGGTAAGAAGAAATAATGCATCGCCACATTGTTCTTTCCAGACATCCTTTTCTCGCTTTCTCAACACATCATGTGTTCACGCACATCGATTTCATTAACTCATCACGTGGTCGACATTTGATATTTGATTGATTTGGTCGTGACACAATCTCGGAGAGTTTTTTCAGTAATGGATCTTAAGACCTTCATCTCAGATGTTCTTAGCAGACCTACGGTTCGTACAGTGTCGGCCCGCGTCTCTACAGCATACGTCATGGTAGGTCGCACGCATGTCTCGTAAATTCTGACCTTGCTGTCAATACGCACGTGCTTGTTCTTCCAGACCAAATTCTTCAGACATCCGGACACGGCAGAGGCTTTATTGACTTGTTCTCATACTTCGGTATTAAGATCATTATGGCTGCAGATCTCTACTTCCAAATATCTGAAGCTCATTATTTGCTTCACAGGTATATCATCAATAGTCGCTAACATCTTGTAGGTTGTCTAGATATTGTGAGCCTTTTTGTTGCTTGTTTGCTGACTGGTATAGCCATATTAAACCTTTCTGATAAGTACAATTTGGAATTTGAATAAATTTCTATGTGAGTCATCTTCTCGTTACTGGTTATTTATTAATCACTTGGCACCAAGTATTTTACAGTGCCATCTCTGGGAATCGAACCCGGGACCTTCGGTATGGCAGTCATAGATCTTGCCTATATTTTTATATATATTTGTATATTTTAAACTTTTTAGTTATTGATTCTCATGACGTATGATAGGTAACTAATCTATCGCCATTTAATTGTGACGTGTATTTTACACTAGACCATAGATAGTGTGATTATCACACTGCCATCACCGGAAATCGAACCCGGACCTTCGATACGGCATTCAAAGGCCTTGCCACTCTGCCACGAAGGTCATCAATAACTAACTAACTAACTAATCATCACGCTGTCTCTCCGAAGGGGTAGGCAGAAATAATGGAATGCTACACTTTTCTTTCCTGACTTATTTCTCTCGATTTTTCATCATTCACACATCGTGTCATGCACGCGCGTAGATTTCTCCGACTCCTCACGCGGCCGACATTCAATATAGGCCGTTATTTTTGAAAGTGGAATAAGTCCACTTTTGGAAAAAAATTGTTAATAGTAATTTTGTTAAGGTATTGATATCCTCTTTTTATATTTATAATTATACATTCAATGGACCACGACTTCTTCCATAAATAACTCAACATTCATACATCGTGTCATGCAGGCGCGTCGATTTCTCTGACTCCTCACGTGGCCGACATTTTAAATTGGATTAATTTGATCGTTTTCCTTGGTCTTCCTCAATATTTAGGTATAGGTCATCAACATATTATTCTATTATAATATATAAAATTAAATGGAGGTTAAGTTTAGCTTAAACAGATAATTAATAAGTTTTACTACATTTTTAGTGTTAATAAAAAAATATATAAAATTATGAACGTAGTCATTGTAGTAAAAAAATAATGAATCTTATAATAATAGATATGTCAAGAGGTCGAAATTCGAATTCATATTTCACCATATTAACATAAAAACTGATTGCGAAATTTTTATCTTTGATAAGTAAGAGTTCATTACCATCTTCATTTTGTTGATAACCATGTTAAGGTAAACTTGTTGAGAAGAACATTTTAAGGTCATTCACCAAGTACATACTACACCCAAAAGGTCTAAACGTTTGAAAGGTTTTGAATATTTGTGAATATGGAATCAAAGTATTTTTTATATCTTTATTTGGACATCGGAACCTTGATTTTGATATCAGTTCTATGATATCGAAGGGTTGGTGCGGGTAACAAAGTGAATGGAGCTTTCAAAAATAATTATTGGACACAAGAATTTATCAATTCTGTATCTGAATTGAAAAGATTAAATGCTAGTACTAAAATGAGTGATTTATCTGTAAATTGTCTGCTCTACGCGGACGATGCCGTTCTTGTTGCGGATAGTGCGGACGAATTACAAGTCTTGGTGTCGAGAATGTATGAGCTATGCAAGTCAAACAATTTAATGATGAATGTCGGAAAGTCAAAGGTTTTTGAAAGGGAAGAGCAAATGACAGATTGTAACATTAGTGTGAACGAAGAGAACTTGGAGCAGGTGAGTAAATTTGTGTATTTAGGTAGCACGTTCACAGCGGATGGCCGAATGGATGTGACGTCGATAGTAGGGTTGGTGCGGGAAACAAAGTGAATGGAGCTTTAAAAATAGTTATTGGAAACAAGAATTTATCAATGAATGTGAAAATGGCCGTTCACAATGGAGTCCTGGTCCAACTCTTATGTATGGAACTGAAGAATGGAACTGGTAGAAAAAGGATGAGAGCAGAATAGATACGGTAGAGATGAGGTTTCTTAGACGTATGTGTGGTAGAACGATGTACGACAGAATTTCAAATGCTGATATAAGAAAGGAATGTAGAGCGGAAGAAGGTATTACTAACCAAATTATGAAAGGATCACTGCGTTGGTTCGGATATATGGAATACATGAACGGAAAAATAATGGTTAAGAAAGTATACGTTAGTTATGTAAATGGAGTACGGAGTCTAGGTTGACCGAGGAAAATATGGCCTGACTAAATTAATCAAATTTTAAAGGTTGGTTATGTTAGAAGTCGGAAGAATCGACGTACGTATATGACTCGTTGTATGAATGTGGAGGAAGCTAGAGAGGTGTGTCAGGATATAGTAGTGTGGCGGTCCATTCTCTGTGCCTACCCCTGCGGAGAAACGGCGTGATGGTTTGTTGTTGTGGTTTTTCTGTGATATAAGAAAGAAAATTTAGAAAAAAAGTCAGATCGAAAATAAGTTCAGTCGAACTTGGTTATTACGAGGAAGACGGGACCGACTGAATTTGCACGTTATAAGCATCACTCGTTGTATCAGATAATAGGTATTTTTAAAACCTTACAAATATACCTATCACTTATTGGTTCGAAGCAGACTCGAAAGTGGTTCTGTGATATGGAGTCCTCACGAGGCGAGATATTCCATTATGCTGGAGAGAGTTTAGATAAAATTCTGAGGTATCCTTACATGAGGGAATATGGTAGCTAATGTCAAACCATCTCTCATATGTTTCTGGTAGTAAACTACGAGTATATACAATATATTATTTTACCTGTTCTCAAAAGATGCCTTACGCCTTAATTTAATGTCTTTTAATGAAATAAACTGATTTGATTTGATCACATGAAGACATAATGTATCTCAAACTGTCATAACAAAAATATCTCGCTATTTCCTTGATCATGATAACCGGGTTTGACTTTATTTATCTAACTAACTAACTAACTAACTATCACGCCGTCTCCCCGAAAGGGTAGGCAGAAAGAATGGACTGCCACGCTTTAATCGATGCGGCACTCCATCCTTCTCTTTTCGTCATTGCGAGAGAAGGGGTGTGATGGGTTGCGAACCTCATCGCCACCAATAGGCATCTCCCACGCACACTTCGATCGTTCAACGTCTACATAATAAATCTAAAACAAATTATAAAAAATACAATGATGTAAAATTAAATAACAAAGAAAATTAATTTAACACATAATGTCCTTTTAGATGGTGCACTTGTCGGCAGCTGGACAATCTGTAAATTTGTGTTTATTTAATTTTTATTCCACGTTATCCATTGTTCTTTTGGGTTTGAATGTATTTATACAGTCAAATTAACACTTTAGTGCTCGTAACTTTGGATTTTAAATTTGTAAAAAAATAATCCAAATGTTAAAAAAAATCGTGGATTATTTGCAATTTTTATTCTCACAATTGCCAATGAAAAATTTTCAATCAGGAAGTTACAAAAATATGTTCATGAGATAGTCAAACAGAATTATTCGATACAGGTTTTTCTTATAAATTGCTATTAGTATTATATGTCTACCAATGTTAGGTCAACACAGGTATACCCAACGGCTATCAGTGAAATTACATACATAACGTACCGACCTGTTACTTGCAAGCTTGATCGGTGGGTAAATACCCTCGTATTCACGAGAAGGTCATCGGGTCAATACTTACTTCCGGCATTGTTAAAAAGAGAAGGAAAATTAATGTGACAAGTATACAAAATCATAAATAACGTATATAGTATATAATTTTATAATTTTTTTAAGGTTATGAGTATCGATTTGATATTTATTCAAGCGTGAATCTATTATTAAAAAATTGTATAAAATTGAAAACACAACCGGGTGGTGGTAGAACGATTGGCTCCTGATCCAGGGGACATGGGTTCAAGCCTGGACATGACCAGATTCCTTCTTCATAATAATGAGAAATTTTCTGCTCACATTGAAGATTGTAAATAAATTCTAATATCATTGATATAAATCCTTGATGTCATTTTAAAATAAAATCTAAAATTCAATCGAATTATTTTTAATAATGATGTAATGTAATGTATGGCAATGTCGTGTTTCGTCATTCTAAGGCATTATCAAATGTCCACATTTAATATTGCCTTAGAAGGGCGAAAAAATTTAATTCCCATAAAATATAATAAAACGTCTAGGAAACTGACGTTTTCATTCGTATTAATAATTTTATATAGAGTTTTAAATCACTGTTTAAGAAACAATAAATGAATATTATCTCTTTTTCTTTTTAATATACTTTATATACAACACTAACGGTAAAAAATTAAAATTCCATAGACATGTTTCGGACAACCAGTCCTTCTTCAGTGTTACATATTATAAAGATAAATAAATATGTAAATTTTTTTTTTTCATGATCTCACAGATTTTTGATCATGTAAACAATTTTAAATATGTATCACTGAAGAAGTACCGGTTGTCCGAAACATGTCTATGTAATTTAATTTTTTTAATGTTAGTGTCATATATACAAAGTATATAAACAAGAAAAAGAGAAATAAAGTGTCTACAACACAAAGTATGGCGAACATAGAATAAATATTATACTGTTTGTTATTATTATGTTAATTGATTCTAATACTAATGAATCGCTAGTATGAGTATTTTTTTTGAATTTTTTTGAACTTCTGGTTATCACAGTGATAATCACACTGCCTTCTACATATTCGATAATTATTAATATTATCGATAAGCGAAAACATATAAAGTTTCCGTATTTTTTTCGATTTGACTCAATGTCACATGTGAACAATTTTATTCGAAATTATGTTTATGTGTGTGTTCAGCTTAGGATATCGTGTAAAAAGATAATAATATGTTTAGCTCGTTATACTAACATAATATTTTCTCATGAGTTAATACAATATAACGAGATAATGTATGATAATTAATTTTACTGCTAATAATGCATAATATACGAGTATGATAATATACTTGGTTGACAAAGTATTTTGGTTGTTTGAGGTATATTTATTTACTGATCATACTTACAAATATGCGATATTTATCACTAACTCCTATCTTATAAATAACATTGCTGGTACATAACAAAATGATGGTGGTTAACACATAAACGAAATAAATTGTTACGATATATCGTTATTATTTTATAAACATTATTAGTACATGTTTTCGATTTTCAAAAAAATGTAAACAATAACTGGATTCAAATGACTTGTTTTATACAAATGTGGAAAACAACAGGAAACTACCACATTAAAAAGTGATATCCAAAGAACCCTTGGATTGAAAATAGTGAAGAAGAATTAGTAAACAAGTATTGTTAACTTAGAGTTAATGTTAGAAAGGATATCTTAGAGTTAATGTTAGAAAATATTATACACTTGGTCTCAACCCTATAACCCTCAACGGCTATGAAAATTCAAAAGTGGTATTCTTCTCTAACCGTAAATTTAGTCTGACCGTTTTCAGTAGAACGTTGCCATCGAATGGTAAAAAAATATGGCAGATTATTTATAATGAGCTTCTACCAATCAACAAAAAAATATTGATAATTTTTCAAATCATAACTAACTAACTAACTAACCATCACGTCGCTTCTCTGAAAGGGTAGGCAGAGAGGTTGGATCGCTACATTGTTCTATCCTGGCATAATTTTCGCGCCTCTTTTATATTCATACATCGTGACATGCACGCTCGTCGATTTTTCCTACTTCGAACGTGGCCGCCTTTCAGTAATTGATTAATTAGGTCATGCCATGTCTTCATTGGCCTTCCTTGGCCTTCCTCGACTTCTTTTCCCAGACATACTACTTGCATATAACTTTTTAACCATTCTTCCCTCATCCATTAGTTCCATATGTCCAAACTATCTTAGTGGCCCTTTCTTAATTTTATTGATTACGCATTCATCCGCCTTACATTCCTTTCTTACTTCATCATTAGATATTCCACCATACATGTTTTTCGCACATTCTTCTTAGTGACCCCATTTATACGGCATTTATCCTACTTTCATCCTTCTTCTACCAACTCAAAGCTTCACTTTCATACAAAAGGGTCGGGACTAGAACTCTATTGTGCACTGCCATCTTTGCTTCAGTCGATATATTTCTATTTGTGGTAATGACTTTGAGTGCACCATTTCTTTTGTTTCCAGCTCCAACCCTTCTACCGATATCTTTTTTCATTCTTCCACCTCTTGTAAACATGCTTCCCAGATAAACGAATTCGGTAACTTGCTCTAATTTCTCACCGTTCGCACTTATGTCACAATCTGTCATACATTCTTCCTTTTCAAATACCATAACTTTAGACTTTGACACGTTCATCACAAGGTCATACTTATTGCATATTTCGTACATTCTTGACACTAGGACTTATAGTTTATCCATGCTGTCAGCGATTAAAAGCATCGTCGTGTCAATGCAAGCTTGTTTTGTAGGGATGGTCCTAGAAGGACCACATCTCTACTTTTCTCTTGCCAATGTGTAAGGAGTTTTGGGCGACATAGTGTCGTTTCCTGGACTGCCGGGTGTTATTATATAATAACACAAACGTGGAGGCACCTTCCTTGCCTATAGATTATTATTTTTCAATAATTCATTACTTGAATTATACCATGTTTTTTATTGAGCGTTATAGAGTTGTGTTAAAATGTTAAGTTATTTTATTATAAGCGTTATATCAATTTCTATCCGGCTAATGGATGATGCATGAATATTATATACATTTTTAAGTAGCAAATTAAAAAACTTTGTTTAATCCAATATTTAATAAAAAAACATTTAATCTTCCAAGCTCCCATTCCAAATGCAAATTAATCATTTATATTTCTTTATAAATTATGTCTATTCAAATATACGTTTTTTTCTAAATTACAATTTTATTTATTTATATTATCATCATGTATTATTATAATTTAATATTATTTATTAGTTCTAACTGTTAAAAAATAAATGTTAGTACCTACTTACAACAAATAGCACAGGTTGATTTTAAAATTTGAATTATTGAATCGAATTTTAAATGCGCTTTTTATTAGTCTTTCTTTGTTTAGTTTTTTTATTATATTTTTACACCTGAAGATTATTATCCGAAACATGTCGTGTTTTTTAACATTTTTTATTTAAAAGCGCATTAAACAAAGTTTTTCAATTTCCTAAGTATAATACTGTGGAATTCATCAGTGTTAATGCCTTAGCGTTCAGTGACATTTTTATGTTTTAATATTATATCTAATGACCTTCATTATATATTGAGGTATTATTTGTTTTATTTATTTTTGTATTGTAGCGGAACCAACAATTTCCTTAAATGTTGTCCTCAAGTATACGCAAGAAGTAACCATCGTTACATAACACTCAACCAAACGTATATGTTTTCGCTTTTACATAAAATAAAACTGCAATATAGGAAGTTACGTTTGGAACACTGCAACAAAGCTGAGAGTTACCTGTATTATATTTGTATGTCTATATTTAAGATCGTATCTGATCGTAAGAACGTATGTTACGGTGTATTAAGATACACAGGCTGTAAAACGTAGATTCTCTCAATATACGAATCTTCCATGAATACCTGAATGAATAAAATAATTGATTGTTTATTGAGTAAAGATATACTAAATAATTAATACGAATGAAAACTTTACAATAGTAAACACGATTGTTTAATAGTTTTACTTGGATTTAATTTATATAAATTTTATTAATTGTGACAAATTTGTTTCGCCCTGCGAGAGCATTCTATTTTATATAAATTTAATCCAAGTAAAACCACTAAACAATCGTGTTTACTGTTATAAATTAATAATGGATTTTTACAAAATTAATACCTCAACCATCAATATGTTTTCTAGAAGTTTTATTCAAGTTTATGGGAATGAGATGTTTTGACTTTCTAAGTCATTCTCAAATGTATACATTTGATAATGTTGTATAAAAATGAAACCTGTGATTCCCATAAAATATAAATCTTCTATAAAACAGACGTTTTGATTCGTATTACTGAAAATGAGGAGTCGACGAAGACCAAAGCAATCATGCCTCAAATGCCGTGATAGAAGTCGGAAGAATAGACGTGCACGTAAGACTCGTTGTATGAATGTGGAGGAATCAAGAAAGGTGTGTCAAGATATAGTAGTGTGACCTGTTAGGATAGCAGTGTGACCTGTTAGGATTGACTACTTCTTAGATTATAACGGTTAATTGATTTTTTTAACCTTGGGGATAATCAAATAAATGGTATCCTTATCATTACAGACCCCATATTTAATAACCCTAAAGTAAACTTCCATTTACTCTCCTAAAAGATACGATGTCTACAATAGTGCCCTACACAAGATCTTAAGATATATAACACTTGATTTATTTGAATCCCATTATTCTATACTTTGACTTTTTAAAACCAAAATAAACAATACTAACTTGATGGGTTGGAAATAAGTTTGGAGGAAAGAATTTTTATTTTTTTATAGTGACTATAAAAATAAATAAAATAAATATTATATATCGAATAAGGGTTTGAAGTAAAAACAAATTTCTAGTATTTTATAAATTGATAAACACCGATTTTTAAAATACCATTTTGAATTTATTTTTCCCAACATATTTTGAAGGTTTTATGCTTTCATATAAAACGATCTAAACTTGCCGAGAAAAATACTTGTAAAACCAAAGTTGAAAAAGCAGTGTTTTATTCATAAAAAATCTTCATTACGTTGTTTTTAAAATTATTAATATTTATCACATTAATTTAATATTGCCTTATTATTTAAGGAGGTCCTAACAGTGCCTGGTGGACAATATTCTGACTGATCTGGCTAGATTAGGCTAATTGGAGTACTGAGAGCACAAGGCGCTTGATCGAGGAGTTTGAAATAAAATCATCAAATGGGCTAAAATTCTACAAGATTTGTTAGGCCATATGAAGTACTCGTAAGTAAGAAGTAATTTTTATCGACTCGTTAGCATGAAAAAATATATGAATTGTTTCTCGAACAATGGTGAAATACTCTGTGTTAAATAATTAATACGAATGAAAACGTCTGTTTTCTAGAAGTTTTTTTGCCTTCCTAAGATATTATCTTCTAGAAAATAAAGGTAGGGAACTTCTAGAAAGTAAACGTTTCAGTTCGTAATAATTTAAAAAAAATGTAACTTATCCAAAAAAATTATTTCAGTAAGCATCTGGATCATAACAAAGATTAATCTACGCTTTATTTTATAGATAACCTGTCATTTTTTATGAGCATTTCAAGTAAATTTAAACTCCAGAAATATAAGATGTCTTAGTAAATTCAAATTCTACATAATATCTTCTTCTTATTGTAGACCTATGTGGTCTATTCTCCAGAGTGTTGCTCCTCCTGTGAGGTAGATTCCCAGCTATCCTTCCATCTTTTAGGAGGTCTTCCACGAGGACGAGTCCCATGAGGCTGATTATGCAATGCAATATAGGGGAGTCTGGTGGTGTCCATTTTTTGAACATGATTGTACCAGTCCCTTTTTTGCTGTCTGCTCCATATTATAATATCCTCAACCTTACATATCTCTCTTATTCTGGTGTTCCTCACGCGATCTCTCAGTGTCCTGCTAGCATCCTCAGTGTCTTCATCTCGGAATTCTTCAAAACTTGTTTGGTCCTCACTGTGTCTGCCCTTGCTTCGACGCCATATGTTATTATTGGTCTTACGCATGCTTTATAGATTCTCATCTTACTCTTAATGGCCATGTCTTTGTTTTTCCATATTGTGGATTTTAGAGCCTCAGAGATAGTAGCTGCCTTGTTTACTTGGGCTTGTATTTCTTCCCGCAGATCAGCTCCCCCCACCAAATATCTATGCCTAGATACTTGGAGGTCCTGGACCTGTTCTATGGGTTGATTTTCTATAATCAGGTATAAAGGTCTATAATATCGAAGGGATAATTTGATTTTTTTTCGTTTTAAATTACGGAATAAAAATCAATCCGCATCTATTGTTTTGTTTTGTAAAAAAAATATTTGTTTCACACCATGTATATAAAATATCTTACAATGTGTGTTCTAAGTGTAAGGTATTCCAATAAACGCATGTCGTAGAATGTTATATATAGAATGCATTACGTTTGATGAGACAATGGAGGTCTCTGCATCTCAAAACAGTGGCGTTTGGTGAAATCCATTAAATATATATTAACTTCAAATAGCGCAAAAAAATATGAGAAATTATTGGTAAATTTCATACTCCGGACATACTTCTCTCGCTTCTACTGTATGTAATTTTTGACCGCGATTGCAATGTAAGGTCTACCGTTGTCGTGTTGAAGAATCAAATTGCTGTGCCTGTTGCTCCATTCTGGTCGTTTTTCGGCTAGTGTCTGCTTTAATTGTATTAGTTATCGTCGGTAGACTTCCCCCGAGACCATTTCACCCAGTTTGAGGAGTTCGATTTTTCGGTCAAACTTTTTCGGTCTTCCAGAGCGATCTTTGTCGTCAATGCTTTGAAGCGTCTATACCATGTTTTTCATGATTTTTTCGATGGGTCATGATCGCCATAAACTTCCACAAGCTTTGTTTTCACCTCAGCTGCACTCTTCTTCCAATTTAACCACAACAGCAGAACTTTCCGTAAATGCTTCTTATTTTCCACAATAGTCGACATTTGAAGGAGCGACTAAACAAATGTTGTGTGAGAATGACAAACATGTGCGAACTGAACTTAATTGACAGATCTCAGGCTTATTAAAAAAATGATCGCCAGATTTAAAGGCTTGACGCAGCCAGAGCCCTTTGTTGTAAAATGGACCGAACATTCCGAAACACCTAATATATTAGCCGGCTATATATTAAATAATATATTATAACAGTATTGACATTAGTATAAGTTTACAACAACTACAAAAACAAACCATCACGCCGTTTCCCCGTAAGGGTATGCAGAGAGAATGGAACGCCACACTACTCTATCCTGGCATACCTCTCTAGCTTCCTACACATTCATACACCGAGTCATACATGCACGTCGATTAATCCGACTTATAACATGATCAAACTTTAAAATGTGATTAATTTGGTCATACCATGTTTTCCTCGGTCTGCCTCGACTCCGTACTCCATTTACATCATTAACGTATACTTTCTTAACCATTCTTTCTCCGTCCATGCGCTCCATATTATTATTATTATTATTATTATTATTATTATTATTATTATTTTGTTGAATCGCTCTTTAGATCATGACAGCATAAGCCAAATCGATGTAAAGGGTATTATAGCTATCATAGTGATTCTCGTGACATGTGATAGGTAGCTAATCTATCGCCATTTTATTGTCACGTGAATTCTGTACCAGACCAAATACAGTGTAACAATCACATTGCCCTCGCCGAGAATCACATTGCCCTCGCCGAGAATGCACTTACCACTCGGCCACGAAGGTCGTCATATGTCCGAACCAACATTAAATATAAACATCTAAAAATTAATTTTTCAAAATTAAATTGCTAAAATTCCCACCTGTCGCTACTGTGTCTCGTAGTGATGTGCACTTATTGTGAAAAGGCATTCAACTTAATGAGATTGCTTGTTGCACAACGCAGGTAGTATACGATCCGGAGATTACATTAGAAAATGCATAACGTGACGACCAATATATCATTCAAAATAACTTTGAAGCGGTAAAGTAAGTACCGATACTTACAATTTTGAAAGTATCGAAGTACTTGCATTATTGCATATTTTCAAGGCTGTCTTATTTAATTAGCGCTTCTTAAATGTTGTTACTAAATATGCACATCCAATAGAAATACACGAAGAATTTATAAGTAATTACTGCGTGTTGTATTAGAAACGTATGTACGATTCCTTTGCGATAGTTTTAGTGCGTCAACATTACAAAATACTGGCAATTTTAAATTAGTTAGTTTTAAACACATTGATTTTTTAAAACAAAGTACAAAAAATACTGTTTCTTGAACGATGGTGTAAAATTCCATATTTAATACTTAATATAAAACGCCCGTCTTATAGAAGTTTTATTAACTTAACTTCAATCTCGTTTCACACTATCATTTGTTAACTGGAATGCTGCGCAGCACTTCACACTTTTTTTAGTTTAATCTACACTAGCGCCATCCATTATTTTATATTTGTGGTAGCATGTAATTGGCCTTACTTTAATTACTCTAAATGTTTTATTATATATGTAATTGATATAGCTGTAATAAATAAATAAATAAATAAAATTGAATATGGAATGACATGTCTCACCTTTCAAAGGCATTATCAAATGTGGCGAGTAACATGTCATTCTATATAACGAGTAATAACATGTCATTCCATATAAAATTTAATAAAACTCCTAGAAAACAAACGTTTTAATTTATATTAATTATAAAAAAAAAAAATTAAAAAAATTTGTTGTTGACAGATATCTCCGACAGCGTCAGAATAGATTGTTCTATCTGTCGGCCGCCAGAACAAACCTGCCTCCGGTGATGCCAGTGGGAAGAGCAATCTGTCTGCTGAACAAGATCATCTTAGAGATCGATGTATTTTCGTATTATTGAAGGTACGTTTAGAAAACAAATAATCATAACTTTAGAGAGCATTTGGTCATTCACAAGTCAAATCATCTTTCAGGCGTTACTGGTATTATTTTTTGTATTATATATTATATTTTACCTTTTTTCAAGTAGATGTTTTGAACCTTTGTTATGTTAGCATCTCTTTCCTGCCCTACTTAAAACGGGTTCTCCACTCATTTCTGTCCATTCTCTTATATTTCGCAGTCAGGACAACTGCTTTCTATGAACTCCCCGACGTCCCTCTACTTTGGCCATGATTATCAGCCAAAGGAGGTGGTGTCTTTCTACGAGTACACTAAGCACATGATCGAAATATGAGACCTTTCTAACATTCAAATTGTCTGTTGGGAAGATAAATTATACTTATAATGTCTATACAAACAAATTATTATTCTGAAAATAACCTCGTCTTTGTCGTTGTTTTCTCTGTTGCTTTTTTTAGATGTCTATTTATTTTATTTGTTTTGTTATTTATATCCAGTTGTACTTGACAAGTCATTTACAATTTGAGGGATGCAGACTTGAGTAGGGGTTATTGTCTGTTCAAATCAATGGTTTTTATATCTATCAATTTGTTTTTGATTCGATGTACATTATGTTATGAACCCAAGATCGGTGATATATTGTGTAGTCACGGTTATATTAGGATATTCATTATATTGTGACAAACATTAAATTGAGTGTAATACTAGTTTGTTTTTACAATGGAAAGGTCCAAATTTAAAGTTTTTTCTCACTTCTTTGCGTCAGATATTATATTGAAGTATTTTCAAATGCCCAAGTTTTATTTAAAATGGTCTGATGTGAAATAAAGATGAATTAATGTGACTGTGGCGATTCTTAGGATAGTGGCTGAAGTGGCGGTGGGTTTGCCATATTTGTCGGAAAACCGGCAATCGATTATGCAAAGTTGGACGTCTCCCTGCTCGTTGGACCGACATGTTGTAAGGATTGCTGGATAAGAGTGGCAATAGATAGGGGGAAATGGCGTGCTTTGGGAGAGGCCTATGTTCAGCAATGAACGACAGACGGATGATAAGAATAAAAAGAAGATGAAATAAAGTCTTTGATTAACGTGCAAATACTTGTAATTGCCGTTCAATATCGATGTGTTCAAAAAGTTTTAATTAAATCTCTATCCAAGATCTAGGAAATTATCCCTCGCGGAGATACGCAATTTTGTATTATTGAGTTTATCGAAAGAATTATTTTGTTGATATTATTTAAAAATAATTTGAATCATTACAGTATTCTTCTTAATACCTCATTCTTCTTTTTCATGTCAATTGAAAGTTAGTTTTTTGACGACACAATGTATGAATGTGGAAGAAACAAGAGATATATGTCAGAATACAATGGTGTGGCGGCAATTTCTGCCTGATGATTCATTGGTTATGGGGTGATAATTTGTCAGTTAGTTCGTTTTTTCATATAAAATGCTTCGATTCGATGTACAAAAAAATGTTAAGTGCAATGGGTCAAGTAAAATATGTTTTAATTGTTTAATGTTTATCAATAGATAACCATTTTTGGTTCAAACGGAAAACGCAAAATAATTAAACAAAATGCGGATGGAAGTAATTATATTTTGTATAAACAAAAACTAAATAACAAATGCGAGTTTAAATAGCAACATCCGATTTTGATTCATTCGTTCGTGAAAAACGCATGTCTGATGATTACTGTGAAATACATTCAATGTAGTTCAAAGAGTTATTGGCTCATATATTCAATGTTACCTTGTTAGATATTGCGTATTCAAGAAAATATTTTGAATATTCATTTTCAAGAAAACATTAGTTTTCAAGCGATTTTTATTATAATGTATAATGAGGTGACATGTTTTGCGTTGCTCGGGTATTATCAAATAAAATGATAATGTCTTAACATGGCAAAACATGTCACTTCCATATCTAACTAACTAACAGAGAGCAGGCAGAGATTATGGATCGTCACAATGCTCTTTCGTAATATGCATGTGATTCCCTTAAAATATAATAAAGTTTCTAGAAAACAGACAGTTTTTATTCGTATTAATTAGATATTTAAAGTACCATTTACACGAAATGGGAAATTTTACATTTCTAGTTATTGTATTCTATGGTATTTTTTTCATAATAGGGAACTTTAAGTTATCTAGTTATAATAGGTCCTGCGCCCAGTGCGGAGTTAAACAGCAGTTTCCGATAAAAATAAACAAAAATTCAACCTTATCCATATTCGTCTTCAATTTGTGTTTTGGATTCATATTTGAATAAAGAGAATAACACTTTGTATTTTCTCTTATAAAGTGTCGTGAAAATACAAAGTGTTCTAACTAACTAACTAACCATCACACTGTCTCCCCGAAGGGGTAGGCAGAAATAATGGATGGGCAATTTTACATTTCTAGTTAAATTTTACTTTATAAAAAAAATAACACTTTGTATTTTTTCTTATAAAGTGTAGTGAAAATACACAGTGTTATTCTAACTAACTAACTAACTAACCATCACGCCGTCTCTCCGATGGGGTAGGCAGAAAGAATGGATGGGCAATTTTACATTTCTAGTTATTGTACCCATGGTAACGACTCGGTTTTACCTCGAAACGTAAGAATGATATTTTATTCTAGTGGTATTCTATTTATGCAAAAATTTGGAATAATGGGAGAATAAATTCATTCTTTATCAACCAATGGATCAAGGATACGGCTCACCCGAAACATAACTGTTATTTACGCAGGAACTTGCCACAACTTCATTAAAACCCGTTGAAAGCTTTCATTATGCGAAAACATGTGCTAGTTTTGATTTATTTAATAATTACAACTGCTCCTTTGTCGAACATCATTGTTTAAAATGTAGCAATGGTTTGTTGCACGCGTATTTGGCACGCTAGTTTTCCTGACGATGAGTATATGTAAAGCGTGAAGTAGTTAGCGTGTGGAATACTTAAAAAAACATCTACCACATCAAGGGTGTTGTGTAACATCCCGATTTCTAGTAAGTAAACAAATGTTCCCATCAAATTGATATAAAGATGAAACAAAGTAGCGAATTGTAGTAGATTTCGCAGATAGCCGTGTTCTCCTTTCAATCAATAAAAATATTAAACACAAATATCTAAATCAGTTTATTTATTTACTCAAAAGAGTGTGGTGGAATCTAATGGTGTTCTAGGAGACAGGACGCTTTTGATCTGGGGAATTGAGCAAGCCTAGACATGACCAGGTTCCTTCATCATATTAATGAACTATTTTGTGATCACATTGGAGGATAAATTCTAATAATATTGATTTATATCCTTGGTATAAGTATCGTCTTTCGAAACATGTTTTAATATCATAAAAACCCTAATGTCATCAAGAAAGATGACGCGAATATTTTGAATCCAAGAGAGCGAGAGAGAAATACTTCGATTTTCTTCGAAAGTATGATAATTCGAAAATTTCGAAATGCGCACGATGCGCATGCCCGTGAATGTTTGAGTATTATTTTAAAATTTGATCCGATTATTGTTTTATGACAGTAGTGTTGAAAACAAAAAGTGAACAAAATGGCGAATTTTTTTTACGTGTGTATAATAAAATGATGTGAAGTGTAGAAAATCTTTATTTCCCTGAATATTTCACGGGTTGTAATCCATTCTTTCTGAGACGGCGTGATGGTTAGTTAGTTAGTTCTCTTCGTCAGCTTGTCTCCATCGACTACTGGACGTAAGCCTCTCCACCTCCACGCCATCCCTCTCGTTCTCTCGCCAGTGTTCTCCGGGTCCTTTCCGCCGTTCGCACAATATCATCGCTCCACCTGGTGGGCTGTCTCCTGGCATTCCTCCTGGCCCAATCTTGGCTTCCATTCAGTAACCTTATGGCTCCATCTTCTATCATCTTAGCCACTTCATATTCGCAATGCGTATCCCTATATCGGTGACCCTGGTGCGGTTTCTAATCTCCATGTTGACTATATGGTCTCAAGCTAAGATACCCAACCCATGCCTTTCCATGGCCTGTTGTGCAACATTAATTTTGTTCATTACTTCTTAAGTAGACGCCCATATCTGGCATCCATTAGTTAGTTAGTTGGTTTCTATCGAAATAAATCACAGAACAAAGATAAACGTCCTTGTAAAATTAGTGTAATTCTATCGAGTGGTTCATTCATGATATTCTATTTATTATTTGTCAACACTACTGCTTTAAAAATCAATTGCATCGGAAAGATTAATTAATTAAATTAGTTATCGAGACTAATTAAGAGAATAAGCCCCACCGTTTATTTGATTAAGTGCAATATAAGATTTCTCCGAATGTTGCATATAATTTTATAGCGACAGACCCCCATGTCACAAATCCAAGGTTATTGCTATGGCAAATACGGTTTTTATGCTTTTGTTAAATTTTGTAAGAAGTATGGAAGTTAAAAAATAAACGAACGCGGGGTTCCGAGAGGAAGTGATTGTGTAAGCCGGGCTTTGTAAACGGTTGAATGCGCTGTCATAAAAGTGTCGAAAGTCAGATGCATTATTGCATTTGAGGTGTAAACTCGTACATTTTGCACGACTTTTATTACTTTTGAATATTTTTTAAGGTATCGTGTAACGCTATATTACCAATACAGGAAAACACTTATAACTTTAAAATACACGTGGTTTTTTGGTATTTAACGTATGAATAGTTTGTACCCGGCAGTGGCGTGCCTAGGGTCAACCAGAAAAACAAGCCCGTCCGACTTTTTTGTGTTATAATATTAGTAGAGGGTCACGATAATGTATTTTCCGGATTAAAATACTTATATCGTTTTAAATTAATTTCGTGAATTAATTATTTTTAAATCTCATTTTAGGCGGATTTTAAATCTTAACAAAAAATAATTTTCTGCGTCACCAAGCTCATGTTCTTGAAATAGACAAAAAAAAATAAATTTGTTAACACCAAACACGAATTATAAATAAATGTTCGTAAAGAAATTACATAATCTTTCTTTACATTACATATCTGCACATAACGTAAATGAGAGATAACATTCTGATAATATAAATGAAGTTCGTGGTACATCGAATAATTACATACTTCAGAGTGATAAAGCCCGGCTTCAAATCCTTAAAAAAAATTGTAGATATCTTCTGGTATACATGTACCTAGCTATATGATTACAAGCCAAAAATACATAAGTGCGACAAAGACCCTTATATTTTATAAGCCCAATATGAAGCCCATCGAAAACAAGAAACAAAACATGTGGACAGTCGAGTCATTTGCAACGCAATGAATTAAATCGCTTTAACTCGCGCGATCGTGAGAGATCGAGTGTGAATAACCTCGTTGGATAATATTGATGCATAGGCTAACGTGGAAGGACACCTCGCCAACCCGTCTGGCAAGCGAAGCGTTGTAATGCCAACCACCCCCGTATGACATTTCATACATGGAGAAGTATAGGGGAGGCCTATGTCCAGCAGTGGACGACAACGGCTCTTAAAGAAAAAGAAGAACTCGCGCGAAACTCATAATATTGTTTTATTCGAAGACGGCTCAAACGCGCAAAAACCATCGTTTTATTATAGAAGTTTTAAGGCAAGTCCAGCTTTTTGGCTTGTATGGACGTACCGCCACTGGTACCCGGGTATTAAGAACTATAATATGTATTTACAATTGCATGCGCAGTGAAGTAAAAATTTACTTTTATATTTACGAAAGTGATATGTATCGTCTTGCTAGGGTATTATAAAATGAAATTTACACGATTGCTTATGAAGCAATACATAATATAGATTTTCATATAAAAAAATACGTTAGACCGTTGCAGTAAGGGAGTGGAATTGATTATTATGATTATTATTTTGTAGAAACGCTCTTTAAATCATCACAGCGCGGGCCAAATCGATGTAAATGGAATAGATATCATGGTGTTTCTCATGACATATGATTGTACGACCTTCGTGGCCGAGTGGTAAGTGCATTGACTGCTACCTCGAAGGTTCCGGGTTCGATCCCCGGCTAGGGCAGTGTGATTGTCACACTGTATTTGGTCTGATGTAGAATTCACGTGACAATAAAATTAGCTATCTATCACATGTCACGAGAATCACTATGATAGCTATAAAACCCTTTATATCAATTTGGCTCGTGCTGTCATGGTGTAAAGAGCGATTCAACAAAATAATATTCATAATAATAATAATAATAAAGATGCTAATCTATCGTCATTTTATTGTCAGGTGAATTCTACACCAGACCAAAGACAGTGTGACAATCACACTGCCATCGCCGGGAATCGAACACGGAAACTTCGGTGCGGCAGTCATAGCTTTTACCACTCGGTCACGAAGGTCATTTTTTCTTTTACTTCTTTTTTATTTTCCGGCTTAAAAAAATCGACTATTTTCGGGTAACAGATAAAAGAGATGTGGTAATTTTATCAATAAGGGAATTAATCAACAATAAATAGGAACAACTTTATAATACGAGTATATAGTGATGTTTTTTTAACCGACGCAGCCTTGAACTTGCAATAAACTGAATTTTTTCCTTCTTTAGTTTATTATTAATTTAAAATCTCTTTATAGGACGTGTCGTCTTTGTCGTGTGTGAACACTTGTAGATAAATTGCCTATGTTACAATACATTGTATAAATCATTCACGAATTGAAATCAACGCTGTAATTACCATCTTCAAATCTTGAATGTATTTATATTACTTAATTCATACACGTTATCAAGTTGAAGTACAAGTGATATTAACATCGCATTATTTCAGAATTTTTTGGTCATTACTCTTGTTGAATGATGTGTTTTTTGCTTAATTATTTATTCATTAAGTACCAAAATAGTGTCACACGTTAATACAATTTGGTATCTTAACTCATTGTATGCGGGAAAGGTATAAATAAATACCTCTTTCGAGAACTCGGCGTAAACTGTTGAAAATGTATTTTTTTACACAATTTTAGTGATATATTTTAACATACCATAAATTAGACCATACCATACCATACCATGGTTTGGACATAAGGAAAGAATGGTAAAAAAATTATATGTTAATGATGTAAATGGAACCAGAAATAGAGGAAGACCGAGGAAAACGTGGCACGATCAAATAAATCAAATATTGAATGTCGGCCATGTGAGAAGTCAGAGAAATCGACGCGCGTGCATGACACGATGTATGAATGTTGAGGAAGTGAGAGAAATATGTCAGGAAAGAAAAGTGTGGCGGTCCATTTTTTCTGCCTACCCCTTCGGGGAGACGGCGTGATGGTTAGTTAGTTAGTTAGTTACAATAAATTATACAAACATTTAAACGTGATAATTAAACGGTTGAAGTAAAATAGGCACTAACAAGAGCAGGGCAAGTTCATAGGAAATTGACTTCGGGATGAGATTTTGCAGAATTGTAGTATCCCCTGAATTGTAGTATCGTTCATAGCTTTTATTATTATTATTATTATTATTTTTTATTGTATACAACAGGTCTTTAGAACCCAATTACTGTATATATTTTACATTTACAAAAATAACACAGACATACATGTTAAAATAAAACACATATATCAACTATTGTGGTATGTACCTATATGATCCTTAAAGGACGCATAGGTCATTTGGAGAATGTCCACATCGACTGACACCTCATTCAAGAGCACCATACCCCGGGTCATTGTATGCTGCACCATGACATTTGTTCTGCTATGCGGTATGCACAACAGATCGTGTCTTCTAGCGCGAGCATACCTGTCCGGTGCATTGAGGCCATAACACTCTAAGAGGTATGGGCTATCAATGAGGTTACGGAGTATTTTAAATTGATTCGAGACTGCGGTACTCTGTGTTAATCCATAGATCATTGTGGTGCATAAACCTCACCCGTTGGCGATCACTCTGGTAAACTCTTCCTTATCCGACGCTGTCCGGAATAGCTCCTCCACAGTTCCGATTCCCGTCCATTCCCTCACATTGCGCAGCCAAGAGATCTGCCTTCTCCCTGTCCTCCTGCGGCCCTCTATTTTTCCTTTCAATATTAGATGCAGCAGGCGATACTTCTCTCCTCGCAGAACGTGACTCAGATATGAAATCTTGCGGACTTTGATTAATGTCAGCAGCTCTCTATTTACTCCTGCACGATTCAGGACTTCTCTGTTCGTCACTCTGTCTGTCCATGGGATCCTGAACATTCTTCGGTGAAGCCACATTTCAAATGCCTCTATCCGGTTAATTGTATTTACTTTTAATGTCCATGTCTAACACTCATATAACAGAACAGACCACACATAACACTTTAACATCCTCTGTCTTAGTTTTAAGTTGACATCGTCATTGCAAAAGAGTGACTTCATTTTGTTAAATGCTGTTCTTGGTGCTTCAATCCGACATTTCAACTCTACATCTGGGTCAAGGGTGTTTGTATTTAGTGACTATTTAACTTTAATGATTTAATTATATTTCAAATTCAAGCTACGCGTGTTAATAAGCGCTACCCGCAGACAATGTGTTAAGTAAAACTGATTCATTAGATTAAATAAATGCGTAGATTTCCACGGTTGATAGAAATATGTTCTTTAGGATCTTGGATGTATCCGTGTCTCTTCGTATTGTTTTTGACCGACGGCGATGTTTCGAAGATCTTTACAATTTCGGGGTACAATCTTTACATTTTCTTTAAAATTTTTTAATGGGGCTTTAAAATAGTGATTGGAAACAAAAATTTATGAATGGAAGCAAAAATGACCGTTCACAATGGAGTTCTGGTCCCAACCGTTATGTATTGACGCGAATCATGGAACTGGCAGAAGAAAGATGAGAACAGAATAGATGCGGTAGAGATGAGGTCCTTAAGACGTATGTGTGGTAGAACGATGTGCGACAGAATCTCAAATGCTGATATTAGAAAGGAATATAGAGCGAAAGAGGATATTACGAACAAAATTATGTAAGGATCGCTGCGTTGGTTCGGACATATGGAGCGCATGGGTGAAGAAAGAATGGTTAAAAAAGTATACGTTAACCATGTAAATGGAGTACAGAGTCGAGGTAGACCGAGGATGACCAAATTAATCAAATTTTAAAGGTTGGTCATGTCAGAAGCCGGAAGAATCGAAATGCGTGTATGACTCGCTGTATGAAATGTGGAGGAAGCTAGAGTAGTGTGGCGGTCCATTTTCTCTGCCTACCCTTGCGGGGAAACGGCGTGATGGTTTGTTGTTGTTGTTATAAGATCTGAGAGAACTGAATACTTTGATATTTTGAAATCATCATTCACATTTGGTAATTCGTTTCATAAACATTCTCATAAACTAATTTTGTAGGTTACCTAAATTACTGAAATACGATTAAACTGAATTAAGCACAAAAAATTCGTTATCTGACTAAATATTTAGATTACAATATTACTAAATGTGCAGTGTGGCAACAATGCAGTGTCATTTTTCTCTGTTACTCATTAGCAGGTATTTATTTGTAAGTTTATACCGTTAATAGAAACCCAATGGATTAATAGAAAATCTATAAAATTAGTAATCGGGTTAAAAAAAATGTTAGTCCATAATTACTCAGTCGGCAATATAAATAAATTATTACAAAAACGCCGAAAGGAGTTGATGTTTTTGTTCACGTATTCTTGTCTAGCTGGAATGTAATAGTTGTTGTGAATATAATGATTAATACGAATAAAAACGTCTGTTTTCTAGAAGTTTAATTATAATTTATGTGAATGACATGTTTCGTCTGTCTAAGGTATTATCAAATGCCTTAGACAGGCAGAACATGTCAATCTCGTAAATTATAATAAAACTTTTAGAAAACTGACATTTTCATTTGTATTAACGATTTAATATAGAGTTTTACACAATTGTTTAAGAAACAATAAACATGTTAAATAAAATAATACTATACTTGTCGGGGTTAAATGCATAACCCATATAAACATATTTCATGAAGAAATATATGACACGAATAAACACAAAAACGCTGACCCAAGACCTAATTATCAAATTTGATGATTCGCGGGCCCTGAATTCTTCAAGTTGGTCATTAGGTCAGGTCATCGGATCAGGTCATCAGATGACGAAACCAAAGCATATAAAAGCAGTACTCCCGAGTACCCAAAACAGTCAGTCCACGCCACGAGGGATATCGGACTCCCTCCGACGCCGAGCTACGAAGCTAAGGCAGTCCACTCTAAACGTCAGTCAACTCTAAACGTCAGCCTGTATCGCGATCTCGAAGAGACACGAGTCTCCACTACCCAAACTACGTACAAGAAACCTCCGACGACTCCTCGCTCCAGCTACTCGACGATAGCGCCCAGCGAGCCCTCATCCTCTACGACTCACCACCGGACTCCGCCCCGCAGCATCGACATCCAGCCACGCTCCCGAGCTTGAGTAATTCATAACATTAACGTAGTGTTACCTGTGATCGGCCATAAACGCCGACGGCGTCCACGTGTGTTCAACCACCACCATAAACCCCCACAGTGGTGACCCCGACGAACACACGCAACGCAACCTTCTGATACCATGATCAAGATGACGAGAACACCCGCAGCATCAGGAGCATCAGCTCCGCCGACTGGATCCAGTGAAATCGGACATGTGACAGTACGACTGCCACCGTGCTGTCCAGATTATCCACTTCCGCAATGCAAGATGTGCTAGCCAGCAAAGGAGACCAAACTCGACAGAGGACTCACCAACTGCACGACAAGGATATCAGCACCTAACTTATTTGGTACATCCTAACGGCAGTACGTCACCTCTTGTCAACTGCACGACCTGGGACGGACTTTCCCTAACCGCAGTTCTCTCCGCTTCATATCATCAGTCAGCAGCAACAGTGCGAAAAGGAGCCAGCAGCGCCCAACTTACTTGGCCCTGCCCTCGGCAGTAGTCATCGCCACCTCAACGGACAGCAACGTGCCTGACTCTGAGGACCTGCTTTGCTCAACTACTGAACCACTGCATGACCTGGATGGCAGCGCCTAACTTAATTGGCCCCATCCTAACCGCAGTCATCGCTACTTTCCTGCTCTGAAGATAGGCTTACCAGCACTAGGAAACGTTCCTCATCGCATTACCGGACCAACGAAAATAGGCACCAGTCAGAAATTATAATATGACCTATATCCAGAATTTAAAATAACAATCAAGAACGTATTACGAAATACTCACAGCTAAGAATTCACGAGTCAGCGGTTTGGAAAAAATAATACGACAAGTGCACAGCGAAGAATGCGCGAATCAACTATTTGAAAAAGAAACACAGAGGTGACACCTATAACTCGCGAAGAATGCAAGAGTCAGTTGTTTGATACGAAAACCTGACGCCATAGCCCGTAGTAAGCAAAATTAAAACGGCAAGAGCTGAAATAATGCAGGGGCAACATGGTCTGCGCCACAGTATTCTACGTATGGAAAACTCGCAGCAAGCATCAAAATAATACGCACCATGATAACCGAATCGTGGATACATCCACTGGGAGGGGGGTCTGTCGGGGTTAAATGCATAACCCAGATAAACATATTTCATGAAGAAATATATGACACGAATAAACACAAAAACGCTGACCCAAGACCTAATTATCAAATTTGATGATTCGCGGGCCCTGAATTCTTCAAGTTGGTCACTAGGTCAGGTCATCGGATCAGGTCATCAGATGACGAAACCAAAGCATATAAAAGCAGTACTCCCGAGCACCCAAAACAGTCAGTCCACGCCACGAGGGATATCGGACTCCCTCCGACGCCGAGCTACGAAGCTAAGGCAGTCCACTCTAAACGTCAGTCAACTCTAAACGTCAGCCTGTATCGCGATCTCGAAGAGACACGAGTCTCCACTACCCAGTCTACGTACAAGAAACCTCCGACGACTCCTCGCTCCAGCTACTCGACGATACCGCCCAGCGAGCCCTCATCCTCTACGACTCACCACCCGGACTCCGCCCCGCTGCTATCGACATCCAGCCACGCTCCATCACGAGTATATCATACAGTTACGTGTAATTACTTGTGATCCGCAATAAACGCTGAAACCTCCGCCGTCTTTCAACTCTCACCACTCAACCCCCAAATACTTATTAATATGTATGAAAAAACGTTAGTTTTCAAGGAGTGTTATTATAATATTTTATGTATGTATGACATGTTCCGCCCTTCTAAGGCATTATCAAATGTGAGGGGCGAAACGCCTTAGAAGGGCGAAACATGTCATACATAAATATTATAATAAAACTTTTTGAAAACTATCATTTTTTCATACATATTAATAATTTAATATGGAGTTTTACATCATTGTTCAACAAACAATAAATAATACTATACTTTTAGTAATTTGTATTTGCACTACTTTATTTGGTAACACCAACCGGTTTCGCTCCCGCCGGAACTTCATCGGGTGATAGAGTAACCTAAATATAAAATAAGAGAACAACATATGAAGAAAGAAATATAAAGTGGAGGGGAGAAAGAGGGGGAGGAGAAAGCGAGCGCGAGGACGAATAGACTGTTAAAACGGTAAATTTTTTTTTGGATATGTTTGAAAAATTACTGTTAAAATTAAAATTACACGAAAATAAATTTAATGAATATTATTGAAATATTATGTAAGAGGACCGCCATACACCCAAAGCTGCTCTAGGACGCAGCTGCGCCCTTTTATCTAATTCGCTCTTGTAATTCATAGGCCAATCCTTCTTCAATGCGAAACTGCCGTTAACTAATGAAAGAAGCAAAGTAGGGGTGCATAACATATAAAAATTATGTAATTGTGTTATTGTTTCTTTGTATATACATTGTTCTTTATAATATGGTGTTTCAATGCGTTCAGTTGATGTTGATATATAATATACCTATCTAACTAACAAGTTAATTACCTAACCATTACGCCCCTTTTCTGAAATATTTACGGAAGTAAAGATTTTCTACCCTTTAAGAACTTGGTTCACTGTACAGTCGTAATCAATAATTAGTTTTTAATTTAATGTTAATCATTTTTTAAAATTGAAGTTTAAAATTTCATCCTTTTGTTTTTTATATTACTGGCATACAACAATAATCTGAACAAAATTTAAAATACAAGTAATCCAGAAACGTTAACTGGCAAGCGCATCGTGTGTATTTGAATTTACATGAGAGAGTATGGTAGTTATCCGTGGCTCTATCCCACGGCATTTCTTTTGGGAATAATCGGAACCAATTCTCTACAGCTTCGGAGAGATGGACATCTAATAACCCATTTCTTTAGATTAATTAGGGGATACTTCGAGAACTCGGCCGTACTGGAGGATGTTCGTCTTTTTATCCCCGATAGATATCTCCGACAGCGACAGCACAGATTGTTATACCTACCGGCCGCCAGAACCAATCTGCCTCTTATGACTCCGGTGGGAAGAGCAATTAATCTGCTAAACGCGGTCTCCTCGGAGATCGACGTCTTTCATTTTAGTGAAAGTACGTTCAGGGGACAAATACTCTTGACTTTAGAAAGTATCTTGTCTTCCTAATGTCGAACCATCACTAATGCGTTCCTGGTATTATGTTGTATGTGTATAATATTTTACCTGTACTCAATAAATGCCTTAAACATTTATGCTGTTTGTAATGTCTTTTGAGTAAATAAACTGATTTAATTTGATTTATGATTACTTACGAGAGAATCGAAGTTCTTCCTCTCTCGCTCTCTTGTATTCAAAATATTCTCGTACTCTTTCTTGATGACATTGGGATTTTTGCCCATTTATATTGTGATATATGTTAGTTTAGTTATCTCGTTCTTATTCCTCTTACTTGATATGTAATAATTGTACGTGTATTCTATCGTCTTAATTGCATCATTCGAGAGTGCGATGCACTTTGTGCAACACGGTACACATTAGCTTGTCTCGCCACGGTATATGAAAATTATTAATGCACGGATAATGGCATACGTTAATGATGTGAATAGAGTATGTAATAGAGGAAGACCCAGGAAGAATTAGCACAATCAAATGGGAAAATCAACCTGTGTACATAAGTCGTATTAATGTTGTAAAGGTTCAACTTGTCAAAAAAGATTAATGCGGCAATGCATCATATCTGTACGAGTATATTAATGAAAGGAAAATAAACTTTATTATCAGATAATCGTAGTTAGTTTGTCAGTCCAGTTCTAAAGTAATTTACAAACCATAAACATTTATTTTTTCTTCTTTCCAAGTGATTTCCCATTTATTTGGGGTCGGTTTTCTTAATAAAACCACAGACTTGTCAGTATTGGGCCTTGGGCCATACAATCCGTATATATAAAGATTTATAAGGATGAAAGTAGAATAAATGCACTAGAAATAAAATCTCTTAGATAAAATGCAAGGAAAGTCTGCGTATGATAGAGTGTCGAATGAAAATATAATAAGTAAATGCGGTACGAATGATAGTGTTAACAGAATAATAAAAGGATCATTAAGGTGATTTGGACACATGGTTAAAAAAGTTATATTTGTTATGGATTTTAATCTAACAAGAAATAGAGGAAGACCGAGGTAAACGTGGCTCTATCAAATAAAACAAATATTTAATGTCGGTCACGTGAGGAGTCAGAGAAATCGACGCGTGTGGATGACACGATGTATACGAATGTTGAGGAATCGAGAAAAGTATGTCAAGAAAGAAAAGTGTGGCAGTCCATAATTTCTGCCTATCCTTTCAGAGAGGCGGCGTGATGCTTAGTAAGTTAGTTAGTTTTTAGTTTATAAATTGTTAAATTAAAAAACTCAATCACAATTGTGATACATAAAACAAAGTTTTTTTAATTTAACCGTTTATAATGTTGAAGTAACATAGTGTTTCGGCTAAAACAATGGACTGTTTAACACTAGTTAATATTATATTTTATCTTGTCTGTTTTCTAATATATCAATATGTGAAGACGAGGCGTTTGTATAAAGATATTGGCAAATCCGTGCATTTGTATATGTGAACGAAATATGTTGTCGTTTATATTAATTGTAAGAAGTGAGTAAGAAAGACTATGTATCGGAAGTAATTAACTTCAACAGGATAATTGATGTCTTTAATGATCATTGCAAGAGAAGTAACTGGCACAAAAAGTAATAAATCTTCATCCAGGTAGTCATTTGGGAGTTAAATTACTATCACAGCTGTATATCGATGTATACATATTATGTAGATGTCATTCAAGATGAGGACTGCATCTGATATATACTCGTAAACTAACCTTTTATGTAAAGGGTTATAAAGTTTGAAGTAATTTTTTGGATCAATCCGAATTTTAATTAATAGAGGCAAACAGGAATATTGTTCTAAACTACAACTGATTTAGCTATGCTAGCTAACCATCACGCCGTCTCTCCGAAGGGATAGGCAAAAAGGATGGACTGCCACACTTTAACCGATGCGGCACTCCATCCTTCTGTTTTCGCCCCTGCGAGAGACGCGGTTTGATGGGTTGCGAACCTCATCGCCATCAATAGGCCATCTCCCGCGCTTCAATCGTCCAACGTCCACAAAATAAATGAAAAACAAATTATATAAAATAGAAAGATATTAAATAAAATAACAAAATAAAAATAATATAACAAATAATGTTCGTTTAGATGGCGCAAATGTTGTAAACTGGACGATCCGGACTTTTGTGTTTATTTAATTTATATTCCACGTATCCACTGATATTTTAAATAACTGTAATTAGGCACTTAACAATCCAACACCAGCAAGAACTTTAAATACGAGTATTATTGAATATATTATTCAAATTGTCATTGGAACAAATGAAAAGTTTATTATAACACCTGTCAAAATTCTTTATAACAACAAACAACTGATTTATATCTGTCAATTATTAAAGATTTTGTCTTAAGGCTTTCGGTGTTGAGATTAACTTAAAAAATTTGATAGTTTGATGCAAAAATCGAATAATATTATAAATGTCGACCTTTGTGGCAGAGTGGTAAGAGCTCTGACTGCTTTAACGAAGATCACATATTCGATTCCCGGCAATGACAGTTTGATTGTCATACTCTCTTCGGTATGGTGTAGAATTCATCTGACAATAATATGGCGATTAATTCATCATCTTCTTCTTCCTCAGCCTATTCCCGGCCACTCTTGGATAAAGGCCTCCTCCATTCGCTTCCATGTCACTCTGTCTTGTGCAGACTGCATACAGGTTATTCCGACGTGTCTGTTCAGATCATCCTTTGGTAGTTGCGGTCGCCCTGCACTTCTCTTTGCCGTCCACGGTCTCTAAGTCAGTAGTCTTCTTGTCCATTTTTCATCTTAGCTTCTGGCTACATAACCTGCCCATTGCCATTTTAGAGTCGCCACCCGGTGGATGATGTCAGTGACCTTTGTTTTTTCTCTCACCGTATCGTTTCAAACTCAGTCTCTTAGGCTAATTCCTAACATAGCTCTTTCCATGGCTCTTTGGGTCACTCGTAGTTTCTCGGCACTTTATTTGGACAATGTTATAGTTTCAAGACCATAAGTACCAACTGGCAGAACACAGGTTTCATAGACTTTTCGTTTCAGGTTGATCAGTATTTTTCGATTTTTAAAGATGTAACTAAACCATGTTTCCGAAAGCTGCCCAGCGATAGATTAGCTATCTATCTTCTTTTTTGCGTGCTGTATTAGGCCCCCCTGACGTTGGCAATCGCTTCTTACAGCTCCCTCACATGTCTCATCCCGGTCCAGTTTCTTATGTTGCACAGCCAAGACGTTTGCCTTCTACCAGGACCACGCTGCCCCTCAATTTTTCCATCAGTATTGGAACAAACTGTATTTATCTTCCCGCAGAATGTGACCCAGATATGAAATTTTAACGACCTTTAGCAGTTGTCTACTACAATTGGCTCTTCTCAAAACCTCCAAATTGCTGACGGAATCTGTCCACGGTATGCGAAGCATGGCATTCTCCTGTGCAACCACATCTTAAATGCTTCCAACCGGTTCATAGTGTGCACATTCAGGGTCCAAGTTTCCGAGTCATAGAGTAATACAGACCAGACATAACACTTCAACATACCTATACTATTTCAATGTGTATACAGTAATTGGGTTTTAAATGACCTGTTGTTTAAAAAAATACTGATTACATTAAATGCATCACCCTGCGTCAGTTTTGAGGGGATTGAAACTGTCATTGGTGCTTTTTTGTAGAATAATTTCAAACTAGATTGTTGTTTTTTTTATTTGACATTGTGAATTTAATTAATTACGTCAAATGCCAAACGAATACGTGCAAACTCTTTGCTGCCTGCGGGCAGTTCGCCACCGAATCGTTAATATTTGAGTATTGCATAACGGACGTGACGCAAATATATATTTTCTCTCTACGGTTCATAGTGCGCTTTCAGAACAAACGAAAGTCATTCGCATGACGCCGCTTTTTCTGTTTACCCGCCGAATATTTCAACAAGCACACCGACCACCGAAGAGTGAAGAATTCGACCTCAAAGTGCGCTAATGAATAGATTATTATGACTGCAATTTGAGGAAATAACACTTGCATAATTTTGTTTAGGCTGCATTACAATATCGTTATTCCAAATTTATCGCTTGAGACGAGGTCAAAGGGCTATTAAAATTTCAAGTAAATGTACTGTTGAGTAATTTAACATTAAAATAACAATAGATTATACATTGTACAACTTTATTGTTAAATATATCTAATGGTTTTTATATAAAATTGCATAGTTGAATATATTTTCATTATTCATACTACTGGTTTTATAAGAAAAATCTTTTGTTGGTTGCAAGCATAAAAAGGTAAATCTTTACATATTTATTGTAACTTGAACAATGATGTAAAACTCCATATTAAAAATGAATACGAATGTCTGTTTTATAAAAAAAATATTAAATTTTTTTCTTTATATTTACCATCATTTTGTGTTGTGGATTCATAATTGACGAGCATCGTGGCCGAGTGGTAAGTGCATAGACTGCCACCCCGAAGGTTCCGGGTTCGATTCCCGGCGACTGCAGTGTGATTGTCACACTGTCTTTGGTCTGGTGTAGAATTCACGTGACAATAAAATGGCGATAGATTAGTTACCTATCACATGTCACGTGAATCACTATGATAGCTATAATACCCTTTACATCGATTTGACTCATGCTGTCATGATGTTATGAGCGATTCAACAAAATAATAATGATAATAATAAATAATCTTATAAATTTTGCCATACAACATTTTAATAAAGTGTTCTTACAAATTATATTATAAAAGACTCCAATTATTAGTTTTATTATATTTTATGGGAATAACATGTTTCACATTACTATAGACATTTGAAAATTGATAATGCCTTAGTAATGCGAAACATGCCATTACCATAAAATATATTAAAACTTCTATAAAACAGAATTATAATTCGTATTAATTATATAAAAAATACTCTTGTAATTTATACAGAGTATAGATTAGGTCCTTCAAAATTAGCACTCAGCCGTTAGAAGGCAATCAAGATGTTAAAATATCTAAGAATGTCCAAACTAATGTCACAGAGCTGCTGATGCAAAGCCAATGGTGGAATATTTGATTCATGTACAATACTAAGGTCAACCAAATGGTACTCTAGGGAGCAAAACGCTTGATTCCTGATGATGGGTTGATCCAGGGATCCTAGGGTTTAATTTTGGATACGATCCGGTTCTTTCTTCATGATAATGAGTTATTATTTCTGCTCACATTGCGAATAGTATGAAATATTCTAATACTACTGAGTCTTTTTTATTGACATGTGTGTGCATGTCACGATGTATGAATGTTGAGAAAGTGAAAGAAGTATGCCAGGGAAGAACAGTGTGGCGTCACATTATTTCTCACTATTTCTTCTAATGAACGGCGTGATGGTTGGTTATTTTTTTTAGTTATTAAATCTTTTTAATAATTTTAAATAGGGGTCTATATGAAAATTTGTTTTACTAGTTCAAATCGATGTGTCTCCTATTTAATTTCGATGAATTTAGGATGTTTCAATATATGCGAATGCCTGCATAATATATTATATCTTTTGAATTTTCCATCTCTTCTTCTTCTACTCCTTATAGACTTATAGAATTGTTCATGTTGATGATAAAATGTTTGAGAGTAAAATACTCCTACTTATTGGAGAGTTACTTGGGTGTTCCTGTATCGATGTTTTCTTGATGAAATTTGGCGTCCTAAATGTAAATATGTTTATAATGTCCATTTATAAAAAATCATATCCGAATTTGAATAAACAAAGAAAAAAAGAACTTCTTGTGAAGGTGAAGCTGAGGATGTTAAAACATTTTAAACACATCTTGTATGGTGATCGTTTGAGATTTCATTCACAATTATGAAAGAAAACATATAATATACACATTAGATGTTTTTAATAAGAGAGTTTTAAATCTGTTGTATCTTTAGATGAGCTATTTCTAGACTTAACTATTTAAAATAATAAAATAAAACGTAATGAAGAAAAGAGACAAAAAGCAGATATTGAAATAAATGTTCGCAACAATATCATCTATACTTTTGTATGCGCATTATCTAAAGTTTGCCACTTGCAACAATAAATTTTTTTGCATTTAAATACGCGATGATCATCAATACCTACGCATTATTCAAAATACGGACAAGGAATATTTAGTTAAACAATTCTAATGCCCGCGTATCCTTAAATAGGAGCTAATTGTACATTAAATACGACTGGAAAGCGAGTTATTACAGACGTAAAAGTTTTGTTACGTGACATATGGAAGGATGAATAAAATGCAAATTGTTATCTAATTCGCTTTCCATTTCCCAGTGACATTTAAAAACAATCAGTAGTATAGTTTGACATTATACACAGATTTATGAACGCATTTCCGCAAGGTGAGTTTATTACCATACTAGCATTTTTATATATTCGTTCTTTATTATTTGTTCCTTATGTATGAAAGCGAAGTATGGAACTGACAAAAGAAGGATGAAAGTAGAATAAATGCAGTAAAAATGAGATCACGAGAATGAGAAATCACGACAGTCTGCAACATTAGCGTGAATGGTGAAAATTTGGAGCAAGTAGTTGAGTTCGTGTATTTAGGTAGTATGTTTACAAGAGATGTGGGAGGGATATTAAAAGAAGGGTTGGGGCAGGCAACAAAGTGAATGGTGCACTTAAAGTTGACATCGCAAACAAAAACCTATCCAAAAAAGCTAGAATGGCAGTGCACAATGGTGTTCTTCTACCGAACCTTATGTATGGAAGCGAAGCATGGAACTGGCAAAAGAAGGATGAAAGTAGAATAAATGCAGTAGAAATGAGATCTCTTAGACGAATGTGTTGATACTCTGTGTGTGATAGAGTGTCGAATGAAAATATAAGAAGTTAATGCGGTGCGAATGATGGTGTTATGAACAAAATAATGAAAGGATCATTAAGATGGTTTGGACATATGGAAATAATGAATGAAGATAGAATGATATATGTCAACCATGTAAATGGAACCAGAAATAAAGGAATACCGAGGAAAACGTGGCACGATCAAATAAATCAAATATTGAATGTCGGCCACGTGAGGAGTCAGAGAAATCGACGCGCGTGCATGACACGATGTATGAGTGTTGAGGAAGCGAGAGAAATATGTCAGGAAAGAAATGTGTGGCAGTCCATTCTTTCTGCCGACCCCTTTGGGAAGACGGCGTAATGGTTAGTTAGTATTATTTTTTCTCTTTTAACCTTGATTTGTATTATTTTAACATTTATGTATATAAAAAGATTTTGAAATTGAAACAAGAGCGCTGTTTTTTATTCCACTTAATTGATAATATTTCAACTAAGGCAAAGATGGGAGTACATAATGGAGTTATAGTGCCAACCCTAATGTATGGAAGTGAATCTTGGAGCTGGAAAAAATAATGAAAGTAGGATTAATGGCGTAGAAATAAGACCATCGAGAAGAATGTGCAGGAAAACGATATATGCTAGAATCTCGAACGACGAAATAAGGAAGATATGAAAGGCAGATGATTGCATCAGAAGTATAATTAAAAAACGATCCCTGAGTCTGTTTGGACATATAGAACGAATGGACGAGGAAAAAAGGGTTAAAATGCTGTATACAAGCAGTGTTGAGTAGAAAGAGATACCTTGGAAGACCAAGGAAAGCAGAGCATAACCAAATTAATCAAATACTGAAGGGCGGCCATTCGGAGTCGGAAGAGTCGACGAGTGTGCATTTTACGATGTATGAATGTGGAGGAAGCTAGAGAAGTGTGTCAGGACAGAACGGTATGGCGATCTATCCTCTCTTACTACCACTTCGGATAAACGGTGTAATGGTTAGTTAGTAAGTTAATTTTTTTTATTTATAATATTAAATCGTCTTCTTCTTCTTCTGCTTTTTTTAGGACTGTGTCCTGTTATTTCTCGGAGCCTGTTCCTAGTGTATATACGAGTATGTCCAACTGTCTCGCCATCTTTTGTGTGATCTATAATATTAAATATTGTTTTATAATTTTCTTTAATTTTTATAAATATATTTAATAACTAAAATTTGATTAAAAAACAGCGTTATTTATTCTATTCCAAGGTGAATGCCTTAACCTTCAATAAAGTAAAAAGATTTTTAAAATATGAAAATAATGGAAAAAATACTAAATTAGAATCAGAGAAAGAATAAATATTGTAAAAAAAAATGATATAACGAATATGTTAGTTATCAAACTTAAGCGTTAATAATTGAAAAAAAAAAAAAAACATAAGTCCGTAATGTTTAATCTGTTTAATGTTTAATCTTTAACTTTATTATTATTGAAGAAAATTAAAGTTTAAATAAAAATATAGAGTTTTCTTCAAGGAAAAACATTGAAAATAGAATATTATATCTTTAAAAAATTTAAACGTTTTTTTAAAGACGGTATATGTACATTCACCGTGATTTTTATTAGAATCATTGTTAAAAACGTTATGCCGTAATTTAGCTATTACATGAGCCTTTCTAAAGATAACGTCTTTATAATATTATAAACACTGTGTCACACGTCTTTTTATCTCAACTCTGAGAGGCAACTCTTACTTCCTCAGTGTAATTATGTATTCTGACAGAAACGGTCATAATATTATATATACAGACAATAATTTTAACATGGGTAAAAGCGTTTGATTTTTTTTTAATTTTTAAAACATAATATTTTATGGATATGTCATGCTTTGCCTTGCTAGGGCATTTTCAATCGGCTATTATTAAATCTATTATAATAAAGGAGCATTAGCTAATTCCCAAATTAAGCAAAACAATTCTTCTTCTTCTTCTTCGATGGCCTTACATGCCATATAGAACCTTGGCCATCATTATTCATAGCCTCCAACTCTTTTTGTATTACACATATAAAATATTACTCCAATAAAATATGACATTACTTCAAGAAAATATGAAGTCTCTTAAATGTCGGTATTGGGTACTAATATGGGGTAACAATATGAAAAATGTTTAAATTAGTACATATCATTATTAAATGCATATAAAAACATATTTTAAATGGCTCGATATCATATTAATGATAACTATTATATAATTATCTGCCGATTCGTATTATATACGTCGCGGTCGAAATAAAGACAAAAGCGGAAGTATTGCTTTATTTCTTCTTCTTCTTCAAGTGCCCTGCTGGGTCCCGTTGGCAATCACGTCGGCGAACTTGTCCCTATCCCGCGCCGCTCGGAACAGCTCCTCCACACTTCGGATACTGGTCCACTCCCTCGCGTTCCGCAGCCAGGACATCTGTCTCCTACCGGGCTCTCGGCGTCACGCAATACCCCCCTCCAATATTAGTTAGAGAAGGTGGTACTTTTCCCCACGCGGTACATGACCCAGATAAGAAATCTTCCAAGCCTTGATATTTGATAACAACTCCCTATCAACTCTAGCTCGCCTCAGGAATTCGGTATTGGTAACCTTGTCTGTACAGGTAATTCTGAGCATTCGGCGATAGAGCCACATTTCAAATACTTCCAGTCTGTTAATTTTATTTAATAACCATTTAAAATGAATATCCATCAAGAGATTTCAATGCAAGATTTTTTTATTTTTTAGGTAACGGGGGTTAGGGGTCAGTATTAGAAAAGATTGATGAAATTGTAGTTAAGATTTCAATCGAATGAATAATTGTTCCTTCAATACAGTAGATTAAATTTGAGATAACACATCATAAAGATGTATTTAAATATGAAAAGATTTTTTTTTATTGAATTATACATGTATAATATGTATTTTCATAGACGTTTTAACTTTTTTAGCTAGCCTAAAATATTAAATATTGATGTCTGTAATGCTTCAGGCGTTACAGGCAGGCATTATTAAAAAAAACACGTCATCTTTCGGAGGATACTTCCATCATCATGTGTAAAAATATAATAAAAACTAAACAAAGAAAGACTAATATAATAACGCATTTAAAATTCCACACCTTAATTCAAATTAAAAATTTACTTGGGCTATTTGTTCTAAGTACTAATAACTATTTTTTTAAGAGTAAAAACTAATAAATACTATTAAAAAAAAATAATACATGATGATAATATAAAAAAATTTAATTAAAAAAAAACGTGTATTTGAAAAGACATAATTTATATAGATTGATGATTGATTTGCATTTGATTGGGAATGGGAGCTCGGGAGATTAAATGTAGACATTAAAAAAAAAATAATTAGTCGATTAAACAAAGCTATTTTCAATTTCCTAAGTATAGAAACGATACGGTGAGAGAAAAAACAAAGGTCACTGACATCATCCACCGGGTGGCGACTCTAAAAGTGCAATGGGCGGGTCACGTAGCCAGAAGCTCGGATGAAAAATGGACAAGAAGACTGCTGACTTGTAGAAGGTGGTCGGCGAAGAGAAGTGCAGGGCGACCGTAACTACGGTGGAAGGATGATCTAAACAGACACGTCGGAATAACCTGGATGCAGTCTGCACAGGACAGAATGACATGGAAGCAAATGGAGGAGGCCTTTGTCCAGGAGTGGACGGGAATAGATTGAGGAAGAAGAAGAAGAAGAAGTATATTATAAAGATTTACATAATGTATAATATCAAAATATTAAATGGAACGAATCTCTTGATTGATTTTGTACCTTCGCGTCATTTTCATCCATCATTCTTTGATGGAAAGTGTCCGGATTAAATTAACGATCTCATTCAGAGTATAATATTATTATGTAAGTATTAATTCATCATGAAATATAATGAGATCATGTATTTTGGCTGCAATCTTAATGTTGCGAGAGAAAGCATGTCCAGTTATGTGGTCTAAGCAGAATTATTGATAAACAACCAGTGACTGTGACGTTCACTTACTTGATGCCTACAATTTGCCCACAAGGATCAACAAAATTTCGAACCTGTTTGGAAATTGCTCCAATTGAATAACATTACGCAACGAATGGGTATTACCATACTCTTCAGAGGTAAACTAAGATAAATTCTGAAATGTCACTTTTAATAAATATGAACGTTGTGCTTTCTTGCGATAGGAGCCTTCATTGTGTTTGGTAATCTTCTTTATTCTATTTATTGTTTCTTAAACACTAATGTAAAACTCCATATTAAATAGTTAATACGAATGAAAACGCCAGTTTTCTATAAGTTTTATTATATTTTATGGAAATGACATGTTTCGCACTTCTAAGGCATTATCAAATGTTGTTGACAATATATGGCCCAGTGAGAGACCACAATGGTTGGCGTCGTCGATATAACCGAGAGCTATATGATATCTATAAAGAGCCCGATGTGATCAGATCCATCAAAGTAGGGCGCTTGAGATGGGCTGGTCACATAATCAGAATGGACGACGACAACCCTACAAAACGCCTCACGCTCTCAGTACCACAGGGACGTAGAAGACCAGGAAGGCCCAAATGCGATGGATGGACAGTGTCAACACGGATGCATCGGTGTTGCAAGTGAGAAATTGGAGAATAAGGGCATCAAACAGACAAGAATGGAGGAAGCTCCTGGATTCAGCCAAGGCCCACCCAGGGCTGTCGAGCTTAGGATGATGATGATCAAATGTAGTTGATACCACATTTGATAATGCCTTAGAAGTGCGAAACATTTCATTCTCATAAAATATAATAAAATTTCTAGAAAACTGACGTTTTCATTCCTATTCTTCTTCTTAGTTAAGGTCGTATGACCTGTTTATGACGGTGAGCTATCCTGGGATGACGATATCCACTTTTTTTAAAACAATTTTTGCAATTCGTGTATTCTCCATGCGGTCCACATGATCTCTTCAAAAGCACTTTCTGCTTCTTCCCCATCTTATTATGTCCTCAACAACAACCTTATCGTCTCATTTCTGATCCGATCTTTGAGAGTTTTGCATGTGAAGGAGCGTAGGGTCCGCGTTTCTGCTGCTCTGAGAAGGTTTTTAGTCCTGTTGATACCGGCTGTGACTTTTATCCCATACTTCATGATCGGGCGGACGCTTGCCTTGTATATTCTGACTTTACTTTCGGTTAGTCTCACAAGCAGCCATGTTTGGTAATAGAGCATTCTAATATTTCAAAAATAATATTTTTATTTATATAATTAATTTTTAGATTATCCATTATTTTGGCGAAAACACTATGACACAAGGTATTTTATCAATATTAACTATTTTATTTGAAACACTGTTATAATATTTATTATAGATTAACCTTTCATGCTCATGTTGAGAGAATTTGTGGCATTGCGCTGAAGATGTTGGGCTTCATAATTCGGACCGGAAGGGTTTTCAGAGATCCCAATGTGCTCAGAGTACTATACAATTCATTGGTTCGGAGCAGACTCGAAAGTGGTTCTGTGATATGGAGTCCGCACGAGGCGAGATATTCCCTTATGCTGGAGAGGGTTCAGAAAAAATTTCTGAGGTATCTCTACATGAAGGAGTATGGTAGCTATCCATGGCTCTATCCCACAGCGTTTCTTTTGGGAATGTTGGGGTCTAATTCTCTGCAGCTTCGAAGAGACGGGTTTCTCATAACCCATTTCTTTAGATTAATTAGGGGATATTTTGAAAACTCAGCCGTGCTGGAGGGTGTAGGTCTTTTTGTTCCCGACAGATATCTCCGACAGCGCCAGCATAGATTGTTTTACCTATCCGCCGCTAGAACCAACCTGGCTCTGGTGACACCGGTGGGAAGAGCAATCAATCTGCTGAACGCGGTGTCCTCGGAAATCGACGTCTTTCATATCAGTGAAAGTACGTTCAGAAGGCAAATACTCTTAATTCTGGAGGGTATCCTGTCTTCCTAATGTTCAACCATCTCTCATGCGTTTCTGGTAGTATATTATTATTTTAACAATATATTATTTTACCTGTTCTCAATAGATGCCTTAAAAATTAATTTTGTAATGTCTATTGATGAAATGAAATAAACTGATAAACTGATAAACTGATAAACTGAATATCACAATTTATTTATTTATAAAAACAGGTCACGACCAAATTAATCAATTACTATAAAGCGGCTATCGACGAAAAATCGACGAGTGTGCGTGTTACGACGTATGAATGTAGAGGAAATCTCAAGAGGTTTGTCAAGACAGAGTAGTATGGATGAAGATGGCAGCGAGCTGCCGAAATCGGTCGACGACACAAACTTTAGTGGATTTTAACTAAATATACATCTTATAAAGATTTTTTACATTTTTATTTTCATTAATTATAAATGGGTTCGTTGACATGAACAAAAATCCTTTTCCATAATAATGTGCTTTTTCTGCTAATATTGGAGATCGCACCAATACGATATGTTTTCAAACAGACTAACGAACTAACTAGCTAACCATCACGCTGGACTGCCACACTTTTCTATCCTGACATGTTTCTCTAGCTTTCTTAACATTCATAAATCGTGTCATGCACGCGCGTCAATTTCTCTGACTTCTCACGTGGCCGACATTCAATATTTGATTTATTTGATGTTGTCATGTTTTCCTCAGTCTTCCTCTATTTTCAGTTCCATTTACATCGTTAACATGTATATATATTTTTACCATTCTTTCTTTCTTCCAAATCAAATCATCTTAATGATTCTTTCATTATTTTGTTCTTAACACCATCATTCGCACCGCATTCACTTCTTATATTATTTTTGAACAATTGATATAAACCGTTAGTCTTAAAAAAACTAACTTAAAAATTGATTTCAATTCAATGTAAATCTAAATGTTTTCAATGAAACATTGTCTGTTATTTTGAATAAATATTATTATTTTTGTGGAGAGGAAATAGTCATAGACTTGCAGTCCTTCAGGCTTGATAGTGCTAGACTTTTGTCGACTAACATCCTCCCCTCCACTTTTACAAACCTATTCCTACCTTACGATCTACACAAGACTGCAAATTTGTCTTTCTTACTCCAATAGCTGTAGCCGCATCTCGTATTTTTCCTTCTGGACCATTATCTTCTCTATGAAGCCTCCCATTTTACTCTACAACTCTTGGGATTGCAGCATTGATTTGACCATGAAGTCTGCGTCGAAGCAACCCGTTATTTCCCTCTGTTGACTCCTTAAATAAATACATATATTTCAGAAACTATCGCAAGTCAACATCGTTCTTATAAAAATGTTAACCGTTAAATGTTAGCGCAACAGATATTACGTTCGAGGCTTAGAAATTGTGAATTGGATTTATTGATGTAAACATATATATATTGACTAAACATTATAAACTAACGGTAGTGTAATTTTTTAAAACAGGATTATGGAGAAATGTTTCTGGTTACTGTTTACATTTTAAATATATTTAAAATGCTTTCACACATTGTTAATACTAACCATTGCCGTCCTTATTCTGTGCTAAAATAACATTATATTAAAATGTTCAACATACTTTAACTTATAAAAAATAGAAGTACTAAGACTTCTCTTCAACTTTTTATTTTTAGTGAAGAATTTATGGCTTGTTGTTGCTTAACCCTTAACGTACCGTGTTCAAAACAAAACGCTCGCTCCCATGTGGTCAATTCAGTTTACCGCTAACTTTATCTAAATATCAAGCATATGACTCGATGAATCAAAATTAAATTTATGTCATCTTGTAGGGAATTTCATTAGGAATAGATCGATATCTATAACATACATGGATTATTTGAAAAACATATCATTATTAATTATTTTCTGGAACCATGCGATTTCTGATATGGAATGCGTCACAGCATACGAGCGACTGACACCAAGTATAAACTTGTCTTGCCCCGCCGCGCCGCGCCGCGGCCAGCGGGGCGAGACTTTACGAGATTTTACATATGATAAAGGCACCTAGGCAAAATGTATAGTACGTTCAAGACAACGAGTACGTATTAATATTTGTCCCTTTTGGTAAAGTGTTAATATTTTCACAGTTCTGATATTATTAAGTTGCGTGCTGCGTTTCCGTCCACAGTCGGTATTATTACGTACCCATGAGAAAAGGCCAAACATATAATTTATAATACGTTCAAAACAGCGAGTAAGTATTTGTCACTTTTGATAAAGTTGTAAATATTAGCAAAACAAATTCTACCTTAACACGAATGAAGGTGAGGGCAGTCTTAGAAAATATTTTTTTTTGGGATGAAGGAAGTAATTTTTTGCTTTTTTTTTATTAAGAAATATTGAGAACACTTCAATGGAGAATTACAATTTTTTTTATAATATTAGGGTCCATAGGTTTTAAGAAAATCAACTTTAAATTGGCAGTGGAAACTCAATTGACCACATGGCAACGCGACGGTTAAGAGGAATTGGTCTCCTGTCAAGTCAATTCCCAGCTATCTATCTTATTGGTGGTCTGCCCAGGGGCCGTTTAGCCATGCAACACAATGAGAGGAAGATTGTATGAGTCCAATATACTCACGTATCTTCTCCTTTTCGTCCTCACCTAACGACTTAGATACTTAGACTAATTGAGTATGAATTCACAACACAAAAGTCTTTGCGAATATATATAAAAAAAACGACAAAATCACTTTTTATTCTTCTTCTCTGGTTTCAATCCTGGGATTGGTTTGCAGCAATTTCCTCCATTATTCTCTTCCATTTTTCCCTGTCTTGTGCGGCTCTTTTGAGATCTGCATATGATGAGCAGCGTACGTCCACCAACAGGTCCTCCAGGTACTCTCGGCGTGGGCGTCCCCTAGGGTTTGTCCCCTCGATCATACCCTCCATTATGGCATGCAAGAGACCTTCTTGACGTATTACATGGCTGATCCATCTTGCACGCCTTTCGGACAAGGTCCTGAGCAGGTGCCTTCCTCCTTCGATTCCTTGAAGAACCTCCTCATTCGTGATGTGGTCTCTCCAGGAAATTCCAAAGAGTCTTCTATAGGACCACATCTCAAAAGCCTCTAGTCTCCGCTTATCCCTTTCGGATAGGCACCATGTCTCGCAGCCGTACATCAAGACACTCCATATATAGGTCTTGATGAGGAGTATTCTCAGTTTTAGGTCTATATTATTTGACTCTATTATTTTCGACCTTTTATTAAATGCAACTTACTTTTATACTTTTTCTTACATTCAATTATTTCACATAACATAATACAACATAAAACTTTTTGTTTTGAACTCTAATTGCGAACTATTATAACAATAAATGTTCACCTTTATCTAGATGCGATATGATTTTTCACGGTGGCGATGATAAAAACAGACAATTCATCACGCATTAATAAGAACCACAGACAAAGAAATGTTGAACCATTTTAGTTCCGCTTGTATTTACTCCCGTTTTACAACCACCGATGTATTCACGACAAAGAAATATCCACGGAATTAAGAGCAGAAAGCAGAAAATGATTGAGCAATTATTTTTTGGAGGAACATATAGTTTCTAGTGTGCAACTAATTAAACAATAGACGAGCGAAACAATTTGAAAAAATGTGACTGAAAAAAATGTATCTTGGCACGACTAGAATTAAAATATTTTTATAAAATCTTTAAAAATTATTGGTTTACATTATACATATCGTCGTTCCAGAGCAAAAGTGAGATAAATGGCCTAGGAGACTCAAATAAGTGCAAGGCCTCCACCAAGTCAAACCATAAACAATATCAAAGGAACATTACGGCTTGGTATATTGTCAAGATGGCACTGGTTTATCTCACTATTGCTCTGGGGCGACGATATATAACGTTTTTTATAAAATAGTTTTATTACTATTTCTCTTCATCCGATTCACAACAGAAATATGTTTGGCTAAATACGTAATTTTCAATTATATTTGTATATAAAAATTAGGTGTTGTATTACAAAGAAAAATTATTGTTCAACACAAAGTTATTGTGATTATAAAATAAATATTTTAGATAATCCGTTGTTTTAGCGGAAACACTTTGATATTTCAATATTATTAAATGTTTAAATAAAAAAACTTTGTTATAAATATCATAATTGATTACATTTTGTTGCGAAAAAATATAATCAATTGAGATATTTATAACAATTTTTTTTATTTAAACAGTTAAGAAATATTAAGAATTAATTGTATCTCAATAGAGACAAAGATGTAAATTATTTGGAAACAGAAAATGGTAGTCGAGGCGTTTTCAGGGCTTATGACCTGTCATTGGTTGGGTTAAGCGATCGCTTTATGTAATACAACATTCCCCATTCTGCCCTTCTACGAACACCACGTCTGAAAATTACTTGAAAGTTGTATATATGCTACCATGTTGAGAAACACTTTAATGAAGAAATATTTTTAAACTTTTTGAAAACCGACGTTTTAGTGCGTATAAATTATATTATTGGGTTAATTTGTGATATTACCGAATAATCAATGAAAAAGCTATCAATTCTCTGCAAGAGAAGTTTATCTGGAGTAATGAACTGCCAATGATACCGGAAAAAAGCCAAAAGTGAAACATTACCGAGAAACTCGCAGTTTTTGTCAAGGAATTTCTGCATGATCTATCAACAAATATTTTTTACACAGCAAACATTCAAGTTTTTCATTAATAAACAAGACATAAATAAGCCAGATAACCATCAAATATTGCAATTATTCACAGTTGTGTAAAGTAAAACAAATCCGTTAATTAAACTCAATCGGCACAGTTTAACTGCATTCTTATAGTTCAAAAAATCGGTTACAATACATGGAATCGTTTCTATTTCTTCCGTTACAATTAATTAAAATAATTGGCTTTTTAAGATTCTACGTCTTAGGTGCGGACACATGATTCTAGGGTGGATGTACGAGTTGGCAAAAATGTTGATTATGTTAGGAGATATAAATCACGATTGAATTAATACTTTAAACAAAGAAACGCCTAGTTACTGAAATTACAAGTATAATGTAATAGCAAGGTTACCAAAACCAATACACGTGTTAACTTCAATTATAATTTATAACTTCGTGTATAAAAAATGAAATAAATTAGGGCAATAGGAAGGGAATCATTAAATATGAAATAAATAATAGGCTTACGAATAATTAAGTTCGTAATATGGCCTTTCTGGGGTGTGTTGGAATGTTTGCGTTTTCCTTTAAATATACTATCTGAAACTATGTCATTGTATGGTTGTGATTTCAATATAATTTGATGATAACAAATTAATTTTGTTATTTGAAATTTCATGGTAGAAGTTCATTTTGATTAATGAATGACTTTGCCTGTGTATCACAATTGATATTTTTTTAATTAAAATTATTCAAATTGACATAGGAACAAATACACATAAAGGCTAAAAAATATTGTTAAAATTAGTAATTAAATTAGTAGTAGTTAGTAGTAATTAGTATAAGTATAGTAGTATAGTACATTAAAAACTTTTCCCCTATACAATCTAGCAAAAAGATAATAATACTACCTTCAACTTTTGTCACCTTTCATATTAATGTAAGCTACTTTCTTTTATTGTTTATCGCCTTTAATTTATTATGTTTCATCGTTTTAACTCTATATTATATGTAATTGTTCCTTCTGTTTTTATTATTATTATGATTATAATTATTATTTGTTCCACCTTTAATATTCTCTCCGATAAATAGTTACCAACCGTGATTTTAATTAAAATAATTAGGTACCTAACTCAACTCCAGCAAGAACTTCAAAATTATATCAAAGAAATTATTCAAATTGAGATAGGAACAAATACACATAAAGGTTCGCAAAAACCACGAAAAATTGACATTTGATTTATTATAGTTACACCTGATAGTGTCAACATAGGTTGACGAAACAGCTGTCGCGTAAAATAAAATACAATTGTGATAAATAAAAATAAGTTTTATAATTTGACAGTTTATAACGTTAAAGTATCATAGTGTTTCGGCCAAAACAATGGACTATTTAAAAAATATTGTGATTGATAAAATAATAATCAAAATAATCAGACAGATAAACCATTATGTCGTTTCCTCGCGAAGAGTGACAGAGAGAGAGAGAGTAGACCGCCACACTACTCTTCCCTGACACGCCTTTTTAGTTGTCTCATTAATTTATAAAGCGATTCAATTCATGTACGTCGATTCTTTCGACTTTTTAATTGGTCAACCTTTAAAATTGGACAAATATGGTCATTCCACGGTCTATCTGTACTCCATTCACATCGTTAAGATGTACTTTCTTAACCAATATTTCTTAATCCATGCGGTCCATATGTCCTATTATTCAATTACGTCGGACAACCTTTCAAAATGAGCTTAAAATTATAACTCTAAAAACTCATAAAAATAATTTTAACGCTATAGCAAACTGCAAACCTTAAATGAATCGTGCCTATTGTTTTACGTCACGTACATACATAAATTAAAAGTTAAAAGTACATTGTACAATATAACCTTCAATAAGTTACAAAGAAATATAAATTACTTCAATTACGTTTAATTATGTGGGTATATTCAATTGCCGATTTCACAATTGAATAATAAAGTAATTGGTGTTTAGTACTTCTTGCGTATAAATTATTAAATATTTTATTAGGAACCTAAACGCAGTAATGCAAGGTAAATCTACTATCGCTTGAGCAACGATGTAAAACTACAAATACAATGTATAAAAAAATGTTTTTATGGAGTAGAATTTTAAATAATTTTACATCTGTGTCAAGACTAACGCTTACTTATTTTATTTGAGGTATTTGAGACATATCGTTTTTCACGTATTTTTTTTATTTAAACTATCGTATGAATAACTTATTTGTGTTTATTATTTGAGCAATAATCATAAATTCCGCTTCAAATATTAAATATTCATCTTTCTTCTTCTTTAGGTGCCGTGCCAGGTCCCCCCAACGTTGGCGATCACTACAGCAAAGGTATTCGCCATAGTGATTCCCGGGAAAAGGTGACCAGAGTGGTTTCCTGTTGCCTTCTCTGGCGGATTTTTCTGTCGGGGTTATCTTCCCTTAGCTGGTTGGATCTGGTTTGGAAGCACCAGAAACTCGCCTTTCATCCCCTCGTTATCTGCTGTGATCACACGGTTATGAGTGTGATCCCATTGCCCGGGGCTCGCGACAGGGACGCTAACGAGTTGGACTAGTCAGTAGTGTTGCCGGTGGAATGCAACTGGGCGTTTCGCAGCATTTTATAGAATCACACCCTCCAGCAAGATGTGACTCGCCGCGACCCTACTGAAAATTCGAACCCCAAATATGAATGAAAACATATCTACGTTTTCTTAAAGTTTCATAACATTTTATGAGAGTAAGATATTTCGCTTTGCAAAGGCTTTTTCAAAAATATTTAATAACGCCTTAACAAGTCGAAACATATCACTTTCAAAAAACATTACGAAACTTCTAGAAAACATACGTTTTCTTTAATATCAAATTCTCAATTTGTGGAACAGCATTCATTGAATAGCAAAATAATAATAATAACCGTTCATACATTGTGCCATGCACACAGGTCGATTTTAACGACTTTTCAAGCGACTTACATGTATTATTTAGTTGATTTGATCTTGCCACGTTATCCTCAGTTTACAAGTATTGTTTGTTCCGTTTACATAACGACATATATTTTTTAATCATTCTTTCTTCATTCATTCATTCCATGTGTCCAAACCATCTTACTGTTCATTTAGTTATTTTGTTCATAACACTTTCATCCGCACTGCATTCATTTCTTGTATTTGCATTTGACTCTATCACATACAGATTTACCATATATTATTTGAAAAGATCTCATTTTATTCTACTTACATTCTTCTTTTGCCAATTCCCTACATAAGAGTCGGTACAAGAACAACAATATGCATTGCCGTCTTAACTTTTTTGGATAGACTTGTATAACTGTAAATAAAAACATAACTTATTTAAACGGGCGTTTCTATCAGTTTTAATAATAATCAATAAATTTATTTAATTATTATATTATAACAAACATTTTTTCATTGACCATTATCCTTTTAAAAAGGTTCTTAATTTTTTGTAATTTTATTCGCTTGAGAAGTTTGTTGATTATAAGTGTTAATTTTTACATATACCATTGTTTTATCTGAAACGCTATGTTACATCAACATTATTAAATGTTTAAATTTAAAACACTGTTATTTCGTATCACAATTTATTTATCCGAGTTTGTCTTGACAGCTGTTACACTAACCGATGTTGGCATTAACTGTTAATTTTTACGTTAATTTTTATCTGTTAATTTTTACGCGTTAATTAAATGTGTTTTAATCACATTTAAATAATTAAAAAAATATTTTTAAATGCATTTGTAAATATTTCTCTTTTTCTTTTTTTATATACTTTGTACATACAACACTATTAAAATTACATATCAAACATGTTTCGGACAACCAGTACTTCTTCAGTGATACATATAATAAAGAAACATATTTAAAATATTACGAAATTGTTTACAAATATTATCAATTTTGCCAGATGTTAAACATCTAACATCTGTCAAAATTTTATAATATTTTAAATATGTTTCACTGAAGAAGAACTGGTTGTCCGAAACATGTCTGATATCTAATTTTAATAGTGTTGTGTATACAAAGTATATAAAAAAAAGAAAAAAAAAAGAAATGAAACATCTACAACACAAAATATGGCGAACATAGAAGACATTTGTAAATTTTTATTATATCGTTAATAGTTTACAAGAGTTGATAAAAATAAATTTATTCAATGAGATAGGTAAGTACGTAATATATTAAAGTCCCTTTTCATTTTATATTATCAATATTACGACAATTAAGTGTATCTAAACCAATAATTCCGGCGTTAAAACTATTTTGTTACCCAAGTATCTTAACCTACGACCTTTGCACATTGTGTCCGTTACAAGTATGGTAATTTAGTCACTAAAGCCAACAAGCATCCCACTCGAACAAGAATTAGTTAAGTAGGCGCACGATCTTAGACGTGAAAAATTAGACCTAATTCTAAAATACAAATAAGGTGGATACTTAAAATCAAGTTATTTCGTAATATTTATTAATTAAATGCACCAAGATATTTATATAAAAAATCAACAAAGAATATATATATACTAAAAGCGATAATTTCACAATTTTTACGTAAAATTTTAAATGTTCTGCAAGTCTAAGCATTAGTCAAAGTAAGGACGATTGTATTGTATACGATTTTTTAAATTAAAAATTACGCTATTTAATTTGTTTACCCGAATTAACCGGTTTCTGTCCCGTCGGAGCTTCGTCAGGGTTACAGAAACTTTTAAATTGAAAGAAAAAAATGTGAACATTTTAGCAGTTGTCATAAGCGTGTTTTAGAAATTTGTTAGAAATGTTTAGAATTTGTTTCAAACCAAATTTGAATTATTTAATTAAAATTCTTAAGGTTGTTGTAATATAGATCATTTAAAAAATATTGTTTCTTTAACCATGATATAAAACTCCACATCAAATAATTAATACATATTATACATTTGTTTGAAAAACAACATTTGGTAATGCCTTCGCAAGGCGAATTATGTCATTCAAATAATATATAAAATCATTACTGTTAAAATTAAAACACTTTTTATTCACTCTGAGTGTCGCGATAGCTGTTTCGCCAATCAATATTGGCATCATCAGGTGTTACAATAAACTTTTTCTCTTTACAATAAATTTTTCGTTAGTATAAACTATAAGGTTTTTTGTAACACCTAATGATGCCAACATCGGTTGGCGAAACAGCTGTCGTGACACTCTCAGTGAATAAAAAGAAATTGTGATATTAGAACAGTGTTTTAATTTTAACAGTAATAATGTTGTAGTATCACAGTGTTTCGGCCAAAACAATGGACTATTTAATATAAGATAAAACTTCTAGAAGAAATTTTCATCCGTATTAATGATTATTTTATGTACTCGTAAAAACTCTCATCGTAAACATAAAATAAATATTTAATAAAAATAAAAATATGCGTTTTGTAGAAATATTATTTATTATGGGTGACATGTTTTGTCTGACTGATAATCTAGCAAAAATATATATGTCACTTCCATAAAGTACTATATAACTTCTAGAAATCTAACGTTTTCGTTAGTACATAATATATACAATAGAGTTATACATTAATTTCACTACCACAACATCAATTCTTCAGCTCAACGTTTTTAAGCCAGTTCAGCCTCTTAAGTTGTGGAGCTAGGAGATTCCCCTCCTGCCATCAACAGCAACCCTCGTCAACCCTCTATTTTATCGCCATTCATCAAGTGCAGCAAATCTTATTTTTATTTCCGAATCACATGCCCTAAATATGAAATCAATCACCTAACAGCATTCTTCATCCAATTAAAAAAATATTGAATAAGTTTTTTATTTAATTTTATTACTAGATAGAAAAAAATATCCGAAAAAGAAGTATAAATTAGACTAGAAAGAGTTCATAGTTGTCAATAATGTATGTGTAATAACACACTTTTCTAACGACTAAATAAAAAAAACATGACGAGAGTAATTTGTCTTCAATGCGTTTTATATCCGGGAATTGATGAGTTTTTAAGCAACTGAAATAACTGATAAAAAACGTGCGTGTATCATTGATATGATAATTGAACTTAAAAAGTGTGTCTAAAAAGTAAAACGTAAAAATTTTGAGAAATGTAGCACTTTGGTAATTGACATAATGGTTGTTTTTTTCTCATTTCCGAATCAACACGAGGTGTTACGAAATATTACGAATGCGAGATCAGCATAATGTGTTATACGTGTTACGTATGTGTGTATCGAGTCTGAGAGATGTCTGCATCTAAGAGAAAGGAGAAAGTATGATATGTATTGTATATGTTTGTGTGTATATTGCTTCAAAATGTGTCTGTTGGTATCCTTATAAATTTTAATTTATTTAAATTATTAAAAAAATGTTCTTGAAGTGTCAGGAAAAGAAGAAATTTGGCTAAAAAACCTTCAAGAATGATTTATTAATATTACAACAATTTATTTGAACCCAATAACTGTACTCGTATACAATTTTAGAGCTATTGATTATCATAATCAAATCAAATCACTTTATTTTATCATAACATTTATCAAATAAAATGATATGTCAATGGTAGCTAGTCTATCGCCATTTATATTGTCACGTGAATTCTACTTGATTAATGACAACGTAAGAATTTTTTTCCCCCATTGTGATCGCCGGGAATCAAACTCGAAACCTTCGTTTTGGCAATCATGGCTGTTGCCACTGTGGCACGAATGTAGCCAGTAGTTAAATTATAATAATTGAAAACGTGTGCTTTCTAGGAGTTTTATTTTATTTCATGGGAATGACATATTAAGCTTTGCATTATCAAAATCCTCGGCGCTACAACCCGGTGTGGGACTTGGCCTCCTCCACTCCACCTGTATTCATTCTCCAGATTTTTTTAATTTCTTCTAGCCCTCTTCCACACAGCCCGATCATCTTTTTGTTGCCTGCTGCCTTTTGGTCTCTTTTAGCGGCACACATCTGGACATTATTTTCGGTGCTCTCCCCTCTGGAATTCTTTCTATATAAACAGCCGGTATTTAGATTCCAGATATTAAAATATTATATTATACAAATAATTTTATACGGAGTTTTAGGTCATTTTTCAAGAAACAATAATTTTCTTGATAGAAACATTTGAAATAGAGTATTCTTTCTTCTATGTTCGCCATATCTTTGTGTTGTAGATGCATAATGTTTCTTTTTTATATAATTTGAATACAAAACTCAAATTCATTAAAAAAAATATATATATTTATCATGTTTCGGACTAATCAGTGATATATAAATATTGAAAATATAATAAAATTGTTTACAATAATGGTCAGTTTTGACAGATGTTATAATGATTTATGTTGGAACGTTTATGCTTTTGTTATAACAAATATTATGAATAAATTAAAAATAATAATTTAAAGTTCTTATTGGTGTTCAGGTATTAAATTACAACAAAGGAAATATTTATGTTATAAACAAAGTTATATTATTATTATTATTAAAGTTATGTTATTCAAAGTTATATTTATTTATGTTATAAACATTCAAAATTCCAACGCCATTATATTTAATATTTATGTGTTTTTTTGATGTTTGAAATAATTTTTTTTTAAATAAATGTGAGTGTTGTATACAAAGTATATAAAAAAGAAACATTAAAGTATTCTTCTTTATAATTCATTAATAGAGTTGAATATTTATTCCTAAAAATGTTTCATTGACATGTCTTTCATTATCTATGGTATCTGTGTGTCACATTTTGTTATAAATATTAACATATCATAAAAAATTGAAAGTGAGCAATAAAAAAGTGGTAGCGCCTGAGTGTATACTATTTGCATAACTCCGATATAGATGTTATTATTTAAAATATTCATATGCAAAAACTACATAACATGTTTTTTTTTCATTATTATTTACTTACTAATAATGTTGCGTAAATAAATTTGTTTTAAATAACGTATGAATATTAAGATAACACCAAATCACACTACTTATTATGACAACAAATCAAATTAAATAAAACAATTACTAATGATTTTACTATAATAACTTGATGGTAGTTCATTTTTAATAATAATGAAATTAAAAGATTTTATTTTATTAACTTATTGTATTTATTTCGACAGCACACCGTTTCGCCAAGCACCATGGCATCGACAGATTGGAGCAGTCCGTTGATGCCAGCTAGCCAGGCGAAACAGTTTAATTGAATTATATTTAACATATTCAGTGCTTCTTCTTTCGTTGCATATCCATTACAGAATACGTATTGTCTGCCTCATATAACAATATCTTCCACCTTGCAAATTTCGTGGATTATCGTGTTCCTCATTCTATCTCGAAGAGTCTTTCTTGCCTACTATTGTCCTCAGAGTCCATTTCTCTGCCACCCGTAGCGTCCGTTCTTGAGGCATCTGCTAGGCATAAATCTTTATTAGGCTTAAGCAGGTATTTTATTTTAATATAATACAATTCCGTTAGATATATAGATTAATAACTTTTTAGCACACATTCAAACTGTATTAAAATTATAAAGTTTGTGTAAATAATACTGTTCTTCTAATTCAAATTATATTCTGAACTAAAGTTCATTGTTAGTTTTTTGCACCGTCGATTACGCTTCATTGTTCAATTTATTACATTTGAAATCATATTGTTAGTTAAATGAACAAAAACACTTCCTCTTTAATTTGACAAAAGAAATCTGTTTGCAACGTTTGACATACTAAAGGAATATATTGATTTTAATATAAAAACTGATACTTATAACAATCTGATAAAAAAACCGTTTAGCTTATTATTGTTCAATACGAATTTATAAAGTGTAGACATGATTATGTCTATTTAAAAAAATACATATTTCATTTATTATAGGTGAAATAATGCAGATACATTTTTAAAAAAGATTTAATTTAATCCTATTATAGCTTAAGAATAATATTTTTTATGATTTTATTTATTTATATTTTCCTAATGATCAAAACAATAGATTAACCTAACCAAACCTAACCATCACGCGTCTCCTCGAAGGGATAGGCAGACAGAATGGACTGCCACATTTTTATTTCCTGACATATTTCTCTCGATCCTCAACATTCATATATCGTGTCATGCACGCGCGTCGATTTCTCTGACTCCTCACGTGGCCGATATTCAATATTTAATTTATTTGATCATGCCACGTTTTCCTCAGTCTTCCTCTATTTCTAGTTCCATTTACAATGTTAACATATACTTTTATTACCATTCGTTCTTCATTCATTATGTCCAAACCATCTTAATGCTCATTTCATTATTTTGTTCATAATACCATCATTCGCACCGCATTCACTTCTTATATTTTCATTCGACACTCTATCATACACAGGAAATCCACACAATCGTCAAAGAGATCTCATTTCTACTGCATTTTTCTACTTTCATCCTTCTTTTGCCAGTTCAATGCTTTGTTTCCATACATGAGGATCGGTAAAAGAACACCTATGTGGAATTTTACAATACTAATAATTTTACCATAGATTATCCATATCAATATTTATTAAGTCACTAGTTATCATAATGATTATTGAAATATAGTTGAAATAATGACAGACAATCAAATTGAATAAAAAAGCAATTCATTGAACATAATTAAAAACAGTTTTTTTGACGAAACCGTTAAAAAAATATATTTATAGTGAAATTATCTTGTGAAACAAATACGAGTACAAATATCAAAATATTGTAACGGGCGATGGCAGAGAGCTGCTGAAACCGATTGAAAACACAAATATTAGTGGATTTTAACTAAATGTACATATAACGAAACACTGAAGTTGGGCTTTTGTGTTCGAAACTTGTTAGGAATTTAAATTTTATTTAAATTAGTTTTAAAATTTTAAATGAAATAACTTTGTTTTATGTATCCCATTTATTTATTTTACGTGACAGCTGTTTCGTCAACCTATGTTGATATATTATTGTAACACCTGATGATGTCAACATAGGTTTGATGAAACAGCTGTCGCGTAAAATAAAAAAATGTGATACATGATAAATGTTAGGTGTCATAGTATAGACGCGCGTGCATGGCACGATGTATGATTGTTGAGGAAGTGAGAGAAATATGTCAGGAAAGAAAAGTGTGCCAGTCCATTCTTTCTGCCTACCCCTTCGGGGAGACGGCGTGATTGTTAGTTAGTTTTTTAGGTATCATAGTGTTTCGGCCAAAACAATAGACTATTTAATTAAATTAGTGTTGTTTACAAAGTAATAAATATTGTTCATTCATATAGAAGAAATGTTTTTTTTTTAATTTTACAGAATTTTAATTTATTTGAATTGTTTTAACTGACATCCTGCAAATAATGTAAATGATTTTTATATTATTGCAAACTTATTTTAAATTCTAGAGACATCTCTTGACTTATCGTATGTGTGTCCAAAAAATGTTTCTACATTAAACTAGTTAAATTTAGGATTTTGAAAATTTGGTTTGGTTCATGTGGTGCTTCTCTAAATTTGGAGATATTTCTCGTATAAGTGAATTGTTTTGGTCAATTTAACTGTTGCCGCACTTTATAATAGTTAATTGTGATACGTAATACGTTTGTACTGTTTTGCTGTTAAAATTATATTAGTTTTATCGTTTTTAAAAAGAATTTTGACAGGTGTAAAAATAAATTTTTCATTTGTTCCAATGACAATTTGAATAATTTCTTCATTATTATTTTAAAGTTCTTGCTGATTAAGTGCCTAATTACAGCTAATTTAAAAAACGGTGGATACGTGTAACACAAATTAAATAAACACAAAAGTCCGGATCGTCCATGTCAAAACGTGCAACATCGAAAAAAACATTATGTGTTATTACATTATGTGCTAAATTAAAAAAACGGTGGATCGGTGGAACATAAATTAAATAGACAATTATGTGCACCATCTAAAAAGAACATTTTGTGTTAAATTATTTTTATTTTGTTATTTTATTTTATATCATTGTATTTTATATTATTTGTTTTAGATTTATTTTGTGGGTGTTGGACAATCGAAGTGTGCGCGAGAGATGCCTATTGGTGGCGATGAGGTTCGCAACCCATCACACCGCGTCTCCCGCGGAGCGAAAAGAGAAGGATGGAGTGCCCCATCAATAAAAGTGTGACATTCCATTCTTTTTGCCTACCCTTTCGGGGAGACGGCGTGATGGTTAGTTAGTTAGTTATGTTTCTACATTATTCAATAATGATACACCATTATTTGTGAAAAAGAGCGGTTATTTGATTGCTGATACAAAATCGTTATTGATTGCAATAAATGCTCCGAGCACTTAAACATCGTTTGTCAGTATATAAAACTATACAAAAGTGATATCCGATTTAATTATATATCACGTTGTTAATAGAATATACTCGCAAATAGTCGGTGAAAGGACTTGATAACGAGTGAAAGTGTTTTTTATATGCATTCTACTAGGATAAAAAGTATAACATTGCCGTTTAATACACGGAGTTTCGCTTCTCAATATATTGATTAAATTATATTCTTTTTGATGTTTGATTAGTTATTATACTTTATACATTAATTATGGAAATGATGGATTTGAATTCATTGCATTATAATAGTTGATACGAAAGAAAACGTTTCTTTTCTAAAAGTTTTATTATATAATATTTTATGTGAATGACATATTCAAATCAAATCAAATCAAATCAAAGCAGTTTATTAACTCAAAAGACATATCAAACAGCCAAATGTTTAAGGGATCTATTGAGTACAGGTAAATTATTATAAAAATACAACATAATACCAGGAACGCATTAAAGATGATTCGATATTAGGAAGACAAGATACTTTCTAAAGTCAAGAGTATTTGTCCGTTGAATGTACCTTCACTAATATGAAAGACATCGATCTCCGAGGAGACCGCGTTCAGCAGACTAATTGCTCCTCCCACTGATGACATCAGAGGCAGATTGGTTCAGGTGGCCCGGTAGATAAAACAATCTGCTGTCGCTGTCGGAGAAATCTATCAGGGACAAAAAGACCAACACTCTCTAGCACCCCCTGATTAATTTAAAGAAATGAGTAATAAGATGCCTATCTCTTCGAAACTGTAAAGAATTGGTTCCGAGAATTCCCAAAAGAAATACTGTGGGATAGAGCCACGGGTAACTACCATACTCTCTCATGTAGAGACACCTCAGCATTTTTTTCTGAACCCTCTCCAGCTTAACGGAATATCTTGCCCCGTGAAAACTCCATATCACAGAACTACTTTCGAGTCTGCTCCGAACCAACGCGTTGTGGAGGATATATGTTTCACCTGTCTAAGGCATTATCAATGTTGATTAACCCTGTTTGACCCGTACGTCATAGGTTTGTCATCGCTGCCCTGGGTAGTAGCAGAAATGATCCTTGCAGGCAGGTCTAACTCAATCTGATTGTAGCATTATGCATACTGATGATACACGTATTGAAATAAATAAATAAATGAATATATTAGTAAGAAACTATAATATGTTTTTTATTGAACGAACTGCATTAGCACTTTCGCTTCTTTTTATGACTGTACTAAAAACATATTCATAATAAATGATTATGACATTCGTAAGAAATCTGACAATAAAGTATACTTAGTATTTTTTCGTTTGAATCACTTTTTATGTTAAAATAATATTACAAATTGTAAGCAATTGGCAAAAAATATGCTTTTATTTAAATTTAATGCGATTATATTATTATAATATAAAGAAGAGAAAATTTTAAACATGTTATTTTCAAAACAAACTAACTAACCATCACGTTGTTTTTCCGGAAGGGTAGGCAGAGAAGGTGGACCGCAGTACTGCTCTGTCTTGACATACCTACCTAGATTCCTCTACATTTATTCATCGTAACATGCTTGCTCGTCAATTTTTCCGTCTTCTAGTATTTCCGCCTTTCAGTATTTGATTAATTTAGTCATGCCATGCTTCCCTTGGTCTTTCACAGCTTCAATTTCCACTCACACTGCTTTTATTCAACATTTTAACCATTCTTCTCTCGTCCATTCGTTCCATATGTGGAAATTTCTCAGGGATCCTTTTTTAATTTTACTTATGATGCAATCATCTGCTTACATTTTTTTTGTCATATTCAGAAGTAAAAATATCATAATTGTCGTATAAGACTTTTAAAATAAAGAATTCTACACGTTGGATTTCAAAGTTATAATTTCTTCTTCTGAATCTTGGTTTAGGTCTTTTGGCCTGCTTATCTGTGCATCAAGTTCCTTCAAGTGTCCTTGCTTCCACCCATCCACTCATACAACTGTGGAACAAAATTAAATAAAGACAAATTAATTTAAACTTGGTTAACCAGAAAATCCTCTGTATCAAATCTTATTTTTAATCAAAATATAAAAAAAATTGAGTTTCACAAAAGAAAAACGTGAATATTTTATTTTATAAATATATGATTTACTATATAGTTTTAGATTTTTCTACTTGGTAGTAAATCTGTCAAAAAATATTTAATTTAATAGAAGTAAGATGAAAAAAAAATATATGTATTTAAAGAGTGAATAAAGAATTAACATTTTTGTTTAAATTTTTATAAGAAATGAATGCAGTAGGAATGAAAGTTTTATGAAAAAAATATCGGAAGAATCATTAAGATGGTTCAGACACATGTAAAGAATGAATGAAGAAATAAAGGAAAAGAATGTTTATGTAAAAGTTAAAACGGAACTAGAAATAGAAGAAGAGCGAGAAATGTTGTTAAGACAAATCAAATTAAATATTAGCCACGCGAGAAGTCGGAGAAATCGACGTGTGTGCATGACACGATATATGAATCTTGAAGAAATAAATGAATCATTCTTTCTGCTTATCTCTTCTGGGAGGCGTACTGGTTAGTTAGTTAGTTTTTAAAGAATTTGCTTTGCCCCAACATTTATTACACTATGAGGTGACTGCTGACTTGGAGAACGTCGACGGTAAGGAGAAGTGCAGGGCGACCGCCTATGGTGAAAGGATGATCTGAACAGACGCGTCGGAATAACCTGGATGCAGTCTGCACAAGACAGAGTAACACGAAAGCGAATGGAGGAGGCCTTTGTCCAGGAGTGGACGGGAATAGGCTAAGGAAGAAGAAGAAGAATAGGTGATAGGAAGCTTTTAAAATAATAGAGATACACATGTTTATTACATGGTTTGAGTATAATCATATAGTGCAACTGAACCACATACCTTCATTGAGCGTACAATATTATCAGGAAATCATATCTATACGTGTGCCTTCTTGGTGGAAATTCCTACTTACTTCCGGAAACGGAGTGAACTATTACGAGAGCCCAACAACGGGTTGTAACGTAACGGAAAAGGAGATTCTTACAACCGGAAGAGAGGTGTCGGTTTATCGGAAGCTGCTAGTGAAACCACTGAATACAAACTTTCAGATGCGAACGCAATTTACATGTGGAGCAATGAATATTCAAGATAGACATCTGTTGTGTGTGAGATTGCAATCTGGTACTTTAAACGCACTTTAGTAATGGATTGAGTGGATTGTCTAAGTTACAAAACAGCTGTTGTACTTTGGTCAAATACGCAATTTAATTATACACGTACTTTGCAATCTACGTACAATACACCACAAAAATAAATAACAAATGTATCATAAACGCTGCTTAGCATTATATTATGTTAGATAAGGTTGAGTCAAACCTTTTATTCGAGCGCGGCATTTGATTATAAATTTGAAAAGGTCGATTTATCTTCTCTCAATCAACATGCCTTTAGTCATGCCGATAAAGGGCCATTTGGATCTGAATCAAATCGATTGTATTATTATTGTTACTCTATGTATTATCAAACTCTACCTTTCACAATGATTGTGTTTTCTTCTGTAGATCTAATATTAGGTCCTTACATATGAAATTGGCGTTTTGTACGGGAGGAACATAAAGTTGATTTTTTTAAATATAATATATTTATTTAATCAAAGTATGTACCATTGCTATCAATGCACTTTTGCCATCTCATAGGTAGTTCATCGATCCCTTTACTAAAAAAAACATTCGGACGGGAATCAATAAAATCTTTGAAGTCGGTTTGGACTGCCCCATCGGAGTTGAATTTTTTCCCTTGCAAGAAGTTATCCAAATTTCGAAAAAAATAGTAATCTGTTGGGGCAAGGTCCGGAGAGTACGGTGGATGTCTTAGACATTCCAATTGAAGCTCTTCTAATTTGGTAGCCGTCTGTTGTGCAGTGTGTGGTCTAGCGTTATCATGAAGCAGCAGTGGCCTAGAGCGATTAACCAGCCTCGGTTGTTTAGCAGCTAGCTTTTCCATCATGGTTTGCAGTTGCTGACAATAGACATCTGCCGTAATCGTCTGGCCAGATTTAAGAAAGCTGTAGTGAACGACACCAGCACTAGTCCACCAAACGCTCACAAGTAACTTTTTTGGAGTCAATTTTCGCTTGGGGCATGGTTTGGCTGGTTCGGCAGGGTTCAGCCATTGCGATGAGCGCTTCCGATTATCATACAGGATCCACTTTTCATCACAGGTAATGATTCGATTCAAAATCCTTCATTATTGTGCCGGTTGAGTAATGCAACGCAGCAGTCAACGCGCGTTTGTTGATTTGCTTCACTCAATTCGTGAGGTACCCACCTTTCAAGCTTTTTCACCTTCCCAATTTGCTTCAAGTGGATTAAAACAGTTTTATCACTAACACCGCAGCCTGCAGCTAACTCGGACGTGGTTTGCGATGGATCCGCTTCCACAATAGCCTTCAATTCTTCATTATCAACTTTGGTCTCCGGCCGTCCACGGGGCTTGTTCTGCAGGTCGAAATTTCCAGAACGAAAACGTTGGAACCAAAAACGCACTGTGTTTTCTTTTGCGGCACCGTCGCCATACACATCATTAATCCTTCGAGCCGTTTCTGCAGCACTGGTGCCACGGTGGAACTCGTACTCGTAAATAACGCGATATTTCAAGTTTTCCATTTTGTAAACTGAGTGACGCAAAGAAAAAAAACAATTATGGAAAAAACAAATGAATTATAATTTTCAAAACACAAATACTTGAGTAAATAGCTGTATAAATTTGAATTTGGAATTCCTAACCAAAGAGAAGATATTTGAGATCAAAGTTGCCAGTACGGCAAAACGCCAATTTCATATGTAAGGACCTAATATTATTATTTTGTTGAGAGGCTCTTTACATCTTTACAGTGCGAGCCAAATCGATGTATAGATTAAAGCTATAATATTGATTCTCATCATATAAGTAGCTAATGTGTCGCCATTTTATTGTCACGTGAATTCTTAACAGGCCAAATGCAGTGTGATAATCACACTGTCATCGCCGAGAAAAGAAACCTGGACCTACGGTGTTGCAGTCGTAGTCATTGCCTACTCTAACACGAATGTCGTGATTGTTCTCCAGAGGGTTACTTCTCCTGTGAGGTGGAATTCTAGCTGTCCTTCTATCTTTTAGGAGGACTTCCACGAGGACGAATCCCGTCAGGCTGATTATATAGGGGAGTCTGGACTTGGACATGGCCGTATCAGTTCATCCTACGCTGTCTACTCCATCTTATAATATTCTCATATTCACATGTCTGTCTTATTCTGGTGTTCTTCCGTCTCTTATTGTCATGCCTGTGATCATTTCTGATGTCTTCATCTCGGAAGTCCTCAAAACTTGTTTGGTCTTGACTGTGTCTGTATTTGCTATAACGCTGTATTGGTCTTTCGCAAGTTTTATAAATTATCTTCTTACTCTTAATGACCATCGCGTTTTAATAATAATAAATGGTCAATTCAACGTATAGTTATGTCAAATTACGAATTAACTAACTAACCTAGGCAAGTAGGATGCACTGCCACACTTTTCTATCCTGACATACTTCTTGAGCTTCCTCTTATATAGGTTTACAACGGGACTGTACAACCCCCCAGTGGATGCCTTTTACGGGGGCGGGCGGTAGCGGATCCAGAGCCAAATAGGGGGCGTTAATATCATCAAGGGAAGGGGGAAGGGCGTGATGTAAATATTTAATAAATTAATTATAAAATACCGTTTTCATCCATCAGCATTTCTTTATCTACATATCAATGAGAATTAGGTTTACGTATAGTTAATTTGGTTTAGTTTTGTCGGAAGTTTTTGCAAGTTTAAATTAAATAATAAGTTCTTTGTATATTATATTTGTCGCAGGGAAATTATGAAAAAGTTAGATGATCAATTCACGGACGATGTTGAAATTACAACTCTGTAGGCAATTTACCTGAAGAAAGTAAGTGATATGATTAAATTTCTTAACTGTAGATGAAATAATAAAAGAAAAGATGAAATAATGTTGTTTAGATATTAAAAGGATTTATTTTGTAAACCATGCATTATTAGATGTAGATTAGGTAATATAACAAAAGTTATTGAAGCACTTATTATTTATTCGAAACTAATTAACAAAAGAAAAAAATACTAAAGCAATATTTTTGGTAAAATTTTAAACATTTTAAGTGAATGTAATTAATAATAATGTTCAATTATTTTTATTAAAACACGTTACAAATTAAGCTACCTTAATTACAGGCAGACATTTTTTTGTTAACATTGTTTTTTGTTGTTGTTATGGATTAGGATTTAGGATTGTTCACAGGAATACTTCTACAGAAATTTTTCCTGCAATCTCACGCATTAGGTTAGGTTAGGTTTATTTCATAAAAAGTTAAGGTATTTGATCAAATCACGTAGTTTCTTTAGGGAAATCATCCCATATAGTTGTAATTTTAACATCTTCCGTGAATTGATCGACTATCTTAGGGATTTGATGAAATATCTGTTTTATTATCTCCCTGTAACATTGGAACACAATATTGGATTGGGCCGAGAAAACTGAACCGCAGAGCCCAAAATAAGAATTGGACCAAGCTGGGAAGCTTTCATAAAAATGAGTTACATTTAAAACAAACAAACAAACTATCACCATCACCTCCGTAGGTGTAAGCAGAGAGAATGGACCGCCACACCTTATCTATCCAGGCAGGTTTGCCGAGGTTTCTCGAGATTCCTCCACATTCATACAACGAGTCATACACGCACGTCGATTCCTCCGACTTCTAACATGACCAACTTTTAATATTTGATTAATTTGGTCATGCCATGTTTTCGACTCCGTACTCCATTTACATCATTAACGTACACTTTCTTAACCATTTTTTATCCATCCATGCGTTCTATATGTCCGAACCATCGCAGCGATCCATTCATAATTTTGTTCATAATACCTTCTTTCGCTTTACAATCCTTTCTTATAACAGCATTTGAGATTCTGTCGTATATCGTTCTACCACACAAACGTCTTAGGGACCTCATCTTTTCCGCATTTATTAAAATTAAAAAAAAAAAACAGAAAATACCGATCAACCTGAAAAGAAAAGTTAATGAAGCGTGTGTGCTACCGGTTGTTACTTATGGCCTCGAAACTGTAACAATATCCAAAAAAAGTGCTATGGAAAGAGCCATGTTAGGAATAAGCGGTGATGGCAGCAGAATCGAAAATTTCCAGGAATATATAATACATACGAGTATACCGTACATATGTTATTACTTACTTACTTCCTATGGCCATACAACTCTTGATGAGTTTTAGCCTCCTTGATGATTTTTCGCCAAGCTTTTCTGTTCTGCGCCTCTATTCTGCGCCTTTTGCTCCCAGCAGTCCGATTCACCCAACCTAGCCAGATCAGCCAGATCATCCATGTCCATTAGGCGCTGTCTAGGCCTTCCTAGAGGTCTTACTCCAGTCGGTCTAGACGCGTACAGGGTCTTGATTGCTCTGGTCTCTTCGGCTCGGCATACGTGCCCAATCCATGCTAGGCGACCGGCTATTACGGTGCTCGTTATAAGGGGCTGCTGGGTCATCGTACGGATCTCTTGGTTGGTCCTATGCCTCCAAGTTTCCACTACAACACCGGGTCTGGTATTCAGATATTGGACACAGGCATATGTTATTAATTCACATTTAATGTCTGTTTGCATATTTATGTAGCTGGGTCCATCTTTCTTACGTACGGCGTACTTATGTACGCGTATTATTTTTACATTAAGCTTGAAACTAACGCCGATTCATGTTTTTACAAATATGAGAGTGTTTTAAGCACGCATTATCTTAATCTTAACCTTAATGAATCTTTTAATTGAAAATATCCTACATGACAATATGAAATTTGTCGTTATGACATAACTATGAAAGCGAAATGAATCATGAAATAATGATGTTTTGAAATTTAATATTACTTAAATATAAGACATTAGTAAATTACATTTTAATTCTTCCGGGCTACTTTTTAAGTACGGTGTCATTTATGACTATAAGTTTGAAATTCGTCTTCCATTTATAAAAAAATGACTAATCAACTTTCGCTAATGTCACTTTTTGGAAATGGGAATCGAATGAATTATTTTAAATTTAAATTAATTTAAAACAATCAAAATAAATTTTTAAATTCAAAGATGATAAATATAAAATAATTTCTTAATAAATTATATTATCAAGCAAATGCCAGCGGAAAGCATAGTAAGATAGTAAGAATCTACAAAACATGCATCAAGCCTATAATGACTTACGGAATCGAAGCATGAGCGGATACTATCAGAACAAAACATGTCCTAATAACAGCAGAATTGAAAGAATTGAGGCCTATCATGGCTAGAACCTTTAGAGACAAGATACCTACTCAAGAGATTCGCAGAACCTGCAAGATAGATGACATGGTGTGATGGAGTAGGCAGAGAAGACGATTCTGGTGGGACTACATCGAGTGGATGAACCGTGAATCGTGATGTATGAGACTCCAGGGGGGCATTGACCACCAGGACAACCACCAAAGAGATGGAGAGAACGCTGAATATTTTTATCACAGAACCAAATTTGATATCCTGTCTAAACAGACAGGAAACTAACTAAGTAACCATCACCCCATCTCCTCGAAGAGACAGGCAAAAGTAATGGACCGTCTCACTGTTTTTTCCTGATATACTTCTCTCGCTTCCTCCACATTTATACATCATGTCATGCACGCACGTAGATTTCTTCGACTCCTCACGTGACTGCAATTCAATATTTGATTTATTTGATCGTACCACGTTTTCCACAGTCTTCTTTTATTTCTACTTCCATTTACATCATTACATATTCTTTCTTTAATATTCTTTCTTCATTCAATCTTTCCACGTGTCCAAATCATCATAATTACCTTTTCATTATTTTATTCATAACACTTTCATTCGCACTGTATTCCCTTATTATATTTTCATTCGACATACTATCATTCATAGTTTTTCCACGCATTCGTCATTCTAATCGTTAGAGATCTGATTTCTACTACATTTATTCTACTTTCATCCATCTTTTGCCAGTTCCATGCTTCGCTTCCTTACATAAGGCTTATCAAGGGATTCTTTGAGAATTCCGTCATCTTGGAGTCTATCCATCTTTATGTTCCGGATGGTTATCTTCGACAGCGTCAGCACAGACTGTTTTATCTCCCAACATGCAAAACCAACCTGCCTCTGGTGATGCCGGTGGGGAGAGCAATCAAACTGCTAAACATGATCGCTTCGGAGATCGACGTCTTTCATATTCGTGAAAGTACGTTCAGAAGACAAATACTCTTGACTTTGGAGAGTATCTTGTATTCCTAATGTCGAACTATCTCGCATGCGTTCTGGTATTATATATTTATTATATTTAGCCTGTTCTCAATAGATGTCTTAAACTATAAAAAAAGGTTTGTAATAAAACTAACTAACTAACCATCACGCCGTCTCCCCGAAGGGGTAGGCAGAAAGAATGGACTGCCACACTTTTCTTTCCTGACATATTTCTCTCGCTTCTTCAACATTCATACATCGTGTCATGCACGCGCGTCGATTTTTCTTACTCCTCACATGGCCGACATTCAATATTTGATTTATTTGATCGTGCCACGTTTTCTTCGGTCTTCTTCTATTTCTGGTTCCATTTACATCATTAACATATAATTTTTTTACCATTCTTTCTTCATCCATTCTTTCCATATGTCCAAACCATCTTAATGATCCTTTCATTATTTTGTTCATGACACCATCATTCGCACCGCATTCACTGCTTATATTTTCATTCGACACTCTATCATACACATTCGTCTAAGAGATCTCATTTCTACTGCATTTATTCTACTTTCATCCTTCTTTTGCCAGTTCCATGCTTCGCTTCCATACATAAGGGTCAGTAGATGAACACCATTGTGCACGGCCATTCTAGCTTTTTGGATAGGTTTTTTTTTTTTTAATATTGTGTTTTGTATAATTGTGTGTTTGTAATATCATTTGAGAAAATAAACTAATTTGATTTGATTTGATTGATAAGGGTCAATACAAGAACACCTTTGTTCACTGTCATTTGAGCTTTTTTGGAGAGGCTTTTGTTTGTCATGATAACTTTAAGTGCCCCATTTACGAGATGGGACTATAAACAGAAGAAGAAGAAATATATTCTGATACAAAATCGTATTATTCTATGTGGCTGGGTAGCATTTTCTAAGAAAATCGTTTAGCAGCTAAACCATATTAAATCGCAGCTATTATTTTGAATACAAGTCATGCCGCGTTTTATTTCACATTTCAAATAAGTTTATCGTGAAAACCTTAATGTAAAATGAGCAAGTGTTGCATGGCATGTCAAATTATGATGAAATGATAATATGTTCATGTCGTGACTGTATTAAATATTACGCAATTAGACAGCTTAAGTATTGGGTGAATCGTGTTTATATTCTCGAACTGATGTATCTTTTCTGATAAAAATCTTATTGTATGGGGGTAATAATAAGACCTGCATAATTCCCGGTGTTATTTTTTTTTTCAATTAGGATCAATTTATTGAATTCTAAACAATGTAAAAAAAAACTAACTATCACGCCATTTCCCCGGAGGGGTAGGCAGAGAGGATTGATCGCCACAATGTTCTGTCCTGGCATACCTTTCGGGATTACTCAACATTCATACATCGTACCATGCACGCACGTCGATTATTCCGACTTCGAATGTGGCCGCCTTTTGGTAATTGATTAATTTGGTCATGCCATGTTTTCCTCGGTCGACCTAGGCTTCTTTTGACACTCACGCTGCTTGTGTACAACTTTTTAACCATTCTTCTCTCATCCATTTGTTCCATATGTCCAAACCATCTCAGGGATTATTTTTTAATTTTATCCATGATGCAGTCATCTGCCTTACATTTCTCTCTTATTTCATCGTTCGGTATTCTCTCATACAACGTTTTCCCGCACATTCTTCTTAGTGCTCTCATTTCTACAGCGTTTATCCTGCTTTCATACTTCTTTTGCCAGCTCCAAGTTTCACTTCCATACATGAGGGTTGGCACTAGAACTCCATTGTGTACTACCATCTTTGCTTCTGTGGATATATTTCTATTTGCAGTAATGACTTTGAGTGCGCCATTTATTTTATTCCCAGCACCAACCCTTCTTTCGATGTCTTTCAAAGAAACATTGTATGATAGACAGACTTTCAAACAATGTATGATAGAATATATAATGAGGAAGTAACAATGGAATGTAGCGTGGATGAATGCGTCCTAAATAAATTAAGAAACGATCACAAAGTTGGTTTAGACGTATGAAAAACGAATGGATTTGAATTACCACGCCGTTTAACTAGAAGGGTAGGCAGAGAGGATGGACTGCCACACTGTTCTATCCTGACATACCTCTTGCGCCTCTTTAACATTCACACGTCTAAAAATAAATCCAACAATCGAAACATCTATTTTAAGTTAAAGTTTAAGTGCGCAAAAGGGTAAACCACACATTTTATTGGATTAGAGAGATAGTCATATAAAGGTTTATCGTTTTGAATCTAAAACATGACAAATTGTATCAATAAAGCTTTTATAAGACGTAGAATACATTACTTCTTGTTTCACCCAGTACGAATTTATATCTTTATGCTACGAATCCGGCATTTAGCACGTATATCTCGAGAGTTGCGGAGAAATTGTTACAACTTCCATTAAATGTATTGCAATTAAATCAGGAAATGCATTTGCATCCGTCATTTGATTAAGGTGACAGATTTACTATGCTTACATTGTATTCACAAATGGATTTTACACAACTTCCGTAAGGTAGTATAATAAAGCTTCTAGAAAGCACGAATTAGCTTTACATGCTTCAGACGGGGACCATGACGGGGACGACTCTAAGAAGTGCAAAAGCGAATTGACGAAAGGGCGCCGTAGCGTTCTATAAATGTTCAGGGTGTGTTATTTCTTCTCCGATCTCAATCTAAAGTTTGGTTTGCAGTAAGACGACGCATCTCCTCTTCCACTCCGCTCGGCCCTCAGCAACTCTCTTCAACTCCGCATAAGAGGTGCAGCCCATATGACGACCTTCGTGGTCGGATGGTAAGTGCATTGACTGCCACCCCGAAGGTTCCAGGTTCGATTCCCGGCGAGGGCAGTGTGATTGTCACACTCTTTATTCTGGTGTAGAATTCTCGTGACAATAAAATAATAGATTAGCTACCTATCACATGTCACGAGAATCACTATGATAGCTATAATAATACCCTTTACATCGATTTGGCTCATGCTGTCATGATGTAAAGAGCGATTCAACAAAATAATAATAATAAATATATATATATATATATATATATATATATATATATATATATATATATATATATATATATATATATATATATATATATATATATATAGTATATATATATATATATATATATATATATATATATATATATATATATATATATATATATATATATATATATATATATATATATATATATATATATATATATATATATATATATATATATATATATATATATATATATATATATATATGATATATATATATATATATATTATATATATATATATATATATATATATATATATATATATATATATATATATATATATATATATATATATCTCGGCAAATCTGATCTAGGTACTCCTGGCGAGGTCGTCCTCTGCCAATCGATCCCTCGACCATTTCCTCCAATACATCATGAAACATTCGTGTCGCAACACATGACCAATCCATCTCGCGCGCCTCTCCGCTATGTTGTTCATCGTGTGCCTATTATCTTCAATTCTGCTGAGAACCTCCTCATTTGTATCGCGGTCTCTCCATGAAACATGGGCAATTGGTAGGTCAACATTTTAAATGCTTTCGGCCTTTTGCGCTCTCTTTCTTCCAGGCACCAAGTCTCGCAGCCGTGTAGTAAAACACTCCACCCCAAAGTTTTTATTAGTTGTTTTCGGAGGTTTAGGTCTATATTATTCGACTCGAATATTCAAATACATTTATGTATATCACACGGTAATGTAATAGAAATTATTTGGGTCGCATTTATTCTACATTCTAATTTCATGAAAATAATTCTTTTTTTACACAAAATATTTTCCTAGGTCATTAAAAAAACGTGCTAACAGAAGCCTTAAATCGAATTAAAAATGTGTAAAAAGCTTTATATTTAAATCCATTTCATTGCATTTAAGGTGAACGCAAGGCTGACGACAAATAGACGTTTCGTGAAAAAAAAAGACAAAAACACTATGTGAAATATATTATCATAATATGTCTCGATATAACCTATGGTTCCCAAACTTTTTTGGCTTACCACCTTCATTTTCAGACTATAAAATACACCTAGGAACTCTAATAGCTATATTTGTATATATCATCAACATCATCAGCCATTAGTCGTTCAGTGTTGAACATAAGCCTCTCTTTCCGTCTTCCACAACTCTATATCCCTCGCTACTCTCTGCCATTGACCTCCTGCCACTTGTTTGATATCATTAGACCAGTTTGATTGTGGTCTGTTTGGGTTTCTGTGGCCAGTTTTAGGTCGCCACTCCAGGGTGCGTCTGGTCCACCGATCATCCGTTGTCCTTGCTATATTACCGGCCCAATTCCACTTCAACAAAGCTATTAAGCACGCTACATCGACGACTTTCGTCCTTTTACTGATCCATTCATTTCGTTTTCTATCTATCTGTCTTGTTCAACATCCTTATCTTCATTATCCGCTGGGTTTCTGTACGGTCGGCTCTTTCTTTCTGTTTCGAGTTTCTGAACAGTTCTTTTTGTGAACGTGAACTTATTACTTTGTAAAACAACACACTTTATTTAAAATTAAAAAATAAATTAAATTAACTCGACCATGTTTCGGACACAGAAGCCTTTCATCGGTGTACTGAAATATTGTAAGTACAATATAAATATTTAAACAAATTTCTCGTGAATTCGGTCCGTTTTGACAGATATTAAAATAATAAATAAATAAAACAATGTTTTTTAACTACTTCCACTTTTGTCTTTATTTCGACAGCGACCGGTTTCGCCAGGCTCGCTCGATGTCAGCGAGCCTGGCGAAACCGGTGGCTGTCGAAATAAAGAAAAAATTGGAAGTAGTTAAAAAAACATCGTTTTATTTAATTATTATTTAAAATGAACTTTCATCAAGAGATTTCAGTAAAATCATTTGAAGATATTAAAATGAAAATTTTCGGACGTTTATGCATTTGTTATAACAAATATATTGAATAAATCTAAAATAAAATTTCTAATTGGGGTCCAGGTCTTATCTTGCGTAAATACCTATATAATAATTTTACAATATTATAGGGCACTTCTTATTCAATTATTTTTTCCTTTCATAGCTAATACCCGCCACATTCTTAAACAGTGATTCAAAGGTGTCCCCTTTTACAATTATGTATTGAAAAACAATGATCGATATTATTTATTATTAAAATAACTAATTTAGGGGGCGCAACGTTTCCTAAATTTGTTTTCCACTACAAACGCCTTAACAGATCTCTTTAACCCCCACCAGAGGGCGGTACCGACCCCCTTGGGAATCACACGTTTTTAAGATGTTATTTAATGATTTATTCAATGTATATGAACAGTCTCTTGCAAAGATTTCGCAATCAAAATAATGTATGTGTGAAGTATACATATTTGTATATATGTATATATAAGCAACCTGAAAATGAATATGCAATCGTGAATGCTCCATATTGCGATCAGAAAATGGTAGCGAACTGCCTTACCTAGAAGATAAATGCAATAAAACAAAATTTTATTACTTGATAGCATTTTTAAGTAATATTATTGATTATTACGATTCAATGTTATATTATTGTTATTTTTCTTTATATTTTACACAAAGAGATGATCTGGTGTTGTTTATCAGACAAGAAAGTAGTTAAATCAAATATATTTATTTGGTCATTTCGTATTTCCATTAACTTTATTTTCTTTAATTTTTCGTTTGTATTATTCAAGAGAACTATCTCATATGTCCGAAATGTTTAACCATATTTATGATTCATTCGTTATGTTCATTGTGGCTCTTTGGTCTTCCTTGCATATTGTTTAAATAATTACTTTCATCAGATCTCATAAATAATTTGATTTGAAAATCCCGTCAAAGAAAAAAAGGGATTCCTCATATTAAAACTTAATTTTAAACTGTTAAAATAAAGAACTTTGTTTTTTGTATCACGATTGTATTTTATTTTACGCGATCGCTATTTCATCAACCTATTTTGACATCATCAGGTGTGACAATAATATCATTGTACGAAACATCTTTTCGGAAATGGCCAATCATTGTGTGAATTTTGACCATCATGTCGAGACCAAAAACACAATTTTTTTACATATAGCAAATAATCCTAAAAAAATAGAGAAATTAGAAAATTTTCAAATTTTAAGGGCCTGTTAATGTTATAAATAACCAAATTCCTTCTTATTCCCCATTAGTATATAGAACATTACAAACTTTTCCCCTGTACAATCTAGCTAAAAAATAATAATACTACCTTCAACTTTTGTCACCTTTCCTAATTAATGTAATCTACTTCCTGTTATTGTTTGTCGTTTTTAATTTATTATGTTTCATCGTTATTTGACTCTTTAATGTGTGTAATTGTTCATTCTAATTACTGTTTTATTATTATTATTATTATTATTATATTTTCCACCTTTAATATTTTCTCCTATAAATAGTAACTAACCGTTCTTTTCATTAAAGTATTTAGGTGCCTAACTCAATTTCAGCAAGAATTTAAAAATGATATCCAAGAAACTATTCAAATTAACATAGGAACAAATAAACATAAAGATCCGAAAAGTCACGTAAATTTGACATTTGAGATATTATTGTAACACCTAATGATGTCAATATAGGTTAATGAAACAGCTGTCGCGTAAAATAAAATATAATTGTGATGATACAAAAAACAAAGTTCTTTAATTTAACAGTTTAAAATGTTAAGGTATCATAGTGTTTCGGACAAAACAATGGACTATTTAAAAAGTTCATTGTTAATTTCTTTTAACTTATTAGAAATTCGATTTGATAAAGATAAAAATCGAGACTTTCTTTATTATATTTTTAAATCAATAATTTATTATATCTCCAATCATGTGTTTGAATTTAAGATGTTGGTTGCAAGCGTTAAAACGTCAACCTATCAGATAAAAAAAAATTATACTTTACTCACTGCAAACAAGTAGCATTATTATTAAGAAATTGTATAAAGTGCCATTCGAACTAAAAAAAGGAACGTTAATTCAAAATTTCAAATACTTGACGAATTCAAGGTTCGAATAAAAATATTTGGAATTTTCTCGACAATGACATGTTTTTTTGTGTCGCGGTGTCAAAAGTCACCAACTGTTTCGCAATGTCGCTAACCAAGATTTTATAAGACAATGTCAAATGTTGCTTCTACAACTCTATTCGATGTTTTTGGATAGCTGCGCTCCAATAAGCAGGGATATTCAATGTTAGTATACGAGGTGCAGCTAAATCCACAGCGGATACTCAATACATTTTTTATATCGATACGAAATGCAGTTTTTAACAGCCCACCGTCGAAACCCAAGCAAACAAAACACAATAAATGATTTAAAGTCTGGCTTCTGGAGAAAAAAAAACGCCATCGTCATTTTAAACACCTTAAAACGTCTCATAGTTTTTTGAGCCTGTTTTTACTATCATTCTGTCACGATTCTAGATATTACTACACAATTTATCATTATGACTAAGACAATTGAAAAATTATTTCGGTTTTTCTTTCTTTAGTTTCAATTACTTTAATTTGATTAAAATGAATAAAAACTTCTATTTTCTAGAGGTTTTTATATATATTTTATGAAGACATACAGATATCTTCTTCTTCTTCTTCTTATTCTTATAAAACTTTGGTTTGTTTCTGAAATCAGGCTGGCCTCTCTTGGGAGGTCGACTCCCAGAAATCCTTCCATCTCTTTGGTGGTCTTCCGGGGGGATGGTAGCTGGCAGGAGTCTGATGCGCCACAGCGTGTGGAATTCTGGTGTAATCCATCCTCTGCACGTGCGTATTCCAGTATCTTCTGCATAAATATCACTTGGCAATTTCTTGCAAGTCGTAATCTATCATTCTCATAAAATATTATAAAAATTCTATAAAATAGACGTTTTAATTTATATTAAGGAATACATGTGGAATTTTACACCATTGTTCTAGAAATAATAAAATTAATCTTATATAAAGTAGAACATCGTTTATCCGGACGTCAGTTAACCGGAACGCCAATTATCCGGACAAGTCGAGATGACGAAGCATTCTGTACCGTGACTTACCTACACAACGTTGGGTGTGGGTTGCATCAACTTCTCCTCCTTCCGCTCGTTCTCACGACGCACCCTACGGACAGTCAGTCTCCCGCTATGTTTGAGTTTCAACGTGTCATCTCGTTAGTTTCAACCTGTCATTATTTATACGAGATTACGTGTGTATATTATCATTATTATCCGGAAAATCGGTATCCGGAATGCCTCCGGTCCCAATTTGTCCGGATAAACGACGTTCTACTGTATACAGGAATAAATCAGATTAATAGGAAAAATGAATTTTTTATTTTTTAATTTTCGGCAAATGCCTATTGGTGGCGATGAGGTTCGCAACCCATCACACCGCGTCTCCCGCGGGGCGAAAAGAGAAGGATGGAGTGCCGCATCAGTAAAAGTGTGACAGTCCATTCTTTCTGTCTACCCTTTCGAGGAGACGGCGTGATGGTTAGTTAGTTTTAGTTAGTTATGAATTTTTATATATATTTTGAGGTCTTTTAAGAATCGCAGTCTATCATTCATCATATAATATAATATGTCAGTCCTCTGATCATTAAAAACACAAATTCGAGAATTATTCAAAATATTCATAATTTTTCCTAAAGCAGAAGGAACGATATATCATAAGGAGGCTTGGTAGAAGAATACAGTAAAGATATAAAAATCAGTTCTTCAATTCTTTTTTACTAAGTTTATTGTTTATTTATTGCTTTTTGAACAATGATGTTAAACTCCATATTAAATAATTAATACATATAAATGGACACACCTGTCTTCTAGGAGTTTCATTAAATTTTGTCATTCCATATAAAATTTATGTCCCTTAATATCCCATGTACCAAACACCAAATTTAATGAAACTCCTAGAAGACAGACGTTTTCATTTATATATGTTTTTTATTGTAAATGTCTATCTTTATATATTGAAGTAAAGCAAATATAGACTGTTCTACATTCTATCATGCATTTATATTTTTTTGTGTGCTTTTCTAGATGCCGATGGAAAAATGAATTTTGATGTTGAATCCCTTTGCCTCAGATGTGGACATATTTTTCTATCGGTTTGAAAGGAATGCCCTGTATTACGTTATATTAGCATCGTACGTAACTCGTGAGTCATGAACCAAGAAATACCCAATTCTCGCTCCCTAGAACCAGAGAAAGTGTCGAGTGTTGGTTTCCATTGAGTCAATGTCTAAAAATTTATCAACATATTCATCATGCAGATAATAAAGTCAGATAATTTTTTAGTATCATTACTATAGTAAAAATATTAATATTATAAACACAAATTTTGCAAGATTTTCCAAAAAATACATTGAAAAAAACACCGGGTGCTGTTCTAGGGATCAGGACACACGATTTCTGATCCAGGGGAATTGGGATCAAGCCTGGACACGACCTGATGCCTTCTCAACAATAATATACTATTTTCCGTCCACGCTGGAGAATAAATTATTCAATCTACAACCATACATCTAAATCCTTGGAGTTCTATTTTTTTTTTTAAGTATTTGATATATCATTCCGATAAAAAATATACAAATAATCTTAATAGATGACGCTAATGTAGAGTGAACTTAAATATGTAAAGAAAGGCGTGGAATCCTACCATATATACAAGTTCCAAAAAATTGTCAGACGTGGTGGTCATAAGAAAAAAAAAGGCGGAATGGGGAATGTTGTTAAACATAAAGCGATCCCTCAACCCAACCAATGACAGGTCATAAGTCCTTAAGCGCCTCGGCCACCACATTCTGTTCCCAGAAAACAATTTACACCTTCGTCTCTATTGAGATACAATTAATCCTTATAAAATAAAAATAATTTATCCGCAATGGATGAAATCCAGTATTTGTCTACAAGAATTTGTATACATTCAAAATGTTATACAAATAATATTTGCGATATGTATCTACAATATATAATACGAAGATTATAATGAAGAAGCCAGGGGCAGCTTCAAAGTTCTCCAAGTGACAGAAAACTGAAAGAGGCTCACTCAAATGGTTTGGTCATAAAGCGCTTACCATTCTAACCCCATCAACGGGCAGAGTACGGCCTCTGGCAACCTTGTAGGCCAGGGAAAAAAAGATCCAAACTAAATTGGATTTGGAGGAGGCCTCATAGAGGGCTTTAACGTCAGTGATGACCACCATCATCATCATCATCAGCCATCTGTTACATTGGACATAGGCCTCCTTCCCGAATTCCATAACTCTCCATCTACTTCTCTCTCTGGCCCAATTCTACATGTAGAACCAACTTGCCTCTGGTGATGCCGGTGGGGAGAGCAATCAAACAGCTGAACATGATCGCTTCGGAGATCGACGTCTTTCATATTTGGAAATTACGTTTAAAAGACAAATACTCTTGACATTGGAGAGTATCTTGTATTCCTAAAGTCGAATCATCTCTCATACGTGCCTGGTATTATATTTTACCTGAACTCAATAGATACCTAAAATTATAATTGTCGTTTGTAATATCTTTAAATAGCTGATTCGATTGATTAATTGATTGATTCAACCACGCTATTTTACAGGCTACATCGTCCTTTCTCTAATCCATTCTTATTGTCTCTCGCCTCACAAAGCGATGCTCAGTGAAATAAAGAGAGTATATAAGACAAATGATGGAAAATGAAGCCAGAAGGTAAGCTACTGAATGGAGACCAAGGTCGGGTCGGAGAAGTGTCGGGAGACAGCCCACTTGGTGGAGCGATTCTATTGTGTGGACGGCGGAAAGGACCTGGAGAACACTGGCGAGAGACCGAGAGGGATGACGTGGGGGTGGAGAGGCTTGTGACCTGAGAGGGATGACGTGGGCAGGCCGACAGTGATAAGACAAATAAATGCGAAATTAACAATGGGCCAATATTGTGGTTTAGATAAATATAACCAACTGTAATTAACCCTCTGGTAGATGGCGTCACTTCGAGAAAACACACGCATGTTTTAAAATATTTCGAAACATTTGATAATTTGTAAAAACCTTTTTCCTAGCGATAGTTTCCAAAGTTTTGTACGCCACTGTTCGTCCGAGATTGCAAAATGCTTCGGAAACTTGTCGGATATACTTGATAATCCGTTTTCTCTTTAGTACCGGCCTGTAATCGATTGCCGAACTGGGGAACCGTTGCCAGTGGTTGGCTACCGGCCCTACTGGTTTACATTCTACTCTACTTGCCTACTGCCCGTTGTGCCGTCACCAAAAAACGTGTGCCACTACATTAACTTATCACTAACATTCTTCACATCCTATTAAGTGGTGAAAATACTACCATTCATTTTAACACTAACACTAAGAATTAAAATCAATCCCTTTTGAATTTTTACATAACCCTCAATGTGAAAATATACCTACAGTTGCAATCCGTAAAATTATTAATACGGACATGGGTTCAATCCCGTTAATAACCTGGTTCCTTCTTCGTAATAACGAAACTCTTATTATGAAAATTTATGATAAAAAAGGTATTTTATATTATGTGATTTAGATTTACTTTGTTGACGATGGGCGATTGTAGTGTGCGCGGGAGATGCCTATTGGTGGCGATGAGGTCTCCCGCGGGGGCAAAAAGAGAGGGTTGGAGTGCCGCATCGGTTCAAGTGTGGCAGTCCATTCTTTTCGCCTCATCCTTCGGGGAAACGGCATGATAATTAGTTAGTTAGTTAGTTATTATGAACATTTGTTGTTAGTTTTTTATTATAATGAAGAAGGAACCAGTAAATTAATACGAATGAAAACATTTGTTTTCTAGAAGTTTTATTAAATTTTATGCGAATATCTTTTATTATATTTTATGAGAATGGATATTTAGAAATGCATTTTATAATACCTTAGCATGGCAAAACATATAATTCCTATAAAACATAAAAAAGTAATAAAAAAAGAACTTTTTAGTCGTATTAATTATTTAATATGGAAATTATATAATTGTTCATACAACAATAAATAAGGAACAAGGTCATCCACCGGATTGAACGCAAATCTGCATAAATAATCTCAATGATTGTAACTAATATTAATGTGATTGAAAACTATTAGTTTTATAATATTTTCATATGAAGCACTCACTTTGTAATGGTTTAATACAAAGTGTTATATTACGAGTATTTTAAATTTATAAGTTTATTATATCATATGTGAATGACATGTTTCGTCATGTCAAGACATGATCAAAAGGTATTTGTTTATGCTTTAGCAAGGCGAATCATATCAATATGTAATTAACCTGTAGAGTTGAATCATTATTCAAGAAACAATCAAATGAATTTCTTTTTATAACCAAAAATATTTTATTTTCAGCTAAAATATTTTCATTTTAAATCTTCAAAACTTGTTCTGTCTCGCTGGGAGATAATAAACTATGTATCAATCACTATCAATTAAAATAAATAAATAAAATATCCTTACTTAGGATTTATGCATTGTTAATGTTTCAGGAATATCCATTTAGTACGATATTTTATCATGTATTTCATAGAAATATCAAAATTTAACTGAAAACCAAAACTCTGTTCTGTTCTCTATTTGTCAGGAAAGTTAAATAAATACTTCTTCTTCTTCTGCTTTATTTAGGACTGCGTCCTGTTATTTCTCGGAGCCTATTTTTGGGATGTAGATGTCGAACTGTCACGCCATCTTTTGGGTGGGTAAGAACCACATAAATGAAGACTCTCCAATCCGTTGCTGGAACGACACTACGAGACAGAGTAAGAAATTTTTAAATAAGAAAGGTCTGCAATGTGGAAGATGTCGTGCGATGGGGAAGACTGAAAAGACGCTACTGGAGGGATCATGTGGAAAGAGCATGTTCTGAAAAAGTGATAAATATAGCGGCAAATTTTTTTTATAAATACGAAATAAATTAATTCCTTTTTAGATAAAAAATTGGAAACAAATGATTAAAATATGGAATTCGTTTGTACTAAACATACAACATAGAAATAATTAAGCAATTGATTAAAAAATATAATGCATAATATAAATGATGGAAATTAAATGATGTGTGATATTCACTTAACAATAAATAGATAAAAAAAAAAGGTGAGCGGAATTAGAAGGCCATTGTTGGATAAAATGGTAGATGATATTGATCTTGGGTGAAATGAACTGTAAAGAATTCACGATCAACAGATACTGAAGCAGACAACTTTCTATCATCCTCTCTCGTTTCTGACTCTTCGAAATATCAAGACGATATTTCGAATAATTTGATTTAAAAAAGCCATTTTAAACGTTTCGTGCAAGTGTACAGTCGCCACTCCAATATCCATCGAAAACAATATTTTTTTCTTCTAAATAGTCCATTGTTTTGGCCGAAACACTCATACTTCAACATTATAAACTGTTAAATTAAAAAAACTTTGTTTATGTATCAAAATTTACATTGTTTTTATTTTTGACATAGGAACAAATACAAATAAAGGTTCGAATAATCACGAAAATTTAATTTTAACAGTTGATAGATTATTGTAACACCTGATGATGTCATCATATGTTGACGAAACAGCTGTCGCAAAAAATAAAAAAATATGTAAATTTTGATACATTATGTATCACAATTTTATTTTTATTTTACGCGACAGCTGTTTGACATAGAAGCAAATACACTTAAAGGTTGGAAAAATTACGAAAATTTGCAATTTGATATATTATTGTAATACCTGATGATGTCAACACAGGTTGACGAAACAGCTGTCGCGTATAATAAAAATACAATTGTGATACATAAAACAATTTTTCTTTAAATTTAACAGTTTATAGTGTCAAATTCAAACATTAGAAATGAATGCAGTACGATAAACAAAGTGATGAAAGGGTCATTAAGATGGTTTGGTCACATGGAAAGAACAACGTAAACTGAACTAAATATAGAGGAGAAAGGAGATAACGTGGGACGATCAAATCAATTAAATATTAATTCTCAACCACGTGAGGAGGAGAAGTCGACATGCGTGTGTGATTCGATGTATAAATATTGAGAATGTGAGAGAAGTATGTTAAGAAATGACACTGTGTTGATCCAATAATTTTGCTTAGCCTTTCGGAGAGAGGGCGTGATGGTAAGTTACCTATTTCTTTAGATTACTCAGGGGATATTTCGAGAACTCGGTCGTGCTGAAGGGTGTTCGGCTTTTTGTCACTGATTGATATCTCCGACAGCGACAGCATAGATTGTTTTACCTACCGGCCGCCAGAACCAACCTGTTTCTGGTGACACCGGTGGGAAGAGCAATTAATCTGCTGAACGCGGACTCCTCGGAGATCGACGTCTTTCATATTAGTAAAAGTACGTTCAGAAGGCAAATACTCTTAATTCCGGAGAGTATCCTATCTTCCTAATGTTGAACCATCTCTCATGCGTTTCTGGTAGCATACTATACACAATATATTATTTTACCTGTTCTCAATAGATGTCTTAAAAAATCATTTTGTAATGTCTTTTGATGAAATAAATTGATTTGATTTGATTGATTTGAAGTTAGTTAGTTAGACTTAAAGGTATGTGTTAATGATACTACTTACCTATAATTAAACTTCGCTATTAACATTATCTAAATGTAACAGCTGCATAACTTTGCACACATCGGACGTGTAAAAACTAGTTTCTTAAAAAAACTAATTATGACATTCCAGAAATATGTTGAAATAGCTGTAGGGTATGCCCACACATTGCCCACAATGTTACTAAATCAAACCGCACGTATGTAGATTCTAATTAAGGCGCTAAAATCATAATAGAAATTGGTGATTTAGAATATACTTGTAACTACTCCCGTCGTCGCAAGGGTAGCGAAGCTTAAATGGTCATTTGCGGGACATGTTACTAGATTGGTAGACGATAAATGGATCATAAGGGTGGTAGAGTTGAGACCTCGCGAAGACAAACGAAACAGAGGGAGACCCCCCCACAATGGTCCGATGACATTAGAAGAATTCCTGGCGATTGGATGCAAAAGGCACAAGATAGGAATACGTGGAGAATTATGGGGGAGGCCCATGTCCAGCAGTGGACGACAACGGCTGTCTAAGTTAGTAAATAAGTAAGTAACATTGTTGTTGTTCTTGGGATGCCACTTGGGACTTTAATGTGGTATTTTTCCGTTGTTTTCCACATATGTATACCGCAGGTTAATTGAATCCAATAACTGTACATAACTTTATAGATATTGATTCTTATGACATGTGATAGGTAGTTTTTTTATCACCATTTTATTGTCACGTGAATTCTATATCAGACCAAATCACACTGCCGTCGTTAGGAATTAAACCCTGGATCTTCGGTGTGGCAGTTATCCCCTGCCACTCTTCTACGAAGGTCGTTTCTTAATGCATGACATGCACCACATTTTACGCATAAAACGTGATATAATATGTTTGATGAATCTGAAAGTTGTTTTTTTCATTTCAGCTTGATATATCATATATAGTTAAATCTAATGAATATTAGAAAGTTCAGTTGTAAAACTTCCTGAATATTTAACATATGAAAAACGATTGGTAATTTGATTCAATCTATCAAAATATAAAGGGTGTTCTCGTGTAATGTATCAAACCAATAAATTCAGTAAGAGTGTCCGAACTTTTATCTTTATCATGCTACGAGTATATTTTTGTTTTTTTACTTATTATAAATACTGTTGGTATGCAAGTCATTACTGCAAATAAATATAAATATTCACTGAAGCAAATATGGCAATTCATAACGGAGTTCTGGTGCTGACCCTTGAGAGTGAAGCCTGGAGCTGGCAAAGAAGGATGAAATTAAGCGTATTTAATAACTTTATCGTGGTTATATGTAAAATGTTACATTAATTTATGTCTAAATTAATTGAAAAGTATAAATATTTTTCAATGAACAAACATGTTTCGTCTTGCTGGAGTATTGCGATTTTTTTTATATATTTGATAATTTCACAGTAAGGTTTATTACTCGTCACTTCCACAATATTAAACTAACTAATTAACTAACCACCACGCCGTCTCTCCGAAGGGGTAGGCAGAAAGAATAGACTGCCATACTTTTCTTTCCTGTTCTCCCGTTTCCTCAACATTCATACGTCGTGTCATGAACGCGCGTCGATTTCTCTGACTCTTCACGTGGCTGACATTCAATATTTGATTTATTTCAGAGTGCCACGTTTTCCTTGGTCTTTCTCTATTTCTAGTTCCATTTACATCGTTAACATATACTATTTTACCACTCTTTCTTCATTCATTCTTTCCACGTGTCCGAATCATCTTAATGATCCTTTCATTATTTTGTTCATAACACCATCATTCGCACCGCATTCACTTATTATATTTTCATTTCACAATATTATATTATAATAAAAGTTTTAAATGCCAAAGTCTTCTATTATACATCGTGAAATATGAAACCTATGAAGTTTTATTTATTTGTCAGAGAAACAATAAATAAATAAATACAAAAAAATTAAGTTTTGATAAAATTTTGGCGTTTTTAATTTATTACCGAATTCCATAAAGTAATTTTACTGAGTGACAAATAAGTGTTTTATTTGGTAAAATATCTTTAAGTGTTTTATGGGACTAATTTAAAAAAAAAATAACTAAACATTTAAGTTAAATTTACTAGTGTATATTTCACATACAATAGTTTGTTTTACTAAAAAAACTTCTAGTAATATTTTACAATAGCCACGCTTGTAAAATTACAACGTACTAATAATAATAATGTAAGTAATAATAATGTAATAATGTATAAAACCATTTTTTATTATATCTAATCGCTTGCATTAAACCTCTCCAATGATTTAAAACACATAAAAATCTATTTTACGATTAGGAATAGCACAACCTATCGACGGATTTGTTAATTATTTTTATTAGTATTAAAAACGAACGGCAGGTGGCTACAAAACATTATTGTAAGAAAACAGCCATAAAAAGTTATTTTTGTACGCTTAACATTTTTTCAATTGCCTTTTTTTTTATTGACATACTTTCGAGTGTAAGTATTGATCAAAGTAGCACATGTACCCAAATAAAAATATTAAAATGTCAGAAACATAATTTTAAAAGCTATATAAAGTTTTCTCTATGTTTACACTGATAATTGTTTGATATTTACGTTTAGTATTGTATATGTATTAAAAAATATTATGTATTATAATTATATTTAAATGTTAAGATGAATTGAAATATTTGAATGTCGGGTTTCAAAAACATAAGAATTCGTAAAACTTTGATTAGTTGATTGTTTTTATTTGAGTATATATGTGTGTACTTGTTTACGTTGATAATAAGTACCTACGTGATAACATGGCTCTGAATGCAAACGAAATATAGAAAACAAATTTATGTCCATGTTTTGTTTAATTATAAGGAATAGAAATTATTTGGATGCCAGATATGTTGAAAAAAATGCTATTTGGACACCTTTTATTGGTTATTTTCCGAGTATTATATAATCTGCGTTAAATTACCTAAAACAAGTTTTAGCATACAACTCAATTTTTATGAAAAGAACAAATATAATTAAACAAAAGAAAAAAAAATTCCGTTGTAAAATTAAATATTAAACTAATATTTTCTGTTAAAGTTTTCCACCAGGGTACAATATTTCATTTCATTTGCGTCACAATATAAACCTCAAGGAAAAATAATTGCGTAGATTTTCACGGTTGGTAGCAATATGTCTTTTGGGATCTTGGGAAAATCGGTGAAAAAATCGGCTTTCTGGACCGATGTTTCGGAGAACCTTAAGGAACTATTATATTTCTGACAATCGCGAGTATTCCATTTTCCGTTGAAAAATTCTCACCCCGGTATTCTTATAATAATTTACACTGTGTATATCTCATATTGTGACCTACATAGAATGGCCAACGTTTGACGAAACCAGCAATATTAACTTCTTCTTCTTCTTCTGAATGTAGATCTTGCGATCTGTTTATGCAGGATATCAACTTTCTTCCTGTGATGAAGACGACCAGCCTTCTCTCCATCTCTTTGTTGGTCGACGGCCCTCTGGAGTCTCGTGCATTAGGAATTCTTGCTGGATCATTGTCTCGATGAGGTTTTTCCAGAATGGTCTTCTCTGCCTACTCCATCTGACTATGTCTTCAACTTTGCAGGATATGCGAATATCTTCATTGGGTGTACTATTTCTGAGGATTCTCCCCGCAATTGGTCGGAATGTTCTCATTTGTGCTAATCTTAAGAGATGTTTGGTTCTCAATCATTCATTTATTACAAAAAAATATCTAGCGTGACTATTAGCACATACTCAAAGTGCACGAAAGGTAATTACTTATAACATTACTCGATATTACTCAATTTAAAACATTTTGTATGACGATTTGTATCACAGTTTCTTCTTTAGATTTACGAAATGATACGATGCAAATGATAAGTTGAAAAATAAAATTTCCAAGTCTTCTGTAGTCGTTATGATATTCTGAGAATTAAGATTGCGAAAGAGTGCAACAAACATGAACAATATATTAAAATAGTTGGGAAATAGTGTCACTAGAAGAGTTTGATAAATATCTCCTTGATATTTAAGCATTAACTAGATTAAAATAATGAAATGATGTCAATGTTAACAGGCGTTAAAATATATCTATATTTATAAATAAAGATAATCAAAAAACTATTTTAATAATTGTGTACCAGTTTAAATGTCATCGTCCTACGAAACAAAAGTTAAAAAAACAAAATAACACAATTTTTAGGAGACGATAAAATGTATGAGAAGTCGTATGTTTTCTAGAAATGTAATTATGTGTTTTGGGAATAAAATATTTCCCCATATAAGGCATTTATAAATGTCTTAGTAAGGGGATAAATAACATTCCAAACAAAGCTTATAGAAAATATATATTTTAATTTATATTAAATATTTAGTTTTACAAAATTAATTTGTTAGAAATTTCATGATAGAACATCATTGTAAAAAAATGAAAATAAAAACATGTTTTCTAAAATCTTTTTAAAATATATATTTAGTTAAAATCCACTAATGTTTGTGTCTTCGACTGGTGTCGGCAGCTCGCCGCCATCTTCTGGTCATCATCCAAAAGATGTCAGCGAGTTACCGAAGCCGCTCGAAGACACAAACATTAGTGGATTTCAACTAAATATACATTTAAACAATATTTTTTTCAATTTAATTTATATTTTAATCATTTTTCAAGAATTGTTTACTTTGCAGATAGTTTACGGGAATGACATGATCCTCAGTCATGGAGAATGCGGCCAAGCAGAAAAAGAAGTTCAAGTTGAAGTTCTTGGTAAAGTACAAACATACATGTTATTATTATAACAAATCGCCCTGCTTATTCTCAAATATCTAAAATTATTAAAGAGGTTTCATTCATTACTGTGCGTTGAGGTATTTTTCATATCATTAAGAGATATGTAGTATACTTGTTTTTATTACGTATATCAAAATATTTTATAATGAACACAATTGTTTTATGATCTTTAATATTCTGGCCGGCGAAACATATAACTCTCATATAATATTTAAAAAGTTATATAAAATGGATGTTTTCGTCGGTCTTTAGTATTTAACAAATTATCTTTACAGCATTGTTCAAGAAAAAAAAACTAACTAACTAACCATCACGCCATTTTCCCGGAGGGGTAGGCAGAGAGGATGGATCGCCACAATGCTCTGTCCTGGCATATCTCTCGGGCTTCCTCTACATTCATACATCGTACCATGCACGCACGTCGATTATCCCGACTTCGAATGTGGCCTCCTTTTAGTAATTGATTAATTTGGTCATGCCATGTTTTCCTCGGTCGTCTTCGGCTTTTTTTTCCACTCACGCTGCTTGTGTTCAAGAAATCATCAATATATAAAACAATAGAATGTACTCGTACTATAAGATGTGTAATAGAAACATTATAGCAAATTGACTAATATATCGTATTAATAAACACAGAAACAGTATATTGTGAAATAATTAATTTAAATCAGTGATTCTCAAAGTGGTCTATATCAAATTTCAAGGGGTCCATGTGAATTCAAATTACAATTGAGGGTTGAATTCAAAGTACAACACGAGAGTGGATCCTATGAGGCAGACCCTCACCAAAATTTTTGCTTCCCGCAAACGTACTAATACACCTTCAGATAGTACCTATAGGTATTTATGTAATACTTTTTATTATAGCAATAAATTCCCTAATTATATGTATATTACATAAACTTATCTCTCCTATTAAAATACTGCTATTTGTGTATTTATTTTATATAAATATGTTTGATTTGCATTTTGTTTCCTTTTTGTCAACAAATATATAACTGTAAAACTCCACATATATTTTATTATACAGATTTCTTTTCTACAAACCCTATCAAAGTGAGTAGCTCTGTGTCAGCTTTCAAAACAAACTTACAGTTATAGATGAATTTGTCCTTGGGGTATCCTTGGATTCTAAGCTGGAGCATGGGGGCCACACATTACAAATAAAGTCAAAGCCGCATTAAGAGCCAGAAATCTCAGCCCAATGTTAGATAGAAACAGTTAACTAAGCACCGACAATAAACTCCTTATATACAAAACGGTCATAAAGCTGATCTTCACTTACGCAGTCCTAATATGGGGCTATGCAGCTTCGAGTCAACAAATATTCCAAATCCTGCAAAATAAAACTTTTCGTTTATCGTTTGGTGCGCCTTCATGGACCAGAATCACACAACTGCACCTAGAATCGGGAATCTCGATCATAGATGAATTCGTTATTTAGTTTGCCGAAGGTTTTTACAAATGACTTTCTTTACATCCTAACCCCTCAATAAACTCAAATTACGACTCAAACACCTCCAGCCGCCACAAGCGCCCAAAATCGATCCACCTTCAGAGAACACTCCGGGCCACACAAAGCATGCCCCCGCAGAAAACAACAACCCACCAAATCACCTTTCCAACAATGTTTCCATCAGATGTAAGAGGAATAGGTACAAGAGCTGAACCCCTATAAGCCAGAAGATCCAAGTCCAAGTCCAAGATGAATTTGTCAAAAAAATAATATGAGGATAGCAGGCGGTCTACTAAAAGAGAAAAAAATCGGCAAGGGGTCTATGGGAAAAAAGTTTGGGAACCTATGATTTAACAAATAAAAAAACTATTTGTTCTATTCAATAAAATTCTAAATTATTATCACAAAAAAATTATTATAGATAAAGATGTTGGAAGCTAATATATTTCTGCTTCATGTTTAGAAATTATCAATAAATAGTAAAAGTAATTAATTTATTGATTTTTTTGCCTGGGCTGTGATGTAAAAGTCCAAATCACATATTATTAAAGCCATATAAAGATTTTTTTATATAAGTTTTATTACATCACTTTCTTGGCATGATGTTATTATCGAAACGATATAAATACTATCTTAAATAGAGAAGATATATCTCAAAAACTAAGATTTCAATGGTTCTGGCATATATGTGATATTTTCAAAAGGTTTATAGAACAAGGCTGTATATTATAGTTTGAATCGTCTCTATTGCAATAAAGTGAATTTTATTATAGCTGAGATGCTGTGTTCAAAAGCAAAGTGCAACAAAATCTAGGCATATATCTTGTTTCATTTATGTAATTTTTCATGATCTTCTTCTTCTTCAAGTGCCCTGTCGAGTCCCCCCAACGTTGGCGATCACCTCGGCGAACCTGTCCCTGTCCTGCGCCGCTCGAAACAGCTCCTCCACACTTCGGATGCCGGTCCACTCCCTCACGTTTCGCAGCCAGGACATTTGTCTCCTTCCGGGCCCTCGGCGTCTCTCAACTTTTCCCTCCACTAGCAGTTGGAGAAGGTGGTACTTTTCCCCACGCAGTATATGACACAGATGTGAGATCTTTCGAACCTTGATAGTTGACAATTCCCTGTCAACTCTAGCTTGCCTCAGGACTTCGGTATTGGTAACCATGTCTGTCCAGGGAACTCTGAGCATTCGGCGATGGAGCCACATTTCAAATGCTTCCAGTCTGTTCATTGAGTTAACTTTCAGGGTCCAAGTTTCACACCCGTACAATAAAACAAGTACAATAATATGAAAGACGTCGATCTCCTTAGCGATCGTGTTCTGCAGTTTGATTGTTTTCCCCACTTTTCCCTGTTGGCCAATCCTAAAATGGCAAGAGAAATATCAGAGATGATACGTTTTTAAAAATTCTTTACGAGACTAGCTTGCCATTGCCACGAAGAAGGTAAATAGAAAATAACAATAGAATAAATTTTAAATTTTTGATAAACTTAAGGCACTGACAATGTGGAAATCCATAACATTTTTTTTATTAATAATAACACCTTATTTTCCACTTTTGTTTCGTAAAAATAGTGTTTTAATTAGTAAAAAAATTCGTTAGTATAATTTTACATAATACAAACTAAGCATTTTCTTTGACGAATTTTTTTATGATTTAAAATACTTTTTTTTTAACTGAGTTAATTTTTCTCGGAGTGTTTCGAACATATATATTCGAAACATTATTGTTTACTCTTCATTATTGTGAGAACGATATAAACTGCCACGGTATATTTTTACATTGTTCTCCCGATGATGAAGGTGTGTAACCTTCGAAATATGATTTAAAAAAATCAAAGTGAAAAAAAAACAGTGTTTTAGTTTATAAAACATTATCCATTATGGAATGACATAGTATTAAAGCCTTAATTTTAGTTTGCAATGACGTCATATCGCATAGGATTCTTAATTAAAACGGTGATTATTTTGCATATGAAATCTGATTTAAGAGGTATCCGAAATAGACGGTGGTAAAATAAAATCTATTAAAGCTATAAAGGCGGTACCGGAAGGCAAACATGTGAATGTTGTTGGAAATTATTGCCCACCGAAAAAATCCTATCTCTTGTTGTATAATGGCTCCTGTTTAATTTCAATCTATGATGTCAATGACCTGATTTAATTAAATCAATTTCTGGTAGGTTATTTAACTAGTTTATAGCCTTACGTAAACTGTTGACATACCAACGTACGTGCGTAGATGCTTTTACTCGTATACATATATGATATGTATATTATTATTATTTTTTATGTATACAACAGGTCGTTTGAACCCTATAACTGTATACAATTTATTTTTAAGCTATTATATTGATTCTCGTGATATGTAATAGGTAGCCAATCTATCGCCATTTTATTGTCACGTGAATTCTACACCAGACCAAAGACAGTGTGACAATCACACTGCCATCGCCGGGAATCGAACCCGGGACCTTCGATATGGAAGTCAGAGCTTTTACCACTCTGCCACGAAGGTCGTCAATTATTAGTCACAGAAGAAGAAGTAAGATGGGGAATAAGCAGAAGGCGCTTTTGGAGAGACCACGTGGACCGCATGGAGAATACAAGAATTGCAAAAAAATTTTAAGATGAAAATCCAAGCAGCAAGAGAGATAGCTGGACATCGTCATTCTAGGACAACTCACCGTCATACGACCTAAACTTAGAGGAAGAAGAAGAAGAAGAAAAAGCACAACTCTACATAATATCAATTTAAACACTGTTTAATATATGATTTAAAATATTGTTATTTTTTAGTGAGGAGTTTGAATGTTTTTATGATTTTTTTAAAGGTATTAAACTTTCATCGTCGAGAAAAAGAAATACAGTTTCCAATATAGTTATTCAGGTTTTCGCTATGATGCAGGTTTATTACTAACTAACTACGTCAGGAAATAAAAACTAAATAACAGCGTTTAAGTTAATATATTGAATTCCACTATATTAATGCCTTAAATTTAACAATAATTCGGTTTTTATTCTTGAAATGTTTCGAACGAATGATACATTCAAAATCGGATGAACTATTTACTATTGTTAATAATGTTCGCTCAATAATGAAGGCATTCGAAATGTGTCGAGAAGAATCAACTTTAAATTGTTAAAATAGTGTTTCAATTCATAAAAATAATAAAATGCTATTCGAAACTGTTCTCATCATAAGTTTATCAAAAATCTCCAAAAATGAAATAATACAAGTTTACAAGTAAAAAATGATTATTTTACCTATAAAATGCATTGTACCTAATAAGGGGTTGTTTATGTAAGGAGTCGAAAGTCTCTGTCTCATCTCTGTGTCTTATCTCTATGTCTCATCTTTATGTATCATCTTTATATATCTTCTCTATGTCTCATCATAATAATAATAAAATGCACACTTATAAAGCGCTAAAGGATATGTAAACTGTTCAACCAATGCTTGGAGGAGGGATATACCCCACTCGACTGGAGGAGAGCAGTTATCTTGCCTCTGTACAAAGGAAAAGGATCCCATATGGATTGTGGAAACTACAGAGCTATTAGTATTTTGAGTGTTGTTGGTAAAATCTATGGCAGAATTTTAATAGAAAGAGTAAGAAAGACGACGAGTGATAGAGTTTGGGATGTGCAAGGCGCCTTTATGAATGGCAGAGGATGTATGGATCAAATTTTTGCACTTCGTACAGTGACAGAGAAGTTTCTGGCCAAAAACCGTAAACTCTTCTGTGCGTTTGTCGATTTGCAAAAAGCATATGATCGCGTAGATAGAGGTAAACTGTGGGAAATATTGTCGGAATATGGAATAAACACAAAACTGATCACGGCAATTACATCGCTGTACACAGAAAGCACTGCTAGTGTCAGAGTAAATGGGGATCTTACAGCCTGGTTTGATATCAATAAAGGTGTCAAACAGGGGTGTGTAATGTCTCCATGGTTGTTTAATCTATATATGGACAAGTGTATGAAAGAGCTGAAAGGGTTGGAAGCAGGTGCAAAAATGGAAGGTGTGGCAGTAAGCTGTTTGTTGTATGCGGACGACGCTGTGCTACTTGCAGACAACGAGCACGAACTGCAAGCCCTGGTGTCTAGTATGTATTAGTAATACGAAATTATAAATTAACTATCAGTGAATGTGTAAATGACGTTTTAAAGTTTTAAATATTTCGTTTGTGTAGATCAAAGTGTCAGTGCAAAGTGAAACACTTCGCATCCCCTAAGCGAATACAAAATGTGTGCGCCACATGTTATGCTGGTCAGGGCGGCAAGGCGGCCTTTTTAGTGGACCCGGCTAAGCATAATACGAGTGAATATTTATGGGGGTGCTGTAAACAAGACACGCTTAAATCTGCTTCGATGTGCGCTATCCACAAACACTACGCAAAGGAAGATTTATTGTTATTATCAGTCGGAAGTAGAATCAGTGAAATTGACCAAAACATCGTCAACATCCTAATATCTCTTAATATTCTTCGTCAACCTGATGAAGATGTTAAGAAGATAAGACACAGAGGATGTCGTGCTGGCAGGAAAGTGAAACGACCACCTCTCGCCGTATCAAGTGCAGAATCGACGAAAGGGAACCGGGTATCAGACTCTTTCCGGGAGAAACACATTGGAATTGGAAGCTGGAATGCTCGGTCAATTAGAAATAAGGAAGATGAAATAGATAATATCTTCAAAACGCAAAACCTACATCTATTAACCCTAACAGAAACGTGGCACGAAAGCTCCGATTCTATATGTCTAAAAAATATGCAAGCTCTTGGTTATGTGACGGTAGATGAAGCGAGACCCATAAGAAAAGAAAAATCAAGGGATAACCTTAATTTTACAAACCATGGTGGTATTGTCACCATCGCCCGGCAAGGCTTGCATATTGAGAGAATTAAAATTGGAGTTTTCGAGACGTTTGAACATCTTGGGTGTCGCGTGTCATCAGGAAGATCATCTTTCACCCTTATCACTATTTACCGACCAGGATCTAAATCAACCTGCGTTAAATTTTACGAAGAATTCTCGGAACTGCTACAATTCGCGGCCAGCCTCTCTGAACATTGGATGATTGTTGGAGACATCAATATCCGATTAGAGAGAACCTCATCGTCTAGTGATAAATTCCTAGACATGATGGAATGCTATGGGTCCAAGCAATGGGTTACCGAGCCAACACATACCGCAGGTGGATTACTGGATATCCTCATCTCCAACAAAAATGCTGTTAACACTCCGGCAAGTGTTATAGATATTGGACTCTCGGACCACAAAATGATTCGTACGGAGATCCCTTTCCATCCACCACGACCCGTGTTTCAAACTTTCACTTCACGTACATGGCGCTCTTTCAATTTTGAAAAATTTGAAAGAGACTTGATGAACTCACATGTTTGTGAAAAATATAATAACAATACCCTCGAAATGTCATTAGATGAATTAGTTCAAACCTACTACAATGTTTTTACTTCTCTTCTCGACAAGCATGCTCCACATTCGACAAAAACACTCCGGGTGCGAGTGTCTAATGCATGGTTTGATGAAGAATGTCGTAGAAACAAGAGACTAATGCGTAGGTTTGAACGTATGTACCGAAACACAGGCCTAAGCTCTTCAAGAGAAGCCTGGGTGAGATCGCAGAATTCTTTTAGAGACCTGATCAAGAAGAAAAGATCGGAGTACTGGAAATGTAAAATTGAATCGGAAAAGGAAAATCCCCGACATCTATGGAATTCCGTTAAATCAGTACTCGGAAATAATCAACAAGAAAAGGCCTCTACCAAGTTATCTCCTCAGGACTTCGCCCAATTCTTTGAAGATAAAATCGCTGTGATTCGTGCAACGACTTCATCTACAACACCACCAACTTTCACGACATATGAGGGAAAACTTCTAACTAAATTTAATATCACAACACCTCAAGAAGTGATTAAACTTATCTTAAACGCACCTAATAAACAGTGTTCGCTTGATCCGATTCCGACATGGCTTCTCAAGAGATGCTGTCACCATGTTGCTCCATTTTTAGTCAAAATTTTTAACAAATCTCTTCTAACAGGACAAGTCCCCTTTTTGCTCAAGAAAGCTATTGTTTCTCCCATATTAAAAAAACCTCAACTAGATTCCGAAAATCTTAGTAACTTCCGGCCCGTCTCAAATCTACCTTTCATCTCTAAAGTTCTTGAAAAAATTGTAGCCTCCCAAATTTCTAATCACCTTTCGACAAATAATATTTTGTCTAAATTACAATCCGCCTACAGACGTTTCCATTCAACGGAGACGGGATTGCTTAGAGTCATGTCAGATTTAGTACTGGCAAACGAATCGGGCAAATTGGCACTGCTCTCCCTTCTGGACATGAGCGCTGCGTTTGACACAATTGATCACTCATATCTTATCCAACGATTAGCGATCACGTATGGTTTTAGAGGTAATGCCATAGACTGGCTAAATTCATATCTGTCGGATCGTTCACAAGCTGTGCAGCTAGCAGGTAAAAAATCCTCATTTACTAATATCCAATCTGGTGTGCCACAAGGCTCTGTTTTAGGACCCCTTTTATTTATCATGTTTACAAATGACGTTGCCAAAATAATAGAATCCTTTGGCCTCCTCTCACATTGCTATGCTGATGATCAGCAACTTTATTTTTTCTGCAACCCTGATGACACCAAACATCTTACGTCAATAACTGTCAACTGCATTGATGCCATATCCAGATGGATGGCATCAAACAAACTTAAACTAAATCCATCCAAAACGGAATTTCTCTGGACTTCTTCCGCAAAGCGTCAACATCTTATCGATCATTCCTCAATTTCAACAGCTGACAATGATATCGTTCCCAAAAACTCCACAAAGCTTCTTGGTGTTTATCTTGACGCAAATCTGTCTCTAAAATCCCAAATTAATAACACGGTCAGCGCTAGTTTCTTCCACCTAAGACGATTAAAATCCGTCAAAAGGAGTATTCCCCACGACACTTTCAAAACTCTTGTAAATTCCTTCGTTGTGTCGCGTCTTGATTATTGTAATGGAATTTATGCAAACATTCCAAAACAACAAATAAACAAACTTCAATCTGCGTTCAACGCAGCAGCAAGGCTCATTAAAGGCATTCCAAAAAAGTCTCATATAACACAACATCTCAAAGAACTTCACTGGCTTAAAAGTCCAGAAAGAATCCAGTATAAACTCTGCTGGACAGTCTTCAAAGCGCTACATGGAATGGCACCAAGTTATATATCTGAACTCTGTATAACGGACAGCCTAAATTCACGGAAATTCACACTTCGCTCGGCGAACTCCTCAGCAATAGGAAGATTAGTTGAGCCGAAGCGTTGCCCCAGTACAAATTTCGGGGATCGAGCGTTCGCGGTAGCCGGTCCATCAGCTTGGAACAATCTCCCTTCACACCTTAGATGCATAAATGATCCGGCAGATTTCAGATCTAAATTGAAAACCCATCTTTTTCATATTTCATACCCAATTTAAACATTTATACTTTGTTCTACTATACTTTCAAACCGATCGTTTTTTAAGCGGTCACATTTAGATTTTTAAGATTTAAAACACGTCTTAATGCGCCCTTGAGGTGATTACATCACAAAAACGGCGCTTTAAAAGTTAGCATATTATTATTATTATTATTATTATGAGGTATGCAAGCGATACGATTTGATGATGAATGTGAATAAGTCAAAGGTAATGATTTTCGAAAAAGAAGGAAGCATGACAGTCTGCAACATTAGTGTAAACGGTGAAAATCTGGAACAAGTGGATGAATTTGTTTATTTAGGAAGTATGTTTACAAAGGATGGGAGGGTGGAGAAGGACATTGAAAGAAGGGTTGGGGCAGGCAACAGAATAAATGGTGCACTTAAAGTTGTCATCGCAAACAAAAGCCTATCCAAAAAAGCTAAGATGGCAGTGCACAATGGTGTTCTTGTGCTGACCCTTATGTATGGAAGTGAAGCATGGAACTGGCAAAAGAAGGATGAAAGTAGAATAAAAGCAGTAGAAATGAGATCTCTTAAGACGAATGTGTGACAAATCTGTATATGATAGAGTGACAAATGCAAGTATAAGAAATGAATGTGGTGCGAATGAAAGTGTTATGAACAAAATAAGGAAAGGGTCATTAAGATGGTTTGGACACATGGAAAGAATGAGAGAAGACAGAATGGTAAAGAAGGTATATGTAAACGGCGTGAACGGAGCTAGAAATAGAGGAAGGCCGAGGAAAACGTGGCACGATCAAATCAATCAAATATTGAATGTCGGACACGTGAGGAGTCGGAGAAATCAACGTGCGTGCATGACAAGATGTATGAATGTAGAGGAAGCGAGAGAAGTATGTCAAGACAGAACAGTGTGGCGTTCCATTCTTTCTGCCTACCCCTCCGGGGAGACGGCGTGATGGTAAGTTAGTTAGTTAGTTAGTTATAAAGCGCCGTTTTTCTGATGTAATCACCTCAAGTGCGCATTAACACATGTTTCAAATCTAAAAATCTAAATTTGTTGATATTTGCGATAGGTTAAAAATTATAATATAGGAAAATATACAAGTTTTAAATTGGGTATGAAACATGAAAAAAATGGGTTTTCAGATAAAATCTGAAATCTGCCGTATTCATCTAAGGTATAAAGGCCGATTGTTCCAAGCTATATGACTTAACTCTGTGTCTTATATCTATATCTCATATCTATGTCTCGTCTCTATGTCTCATCTCTATGTCTCATCTAAATGTCTCATCTCAATTTCTCATACACCTGTTAGTTTCATTTCTACGTCACATCTCTATGTCTCGTCTCTTTACCGTATTCCTTGTATCATCTCTATGTATCGTTGTTAAAATTTTTACAGATTAAATTCTATGAAACATTCTCATTATATTACATTTTATTTTATATAATTCTAATTAATACATTTGTAATATTCCGCCTACGTCCCTAAATGGTTTTTACAACACGCGGTAATACAATGCCATCTAGGTACTGTACATTGTATGTATAATAAAAAAACTGATATCTGTCAAAACTAATCACATTTGTGAATTTTTTTATATAATATGCTAACTAACTAACTAACTAACCATCACGCCGTCTCCCCGAAGGGGTAGGCAGAAAGAATGGACTGCCACAATTTTCTTTCCTGACATATTTCTCTCGCTTCCTCAACATTCATACATCGTGTCATGCACGCGCGTCGATTTTTCTGAATCCTCACATGGCCGACATTCAATATTTGATTAATTTGATCGTGCCACGTTTTCCTCGGTGTTCCTCTATTTCTGGTTTCATTTACATCGTTAACATATAATTTTTTTACTATTCTTTCTTCATTCATTCTTTCCATATGTCCAAACCATCTTAATGATCCTTTCATTATTTTGTTCCTGACACCCATCATTCGCACCGCATTCACTTCTTATATTTTCATTCGACACTCTATCATACACAGAGTATCCACAAATTCTATATATTATTGTATGTTTAATATTTATATTGATATAATATCACTGATGAAGGGCGTGTGTGTCCGAAACATGTTTGGTAATTTTTTTTTTAATAAAGTGAGTGTTGTATACTAAGATTATAAAAAAAAAAACAATTGAAAAATCCTACCGAAATTTAGCCAAAAGACAAATGTATGTTATTGTTGAGATATTTCTAAGCAACTGATTATCTGTGATCTAACAATTTAACGCTTGTTTCTAGACGTTATGAAAAGATACCGGTATGTTAAGTACGATCGCGTGCGGCCAGCACGGAGCCCACAGGATGCATTGATTGTGAAAAGACGGGCGAATGCAGTCTTCGGCACACACCGTACATATGATTATTTGATCGCACATTGCAGGATATTACTTAATTGAACGAACCTGCTTATACGAAGCTATAAAGCAATTGTAAGAATGTAGCTATTGTCAGTAGTTCATATAATACTTTACAGAGTGGAATGCCAAAACTGATTTTTTTGTTTTAATTTTGTATGAAGAAATAAACTGGTGAGTGGCTTATCTCGTTTCGCAAGTTATATAATGAGAGTATTTGCATTAATTAATTACGTCCCATTTCCGCACTACAATATTTCGTTCATCTATCAAGACAATTATCGTATTTTAATCAATTAAAAATATATTTCATTCTGCCAGCGTGCGATCTCTTATTTTTATTAGGTTTCCACATATTAAATTTTATGTTCATGTAATTTATAAACACATAATTTGTATTTTACATTAGCGTGAATGGTGAAAAATTGGAGCAAGTAGTTGAGTTCGTGAATTTAGGTAGTATGTTTACAAGAGATGGGCGAGTGGAGAGGGATATTGAAAGAAGGGTTGGGGCAGGAAACAAAGTGAATGGTGCACTTAAAGTTGTCATCGCAAACAAAAACCTATACAAAAAAGCTAAAATGGCAGTGCACAATGGTGTTCTTCTACCGACCCTTATGTATGGAAGCGAAGCATGGAACTGGCAAAAGAAGGATGAAAGTAGAATAAATGTTGTAGAAATGAGATCTCTTATACGAATGTGTGGATACTCTGTGTATGATAGAGTGTCGAATGAAACTATAAGAAGTGAATGCGGTGCGAATGATGGTGTTATGAACAAAATAATGAAAGGATCATTAAGATGGTTTGGACATATGGAAAGAATGAATGAAGAAAGAATGGTAAAAAAATTATCTGTTAACGATGTAAATGGAACGAGAAATAGAGGAAGACAGAGGAAAACGTGACACGATCAAATAAATCATGTGAGGAGTCAGAGAAATCGACGCGCGTGCATGACACGATGTATGAATGTTGAAGAAGCGAAAGAAATATGTCAGGAAAGAAAAGTGTGGCAGTCCATTCATCTGCCTACCCCTTCGGGGAGACGGCGTGATGGTTAGTTAGTTAGTTAGTTATATTTTATGTTCATGTAATCTACAAATATATAATTACAAGCAAAAATTATGCTTTTTTGTTATAAATTGTATTTTATGTTCTCGCGTTTTTTAAAAACAGTACAATATATTTTATTGATTGATAAAATGCTTCCTATTTATAAAATTTTATTTTATTTCTTTGTCTTATAGTTTTGGTCCTAATATGTGATTGTTTTAGAGTAGTAACTGTGAATAAATTGTAGTTAATCTAAATACATAAATCATCTTCCAAATGATTGATATTTTTGTCAGTTATAGTGAACATCTTTCAGTAACCAACATTAATATTTATCATTGATGGTTTATTAAAAGTTTTATTACATTTTATTTTATAATATTATGTTTCACCTCTAAATGAGCAATTTAATAATGTCCTACCACAACTTTACGTGTCACTCTCCTAACATACAATATAATAGAACTTCTATAAACCGGACGCCTTCATCAATAAATGAACATTTTTTCACGATTATTCAAGAAACTATTAATAACAAATAATATTTAAATACTAAAAATAAAACTTTTATGTTATATTTATCCATTATATTAACTTTGATGACTTAAATGACTTTATAGCGGAATAATATTTTGGTTAAGGGAGCCATTTTCTGGTTTGGTTTTCCTTTATTTGTCACACCATAAGATGATAGCGAGCTGCCAAAACCGATAAAAATAAATAATTGAACTGAATATTATAAAATACATAATATTAAGGATTTTTTTATGATTTATTGACACAGCCTTCGTGGCAGATATCAATAGCTATGAGTGCCACACTGAATGTCCCGGGTTCGATTACCGGCGATAGTGATTCTCACACTGTTTTTGGTTTGGTGTAGAATTCACGTGACACCAAAATGGCGATAGACTATACATTTATATCGATTCGGGTCGCGCCGTAAAAATGTGAAAGGCTATTTAACAAATTAATAATAATAATAATAATAATTATAATAATACTAATAATAATAATTATTATTATAATTATAATTATAATAATAACAATAATAATAATAATAGTAATAATAGTAATAATAATAATAATAATAAAAATAGTAATAATGATAATAATAATAATAATAATATTAATAAGAATAATAAAATAATAATAAAATAATAATTATTATTATAATAATATTTCATATTCATTTCTGATTTTCATTATTTAAATACAGGTTATTTGACATAACTACAATTGAAAACGTTAGTAACTGCTAAATTTATTACACTGTTTTATTATAATATCTCAATTTTTTATTTTAACAGATGTTTCGCAAACCGGTGTAGGCATCATCAGGCTTCACAAACAACTACACTGCAATAGTTGTTTGTAACACCTGATGATGCCTGCACCGGTCGGCGATACAGCTGTTGCGACAGTTAATAATGTAGAAGTATCACATTGTTTCGGCCAAAACAAAGGACTTTTTAAAGTATATATGATTACAAATTAATTTCACATTCTAACTGTTAACAGTAATTTGCTACCAAATTGATTTCAAATATGATAATCAAAACTTTATCTTGATCTTTCCGAATATGTTTGTGTTATAATCTATTTGGTTTCAGCTCATTCAAATGTGTTTATATTGCATTACAGGAAATATTAGAAATGAGGCCTGCGGTTTTGGGTATTTCACTATTTCTCATATTATTATCGAGAAATACGTCATGCAAACCAGCGCAAGATGACTTCAGGGTAAACCGAAACTCAGCGGCTAATTTTGTAAGTTCTAAACATATTCACCTACTAAACTAGATAGTTAAGTAATTCATTAAGTAAATGACTTACTGTAAAACAACGGAATTTAAAAATAGTATGATAAAACGAATTTATCACTGCATCCCAAAATATTAATAATTGATACATGTTACGGTAATTTTATTATTAATGACGATAAACTAGCTTCCTATCACGTGTCATGAAAATCAATAGCTAAAATATGATATATATATGTAGTTATTGGGTTCAAATAACCTGTTGTGTACAAAATGTGGAAAGCAAAAAAACTACCACATCCAAGGCCCAAGTAGTATCCCCAAACCATAACTATCTATCACGCCGTTTTGCCGAAGGGGTAGGGATAATAAAATGAACGCCATATTTTTATTTCCTGACGTGGTTCTCTCGTTCAAAGTACGAGTACATTTCTGAAACATATCGGAAATATACACCATTTCCTGTTGTAATAAAAATAAATTAAGGATTAATTGTATCTCAATAGAGAAGTGAATGTAAATTGTTTTTTTGGAAACAATGTGGTGGTCGAGGCGTTTAAAGGACTTATGACCTGTCAAGCGATCGCTTTATGTAATACAACATTCCCCATTCCGCCCTTCTTACGACCACCACGTCTGACACATTTTTGAAAGATGTATATTAGGGTGTCCCTTATTTTTCAAAGTTTTAATTTTACAATGCATAGGCTATTGTTTTGTTCATTTGGGCCTAAAACATCCGAAACCAATTTTTTTCCTTATTCGGAACAGTGTAACCCGTGCCGACTTGCGCCCAAAGATGTCCCATACAAATTGCGTCACAGGAGCGGCGCGTTGTCGTTGTTATTATCATTTATTTTCGCCTTGTCGGGTAGTAATCACAGATTGTTTTATATTTCGAAGATGTCAGTGGAACTAAGAAGCAATTAAAAAAGTATTTTCTTTGTTGGTGAAGTAAATCACCAAATAACAGGTGTTAACTACCATCTAATCGTCAAGTTCTCGCAGTGCTATTTTTCAACTTACGTGAAGTTAATTTGACTTTTAATGAAAGCGCATATCTTGTCATTCTGGAGTGCAATATAATCTATAAAAGGCTAGATTACCTACCAGAGCTGTTCCTAATTATGTTAAGAAGTTAGTGGATCTTCATCAGGTCTGATGAGGACTGCAAAAAATAGTAAGAAGATTCAGGACTTACATAGGCGCCGCGAAGATAACTTTCAACTTGAATTAGATAATTTATTCGATATCTCACACGTCGATGCTCTTGAATGTGCTGTGATACGACAGCATCTTAAACAGAATGCTTGAACGGAGCTTGTGTGCAAAAACTAGAAAGAGATTCGTTACTCTTTGCTTGCCGCCATCATATATACGAACTGATGCTCAAAAGTGCCTTTGAATCGCAAAATCGATTGTACGAGATGATTATAGCGAACTCATTGAGCTTGCTATTGTTTTTCTGGTGAAGGCAATGAAAATAAAATTAAAATTAGACCTGCTGGCCCAATGCATCAAGCACGATGGATGGCAAGAGTTATTTATTCCTTAAAAATACGTTTGCTGCAGTTCCAGTTTAAAATGTGCGCTAAGGACAAACAAGCTTTACGAGATGTTTGTTTATTTATTGTGGCAGTTTATGTAAAGCCTTAGCTTGAATGTAGTTTGGCGATAAAAGCTCTAAATCAAGATTTTTGTTTTTTAAAGACCTTAAAAGATTACGAAGAAGTTTACAAATTCCAAAGCGGCTTTAAACAAGTTCAGTCAACATTTGTGGTACTTGTCAGAGGAAATAGCCGTCCTTTTAATTTTTGATGACAACCTTGATGAGCATACCAAAGGAAACATTGTAGAAAACTTACAAAAATAAAGTATTGGTGATTCGGGAAAGAGATATGTTCCATCGAAGGAACAGATGTCTGGCTCTCTATATGGTACGTAATAAGTGTTTAATCTAGTATTTAATTTAGAACTTATTTGTTTTATTTAAAGGTACTACAAGTATTTGTTATCTTGTTTTATGGAAATCTTTGAGTGATTTTGTTTCTGTCAAGACTAAAGATTTATTTTCACGACTGAAACTTGATAGCAGTTTCCTTCAAGAAATTGTATCTTCATAGAAAGACAGCGCGGCGTTTGTGGAAGCTAAAAAGAAGGGTACTATCTTGAAAGCAGTTAATAACACAGCTGAAAGAGCTGTTAATCTAATGACAAACGTTCATGGTTTGACTACCGCAGATGAAGAACATAAGCAGTTCATATTATGTTGTGTGCAAGAACATAAAAAAATTTACACAGACTGTAAAAAAAGAGACTTTGAAGAGTAACGAATTTGTAGAGTATCCAAGTAAATAAATATAAATTTGTATATTTTTTAATAATTACAAGAAAAACATTACATAAATATATGTTTTCATCAATATTTATCTAAAATAATGGTTTCAAGTGATCATCTACAACTACATTTAAGAGACACATAAAACAGATATTTTCTTAAACTTTGAAGCCAAGTCGGCACGGGTTAGAATCAACGTAGGAAGTTGAAATTCTGTATTTGGGTAACTAATAGACTATTAAACACAATTAGGGGGTATGCGTTTCAATAATTCAAAAAAAAAATTTTTTGCCCATATAAGGGACACCCTAATGTATATATGCTACTATGTTGAGAAACACTTCACATATTTTTATTCAATCTATACTAGCGCCATCTATTGAAATTAGATGTTTATTACCATATTCTGTTTCCAAAAAACAACTTACATCTTCGTCTCTATTGAGATACAATTAATCCTTAAAAATGATTAAACCGCAATGGGTAAAATCCAGTATTTGTCTACAAGTATTTGTCTACAAGTATTTGTATACATTAAACAAAAAATTAATATGAGAGAAAAGTCTTTAATCTATAATATACGAGTATAAACAAAACGTTTTCTTAATATTTATTTAATTATAGTTACACCTAAAGTCATTTTATTTTGATTTCTTTTTAATGTGCACCATTTTATAAAATTTACTCCAAGGGCGCACAAGAAAAATACAGAACGAACAGTGTATTTGTTTCTTGAATTTACCGTCGCTATTCTCATACTGAATACGTACAGGGAGATAATTCTACGCCTTTGGTCCCGCAAAGCTAAAAGCACGATCGTAAAAGCTTGCTCTTTTAGCTCTGGCTGGAATTACAATATTCTGTCTCCACCGATCAAAGTGAATTTGCCTTTCTGTTAGCATGGATGTACGCATAGGTCAAAAATGTAAGATGAATGCTAGAATATCAATATCCAATGCATTAATGCACTGCAAGTTTAAGTATATTAAGCACATTGCGGAGGAAATTAATTGGCAATTGGGACAAATTGTCATATATAACAAAGGGAGACCAAAGAAAATATGATATGTACAATAAAAAATGAACGTGTATGCCTTGGATCCTTTAATTTCTTTTTCGGTGCTATAAAAATGTATTATAGCACAAACTAAATTTGAATTTTCATTATTATTTTTACTCAGAGAAATCAAAGAAATAGCTGTAAAACATCTGTGAACAGTAAAATAAACATTATTGTAATACCTGATGATGTCAACATAGGTTGACGATACAGCTGTCGCGTAAAATAAAATACAATTGTGATGCATAAAACAAATTTATTTAATTTAACAGTTTAAAATGTAAAGGTATCATAGTGTTTCGGCTAAAACAATGTACTATGTTAAATAAATTGTTGTAAAAAACAGTTTAGTTATATTTTTTCAACAATATTTTATAATGATTTGATTTCTATCACATTGTAGATATTAATCAAACACTTTGCAAACCTTGGGAAGTTCGTTGACGCTGCTGAAAATAGATTGTGCGCAATTAAGAACGCGACTGTTAGGACTCATTAAACAATTTGAAAAACAGCGAAGCATAAGCTACAGTGGATTGCGTTGAACTTTGCGCGCCTGTAAAGCTGCGAGTGTACGTGGTCGAGAAGGTACCCCACGAGATACGGTGCAATTAAAGCAATTTCAAATACCTTTGTGACCGGTGTATGTGTGCCAACGACCCACAGAGATGTCACATCGTTACATAATAACACGTATTAATATTTTAACGTTGATTGAATGCTCATTTATTAGCTGCCTAGACAGTTGCAATTAGTTTGTTATAGTTATGAAAAGTCACGTAATTCACGTTAAGGTCGGACGTGGACTCTTATTATTACGATTGAAAACGTCTGTTCTGTATAAATTCCTTTATATTAGGTCTTTACATATGAAATTGGCGTTTTGTATGGGAGGAACATAAAGTTGATTTTTTTTAAATATAATATATTTATTTAATCAAAGTATGTACCATTACTATCTATGCACTTTTGCCATCTCATAGGTAGTTCATCGATCCCTTTACTAAAAAAACCATTCGGACGGGAATCAATAAAATCTTTGAAGTCGGTTTGGACTGCCCCATCGGAGTTGAATTTTTCCCTTGCAAGAAGTTATCCAAATTTCGAAAAAAATAGTAATCAGTTGGGACAAGGTCCGGAGAGTACGGTGGATGTCTTAGACATTCCAATTGAAGCTCTTCTAATTTGGTAGCCGTCTGTTGTGCAGTGTGTGGTCTAGCGTTATCATGAAGCAGCAGTGGCCTAGAGCGATTAACCAGCCTCGGTTGTTTAGCAGCTAGCTTTTCCATCATGGTTTGCAGTTACTGACAATCGACATCTGCCGTAATCGTCTGGCCAGATTTAAGAAAGCTGTAGTGAACGACACCAGCACTAGTCCACCAGACGCTCACAAGTAACTTTTTTGGAGTCAATTTTCGTTTGGGGCATGGTTTGGCTGGTTCGGCAGGGTTCAGCCATTGCGATGAGCGCTCCCGATTATCATACAGGATCCACTTTTCATCACAGGTAATGATTCGATTCAAAATCCCTTCATTATTGTGCCGGTTGAGTAATGCAACGCAGCAGTCAACGCGCGTTTGTTGATTTGCTTCACTCAATTCGTGAGGTACTCACCTTTCAAGCTTTTTCACCTTCCCAATTTGCTTCAAGTGGATTAAAACAGTTTTATTACTAACACCGCAGCCTGCAACTAACTCGGACGTGGTTTGCGATGGATCCGCTTCCACAATAGCCTTCAATTCTTCATTATCAACTTTGGTCTCCGGCCGTCCACGGGGCTTGTTCTGCAGGTCAAAATTTCCAGAACGAAAACGTTGGAACCAAAAACGCACTGTGTTTTCTTTTGCGGCACCGTCGCCATACACATCATTAATCCTTCGAGCCGTTTCTGCAGCACTGGTGCCACGGTGGAACTCGTACTCGTAAATAACGCGATATTTCATGTTTTCCATTTTGTAAACTGAGTGACGCAAAGAAAAAAACAATTGAGGAAAAAACAAATGAATTATAATTTTCGAAACACAAATACTTGAGTAAATAGCTGTATAAATTTGAATTTGGAATTCCTAACCAAAGAGAAGATATTTGAGATCAAAGTTGCCAGTACGGCAAAACGCCGATTTCATATGTAAGGACCTAATATTACACATGAATGAATCTTTTCGCCTTGGTAAGGCATTATCAAATGTCTTTTGATTATAATAAAACTTAAATAAAATAAAAGTTTTCATTCTTATTGATTATTCAAAATGAAGTTTTACAATATTATTCAAGAAAAAATATATATGGATTTTAATTGGATTGAAAATTTATACGAATTTTCTAAAATATGTAATTAGAATGCATTATATAATTAAGTTCATAATTAAAATCTTCCCCTTTTCTCTTCTTAATGTAGGCCTTGTGGCATATTTCTCAAAAGGAATTGGCCCCCTGCGAATTAAATCAAATCAAATCAAATCAAATCAGTTTATTCCATCAACAGACATTACAAAATTTTATTTTTTTGAGAACAGGTAAAATAATATATTGTGTATAGTATACTACCAGAAACGCGTGAGAGATGGTTCAATATTAGGAAGACAGGATACTCTCCAGAATTAAGAGTATTTGCCTTCTGAACGTATTTTCACTAATATGAAAGACGTCGATCTCCGAGGAGACCGCGTTCAGCAGATAAATTGCTCTTCCCACCGGTGTCACCAGAAGCAAGTTGGGTCTGGCGGCCGGTAGGTAAAACAATCTATGCTGTCGCTGTCGGAGACAAAAAGCCAAACACCTTTCAGCGCGGCCGAGTTCTCGAAATATCCCTTGAGTAATCTAAAGTAATGGGTGATGAGATGCTATCTCTTCGAAGCTGCAGAGAGTTGGTCCCAAGCATTCCCAAAAGAAATGATGTGGGATAGAGCCGCGGATAGCTACCATACTCCCTCATGAAGAGATACCTCAGAATTTTTTTCTGAACCCTCTTCAGCATCACGGAATATCTCGCATCGTGAGGACTCCATATCACAGAACCACATTCGAGTCTGCTCCGAACCAATGTGTTGTATAGGACTCTGAGCACACGAGGATCCCTGAAAACTCTGCCGGTCCGGACGATGAAGCCCAACATCCTCAGTGCAGTGCCACAAATCCTCTCAATATGTGCACGAAAAGTCCGCCTACTCTCATAGATGATCCCGAGATCTCTAATCGTAGATACGTGTGCTAGTTACTGGTTGTTCATTGTGTATCTATAATACACAGTTTTCAATGTTCTAATAAAAGATAGCATAACGCATTTAGACAGAAGTCGATTTCCAGTCGATTCATCTTTTTGGTGATCTACCTGGGGGTGCAATACAATGTGAGGGAGTCTAGATGAATTTTCAGTCATATGATACCCACTGCATATGAAAATGTAATAATTTAAACATAAAACTACTTGTAGTAAACTAATAAAAATATTGAATCTAATTTTATCTATAAACAAGCAAGTAACATAATAATAAAAAGTGTAGATACGTTTTTGAACCTATAGTTCTATAATTTAATATGATAGTAATCGCTTTGGCAAATTACTCGGAAAATGTTGCAAAAGTTGTGGATAACATTTCAATTACCTTGGTCTTAATATAAAACCAGTGTAAATATTAATGATAATAAATCATTCCATAATCATAATACTAAGAACAAATTACGAGTATTTATTACGTACTATAATATAAAGATAAATAAAAGCAGACTTTGAATATTTCCAAAGCTGAAATTACATTAGTTTTTTATGTTCTTTTTCTTTTTCCACTATCAGAAGTCGGAAAAATAATGGTTATTTTTACTTTTGATACAGTATCTCTTAACAGAGGGATTGAGGAGGAATAAGTCGAAAATCATTTACAGATTTACGACATGTTCGATTAAAGATCTCAATTATACTATAATACATTTACTCAAATTTCATCATACTTTGGCCACTTCCATACATAAGAGTTGGTACGAGAATACCAACATATGTGTGGAGTTTGTTTTGTTTTAAATATGAATAAAAACGTCTGTTTTCTAGAAGTTTCGTTATGTGTATTTTATGGTAATGACATGTTTCGCCTTTCTAAGGAACTATCAAAAAACATTTGATAATCCTTAGAGAGGCGAAACCTGTCATTCCCTTAAAATATAATAAATTTTTGGGAAAACATACGTTTTCAATCGTATTAATTATTTAATATGGAGTTTTACACCATTTTTTGAGAAATATGTAAATAATTTATTCTTCTCCGGTCTCAATCTAAAGAGTAAGGAGATGCATTTTTTCTTCCACTCCGCTCGGTCCTCGGCAACTCTCTTCAACTCTACATAGGAGGTGCAACCCATATCTTGGCAAATCTGGTCTAGGTACTTCTGGTGAGGTTGTTCTCTGCCAGTCGATCCTTCGACCATTCCCTCCAATACATCATGCAGGAAACATTCGTGGCGCAACACATGACCAATCCATCTCGCGCGCCTCTCCGCTATGGTGTTAAATATATGTCTGTTCTCTTCAACACTGCTGAGAACCCCTTCATTTGCTAGATACAATATATAGAGGATTAAAGTGTAGTTATAATTTTTAGATACTAAATCGGAGTCCGAATGTGGAAAGATCCCGAATGAGCAGACAGAATGTGAGGATCACCCCCACCCCTGAGTTTGATGACGTGGTGGTGATTGGAGGAGGCAGACCTGACGTGGAGTACTTGGAGCCCAGGCCACATGAACGCGACCCGTACGATGATCTGCCCGTAACGTATCCCCCGAAAGGGGGTGGATCTCCTGGGTTTATTTCTGCCCTCTTTTCCGGCTCCAGTGCGGGCTTGGTAAGTATTAATTATCAATCATTTTTAAATTCATTGTATTTTATCTTGTGTGTTGTGCAACTTAGTCCCGCTTGGACGGGGTGGGCAAAATAAGTGTAGGAAATAAATTGACAATAGGGCGCCGCTGCGTCCTTTAACATAAACTTGAAACTTTGCCAGAGAATGATCAAATGCTATGTGTGGTCTGTTTTATTGTATTCATGTGAAACGTGGACCTTAAAAATCAACTCAATGAACAGACTGGAAGCATTTGAAATGTGAAAAATAAACTCGAAAGTGGAAAATATTGTTTGTCGTAATTCACAAAAAAATCGACAAATATCCATAAGACCATCGGAACATAAGACGCATCCCATTTATGATTGAATTTTCAGAGTAAAAATGTGCGTTTATGGTCTGAAAAATACGGTACTACTAAGGAATAAAAAGAGTCGAGCGTTTTCAAAAGTTAAATAATGAACTCGCGTAAAAATGAACTCCAAACCATTGTTTATCAGGTTTCATTTGACTATTTGCTAACATAAATAAATAAACTCTGCTATATTAGGCAATGTGGTATCACAACTAGATTTTGATATTCTTTCTAATATTTAAAAATAAATGATATCTAATATTATTTTGTTTAAATTTCGTTCGTAATATGAAAGTGTTAGTGGAATGTTTGAATCTAGCTCACGAGCACATGATTAGGAAAAAAGCATTTGTACATACACGATTATATTACCGAGTTTATGTTAGCGTTATGTATAACTGTGAAATGTATTTGTCTAAACATTGATAGCGTAAACGCACATTTTTAGTCAGCAAAATTCAACCATAAATTGGGATGGGTCTTAAGTTCCGATTGTCTTAAGGTTATTTGACGATTTAAAAAAATTTAAAACACAATATTTTCCCCTTTTGAGATTATTTCTCTCGACATCTTTCGAAGGCTTTACACTTTAATCATCGGGATGAAGGTGTTAAGCCTTCGAAACATGTCTAGAAAAATAAAGCCAAAATTGGAAAAAAACGTGTTTATAAAAAATTCGTCATTTCGTAATTCCACAATGTTAACACCTAAAGTTTATCTAAAAATTAGAGATGTAAATACTAATAAAATTGTGTTAATGAGTATTTTTCAGGTATATTTTTGTAACTCTTAGCTCTAACCTAGCGCCCAATTACAGGTTGATCTTAATGAAATAGAATTTAAAATTTTTGTTTTATATTTTTTTGCCTATTCTAATATATAGTCTAGAGATAACCACCCTAACAGCAAAAAGGGCATAATAACTAAAAATCACATAAAGATCCATGGAAAAACACATTTTCGGCGTGGGTCCCCGAGATAAAATAAGAAATGAAGAAATAAGACGCCGAACCAATAATGCCGACATATATAACATTATTATTAAATATTAGATAAAAAACTGTAAACACATAGTATTTGAATTTAAAGCAAGCTTTGTTTCTTTCCAGCAAAAAGCTAAAGGATTAGGAGGATTCGTTTTTAATCTACTAGGAGGATCCAGTAAACCGGTAAGTCATTTACGTCTTTAAATACTCTTACGTCACGTGATTTGACACAAATACGTTGGATGTATAGGGTGTTTTTTTAAAGGTTTGGTTTTTAAATTAGCAACATTGTTTCTACAGACTGTCAATTCGACAGTTGATAGTTGATTTGTAGTCAATACGTTTTGCCATTTTACTTATTTGCCCGATAAAGTTGTCGAAAATTGGACTTCACGATTGCGCTTCATTGAAGCTAGCCGTGGCGCTTATTTGCCCGGAATCATATTTAAACAATAATGGCATAAAATTATCTATTGAATAAAGCCAATATCATAGACATAAGCATTATTTTAATGGGCTTTTTGTTTTGAATTTGTATACCTCTAAAAAAACAGCCTTTATGTAACAATGTCAACTGTCAAATTGACAGTCTGTAGAAACAATGTTGCCAGTTTAAAAATCAAACCTTTAAAAAAAACACTATACAAGAAATGATATTTTATAAAAAAATGTTTTATTTGATATTCCAAAACCCTTTAAAATCGAAGCCTACAAAAAATAATTGTATTATACATAAATCTCTTTATAATTATATTATGATATAACCATTTATTTTATAATACAATATAATAAACAAGAATAATTTCTTCGTTACATATTTGAACCCTTTACTCACCAGCTTACGTAAAACAATTAAGTTACATTTTATGATTTAGTTCAGAAGCAATCGATTCATATAATTTTCTAATCAATTATCTAATATGTAATAACGTTTATCTAATCGGATCCGATATAATGGCATACGTGAATAATTCACTCGTCATCGGAAAAGAGAGCTATTTTTGTTTGTAATGAAATGCTGTTACAATAATCGATTAGCTTAAAACTACAATATTCATTAAATTTAATGTGTAATGCGTAAGCATAAGATTAATCGATTCGTGTTAATAACCTTTAAAACTTAATTGTTTATAAGATTATACAATATTTCGTTAATTTTATTAAACTAATCGAAATTCAAATTCATCTTCTTGTTCTTATTTCTCACATTTGATAATAGATAAAAAAAACAGTAAACAAATACCTAGTATTTTTATTTAAAACAATGAAAATGGCAAAATAAGGATGTAAGTAGAATAAATGCAGTAGAAATGATATCTCTTAGACGAATGTGTGGATACTCTGTGTATGATTGAGTGTCCCACAATAAAATTACTTTATGGAATTCCGTAATTAATGTAAAACCCCTTAATTTTATCAAAACTTAGTTTTTTGTATTTATTTATTTATTGCTTCTCTGAAAAATAAAGAAAACTTCATATGTTTCATAAATCACAATATATAATAGAAGACTTCGGCTTTTATATATTTTATTGTAATATAATATTGTGGAATGAAAATATAAGAAGTGAATGCGGTGCGAATGGTGGTGTTATAAAAAAAATAATGAAAGGATCATTAAGATGGTTTGGACATATGGAAAGAATGAATAAATAAAGAATGGTAAAAAAATTATATGTTAGTGATGTGAATGGAACCAGAAATAGAGAAATACCGAGGAAAACGTGGCACGATCAAATAAATCAAATATTGAATGTCGGCCATGTGAGGAGTCAGAGAAATCGACGCGCGTGCATGACACGATGTATGATTGTTGAGGAATCGAGAAAAATATGTCAGGAAAGAAAAGTGTGACAGTCCATTGTGATGGTTAGTTAGTAATTTTATTTCTCTCCTATCGGAGATTGAACAATATGGCTATTTATACTTTTAAAACAGCAGCTTTCAACAGGGATATTGTGCCACAACTCAACCATTCTCGAAGGTTTTCTAACGAGAATTTTCTTCTTCTCCCGACACTTCGTTGTTCGTTTTTATTACCTTGGATAATCAGTTGCATCAATTTGTATTTATCGTTTCCCATAATGTGCCTTAAGTATTACAGTTTTCTATACTTAATAGTCTTCACAATTTTATTATATTTCTTCATTTGTTGCATACTTCCTCGTTCGTGACTCTTTCTGTCTATGATATATACTCATATTTAACGATATATTCATATTTCAAAGGCATCCAGCATTTTTATCCAATTGTATGTTACTAAAATCTACGCCATTTTTTACGATTCAATTGATTACATTGAATAACGTAATTCAATACATAAAATCCGTTAAAATGTAACTCATCTGATGGAATTTGTTACTAAAAAGTTTTTTAACGAAATTTTTTACTGTGTTGTACAAAGTTATGTTTTAACAAAAAAGTGTAAAGACAGAGATAATTATATTATATTTATGATATTTATATGAGCAAGTTTATTATGGTACGATATTGATCGCTTGATTTTAAAAAAAAGATTACAAATGTAAAAAGGTTCAAATTCTTTGGCATATAGAATGGAATAATACTCCTAGCGGCTTCTAACAATATGTTGGTCAACAGCCTTCACATTGTGTTAATAAGGTAGTTTGCTAAATGCCGAAATCATTCTCCATAGATGGCGTTAGTGGGTCGGTTGTATAGGTTAATTCTTGAAAAAATTCACTAGTGCAACCAAATCTACATAGATGGCTGACTGAAACTGCCACGTGAAGATAAATATGGATTTTGAAGTATATATACATCTTCCAAAAAATTTGTCATGCATGATTACAAATAACAAAGGTGGAATGGGGAATGTTGTAATTACATAAAGCGTGCGCTTAACCCAACCAATGACAGGTCATAAGTCCTGTAAACACCTTGATCATCCATGTTCAGTTTCCAGTTTACGTCTTCGTCTCTATTGAGATACAATTAAAATCTAAAAAAATTAAAAAAATACAAATGTAATGTTTGGAAATATTTTAAAATAAAGGTTAGATACGATTTGAGTGTGGCAGTCTATTCTTTCTGCCTACCTCTTCGGCTGCTATTTTTTTTAATACATTCTCTTATAGTTCTAAAACGAATTTCATAATACTCATTAAGTGTGAACAGTTTTATTTTTAGAAATCATTTGATATTTTTTATTGAGGACATCGATTCCGTTCGATGAACTTGAGGGAGTGCCCTCAATGTATATTGCATTTACTTAATCAACATCGTAATCTAAATATCGAATTTCTGTACGATTTACGCAAAGATGGCGGCCGCAGGGAAGGCGAGGGTACGAAGGCAAGCGGAACAGGTAAGACACGCGAGGGAAACTGTTGCCTAACCTTTGGTCTGCCTACAGCTAGTCACTAAACCATAACCAATCACACCTTACAGCAACAATTCACCGGTACTGCTTAGTTTCTCCACACACATGAATAATTGTAGAAAAGTATCCACCAACAGCTCAATATGTTATTAAAAAAAATGTACAGGGAATCTGGTACTAGAATTTTAATGGTCTAGAATAATCTTACGGTTCACCATTCAAGCTATCAATGAAACTAACACAACAACACATAGTAATATTATATTAAGAGTAATGAATTTATTCATAAGGGTAGTAAGAAAATCGAAAATAAAGATAAAAATTGCGATTTTTTGTTGCAATTTCCCGGAGATTGATCGGAGAAAATAAACAAAATATAAATATGTCTTATGAAAAAAATGATAACGTTTATCGTATAAATCACTAAGTATTGTTTTCGTATTTTTACAAAGCGAACATTATCTAAAAAAAAAATAATAATAATGGAGCATGGCCAAGAACCAAAAGCAAAGAGTTATATTAGGCAATCACGTTTATTTTCTAACTGAACCACTATAATGCTGCTTATAAAAACTATTAGTCAAGAACAACTCTCATGTAGTATTTATCTTTTTTTTTTCAATGCATGTTCTTAGCAGATATCCTCTATATCACGAAGAGATTCATCAATGGTCCCAATAATTTATAGCTTTTGTTAGTAATTACATTCACGTAACCTAATACAAATATTGTATTATAGTATGCTTTAAGTGTAGCCATTGAAGGCTTTAACGAACAAAAAATTAACACATCTCTTACAACACACATTGGATTCATGATTCAGTTGATTGAGTTTATGTTACTTCAGATCAAGAACTGTAATTTAGAATTGTAAATTGGTTATATACGTAAAGCTTTAAATGCATGTACATGCAAATTTTAATCAGTGTTTAACAACATAAGGAATAAAAAACACAATTCGTGATTGGAAATGATGTACATAAATTTATGAAAATATTTATAATTGTGGGAGTTGATAATAAATAAATTACGAAACCAAAGAGACACGTTTCGGTGTTACTAACTTATGTATTCGTTGTGCTCCGGACTATTTTTATTGTATAAGGTAAGTTAAAACATCATGACATTTAAATACATTATTTAAAAAAAAATTGTACAAAATAAAATAAAGTTTTTTTTAATATATTTTTTTGAATTTAAAAAACAAAAGAATTTTCACTAATTTTGTGTACGAGTAACTTGACAAGTTTCGAAAGCAGTGATCTTTAAATATTGGAATAATAATAATAACATGTCGAAATTCAAAGTTACTACCAAAAATAGAGTACTTACTACCTACAACATAAATTATCTAAACAATAATACTAAAATTAAGAATTTCGGGCAATTACTGTAAGTTGATAACATCATTAATGTAAGTTTATTCAAAATAATTTCATAAACTTTAATTTTTTTATATCGATATCTAGAATAAGGAGTAATCAGGATCAGTAATGAGAGTTTTTATTAAACTTAAAATGTTTAAGTGAAAATGATGTATTTAAAACTTATAATATAAATTGTGATATAAAAAATTGTATCCTTATTAAAATAAAATACATTATTAATATTAATTCAAATAAACTCATATTTTTTTTAATTCTACAATATTCGTGTTTTAAGTAAAATCGTTGTGTACTCGTATATTATGCTTTTTTCATTATATTATTATTATTAAGGCATGTTTTAAAAAAAATTAAATATGTTTAATTATGAAATTTGATAATTTTGCAGTTAATTTGTTTTCTTGTATGAAAAATTAGGTGATCAATAGAATCCAAAAGAGGTTGAATTCAACAAGGTTGTATAGAAAAGAGCGCCAAAAGCAAGAATTGGATTCGGCGAGCAATGAGAAACCAAGTGGGGAGCTGATCAGTGGGGAGCAGAATAGCGGACAACAAAATAGCATGGAGCAAAATAGTGGTGAACAGAACGGGTCTTCGGAGGATCAGGAGTCAGGGGAAGAGCCCCCTGGAGGGGGAGATGGGATGGGAGGCGGGATCCTGGGCTTATTGGCTGGACTCAGTGGGGTAAATATACAAAAAAAGATTTTTTTATATAATGTAAATGATTAAAATGATTTATTCTATGATATTTCGCCATCACTTTGAGTTGTGGATTCATATTAAAATAACTTTTTTTAAACAATTTTTATTTACAACACTTACATTAAGTTTATAAAAAAAACTCATTTTGCTTCAAAAAGAATTAAATATTTTAATTTTGAAACACTGTTATTTTACTGTTATGTGTACACTGTTATGACACTATACCTGTTGGCTAATGGGGTAAATAAAGTATTATTTATTTCATATTCGCCATCATTTTATGTTGTGGATTAACATTTGAATATCTTTTGAAAAAATATATCTTTTTTACAGCACTTATACAAAGTTCATTTAATTTTGCTTAAAAATGTATAATTTTAAAACACTGTTATTATACTCCTACGTAACAATATGTGCATGTATAAGATTGTTGCGACACCTATTTCACCAAAAACACTATATTGGCACCATCAGGTATAAAACTGAGTTGTTTGTAACACCTGATGCCAACATAGGTTGGCAAAACAGCTATCACGACAATTTCATAAAAAAAAATGTTATTCTTATAATATTAGTGTCTCAAAAATTAAACATTTATTTATTTTTATTTAAGTATCATTGTGTTTCGGTCAAATCTTTTTAATATCAATATCTTTTTAAATCATCTCTCATGTTTTTTTTACTCAATATTTATGTTATATCTTGACTTATGCAATTAAAATTTAACCTACATTTGAATAGTAAATACTTTGTGGGAATAAGAATATTAACATGACTTACAGGTTAAGAATTTACAAATAGTACAAAGATTACATTCAAATATTTTTTGCGCCATTGTAGTATTTTCTCCAAAGTGTCATCTTTTCACAACATTACTAAAATGTGTCTTTACATTCCATCACTTTTATAAAAAAAGATCTCTTCAGCAACATAACGTACTATTGTGCGATTCCATTTCACATCCCGTCTTGCAGACACATCGGCAATAAGGAAATGTTTATTAATGTAAATTGCCTCGTCGCTGTTATCGCTATAAACATTGTGAACATCGATCATTGAGTCACTATTGGGAAAAAAATTCTCCAGTGTATGGGGACATACTTTGCTCAACATTTGACGGCTGTGATTATTGCCTATAAATTATCAAATGAAAATACTGCACATTGTTGACATACAATAGCCACATTAAAATGATTGATGATGGAGTTCTAATGTCAACTGTAAATGCATTTGGAAATGAAGCTTAGAGCTGACAAAAGATTGATAGTAGGATAAATGTCGTGAAAAATGAAATCACTAAAAATAATGTGCAAATAACGTTGTATGATAGAATACTAAACGAAGAAATATAAAGCAGATAAATACGTTTTAAGTAAAAGTAAAATTAAGTAAAGGCCACTAAGACGGTTCGTACTGATGAAACTACCCCTCTCTCTCTCTCTCTCTCTCTTTCTCTCTCTCCAATGGCCCTACTGCCCAAATCAAACTTTAGCCTTTCATAACTAATGCTTCCAACTCCGCCTGTCATCTGCCGCCGTCTTCCAATTAGCCACTTGGAGGAGCTGCTCCGCATGCTTTCCGACCTCACCCTCCCATCTCAGCCTGGGTCTTCCCACTCGTCTCGTTCCACCTGGGTGTCCATTCATTATTATTTTAGGGACCCGTGACTCTGGCATCCTCTGAACATGCCCAGCCCATCTCAATCTCAATAGTCTCATATCATAATCTCAATAGTCTCATATTGAATATGCTGTACAGTTCTTCATTGTTTCTGATGCGCCATTGATTATCTTCTCTCACGATTCGTCGCAATATTTTTAATTCGAATCTGTCCAGCATTTCAGCCATCTTCACACCATAAGTATTAGTGCCTCACACCCATATGCCAATACAGTTTAATTCATTATACTGGTAGAAAAAAGCGGGATGGGCGTTACGCCAACAACCTAATCATGTAAAACAACGTTACGAACACTTCAAGAAAATCGTTTCTTGGAGCTTGGAGGAGGCTGAGACCCACCAAGGATTGTAGCGCCGATGTAAAATATATGGTAAAATGAGTGGAAAAATGTCGAGAAAGCCCAAGGAAAACATGACAACCAAATAATAATGCACTAAAAGGTGACCTTGTTCTAACAAGGGGTGGGAACGACATAGGAAATTGATTTCGGGATAGGATTTTGCAGGATTGTAGAACCCTCTAAGAGTCGTTTCAATAAAAAGCCTTTAAACTTTTCACCGTTGCCTTATGTGTATATTATAAATTTTGCCAATAGTATCAATACGTAGATGGCTTAGAGGGCTTAGGCTTCTCTATTTCATTGGCCGGGTGGTCTAAAGAATTTTTATATTTGGAAGAGATCTAGTATTAGAGATATCAAGGCTAAGGAAGAAGATGTCTTGTTGTACCTCTTCCTTGGATTTCGACGATTCTTTCGAAAAAGTCAATCCATTCTTGGAATAGAAAACAGTTATAATACTACTCTAATGTCAATGAAGTCAATACATTCATCTTAAGTTAAATTAATTTGGTAATTATGATATCAAGAAAAAATAAAAGCTAATACAGAATTTGAAGTACTCGTATATATAATATAATTTTTATTTTTAGGAAGGTGGTGAATCTGATTTAGGGACTCTGCTAACGACAATTGGCTCTATCGTAGGAAATTTAAGCGGAGTAAGTTCTTTTTAATATCAAGAAATTGCTGAAAACATTTGACTGTCTGGGGAAAATGACACTTTTTCCAGTATGGCAGCCCACAAGAATGCGGAAGATCGTGAGCCTTGTACCTGCTTGTATTAGAATAATTAATTTTTCGTTTTGTAAGAATTGCTCTTGGGAGAATGGCAGACCAGTTTTTGAAAGTGTGAATGTGGGAAATGATAATATGACAGTTTAAGTACTTTCAAATAATGGAATAAAAATATTAAACAATAATACTAAGTATGTTAATTTTTCAGGGAGAAGGGTTTAATTTGAATGACGTTATTGAAGCTGCCGTATCATTGTTGGGTGGAATTTTAGCGGTAAGATGTGTATTATTAAAAAAATAAAGTTTAAAATTCAATTGTAAATAATGAAAAAAAAAATGTAAAACATTGTTTGAAATATATATTATATTTTGTTAAATTCCACTAAGGTATCGACAGGTTTTAATGGTTTCGCCGGTTTCTCTGGTTTCGACCAGTTTCGGCAGCTCGCTGCGAGAACCAGAAGATGGCAGCAAACTGCCAAAATGGGTCGAAGCCATAAACCTTACTGGAATTGAACTAAATATATATTTAAAAAAAATCTCTGTATTTAAAATATTATGTGCTTAAAAAAATACATATTTTAATATATAATATGCATGACAGAAATCAACATTAGTCCCGTACATAAGAAAATGAAAAGAAATAGTCATTTAACATTTCATTTAAGTATTGCATTAACTTCTCAGGCAAAAATAAATCCTTGAACTTAATGTGTGACTGAATGATGCTACCATTTACTCTGTAGTTAAGATAGAAACAAACGTTTGGGACTATGTACACACATATTTTTTATGTTGATTTCTATCATATATATTATATATTTAAATGATTTTGTTTAAAACATATTTTTGGAATGTGATATACATGTAGATATATAATATATTTTTTGCTAATGTATTATCTGATATTTTAGGGTGATGGAACTCTTAACATTGGTGCTCAAATTGGAGAATACTACAATACTGCATTCAATGCAATAACAGGAGGCGGAGCGGTATGAAATATTTGAATTTAGTACACACAAAAGATTTGTTTTGAAGGAAACAAAATTTAAATAGTTTGCTATCATAAAGTTAATATTAGTATCATATTATTCATGCTCATTAATAATATGAATTTGTATATATTTCCAGATGAATAATGGAGAATTTATCGGAAATTTGTTGGCAACGATTCTAAGCGGTAGCAGTGCGGTAAAAATAAAAAATAAATTTATTACTAACTTTGTGTATTATTTAACAAATAATAACCTCATTAATTTCAGTAGTGAATAAATAACATAGATAGTTATACAACATTTACATATATGGTATGAATGATTGAAGTGAAATTAGCATGCAGTTTCGTTCTATATGCCGTATAGAACAAAACTACGTAGGTACTTTTTGTTGTTGTTGGTATTTTGTGCTTTTTTTATTTCAACCATTCATATACAACATATTATATATTTTTTAAATATTATACTTAAGTTGGTATACGCATAATTAATTTAAAGTTTTTTTTAACCCTTTCTGTAAATTACGATTCTACATTTTATGGTTAAATGTGAAATTCGTAGGTTAGTATTTTTATTAGGAATTTACCATCATAATACTTCATCATCTTTATACATATAATTCTTCTGTACGGGATATGTTGTTGAACTCCTAATAAACGCCTGAACCGATTTGATGAAATTTTGTATGTTTGGTGGGTCCCTGGATGGCTTAGATTCACAATTGCACCCAGTAGGTGACTAATTTCATGTTCATGTTCTAAAGTTCATGAATAATTTATCTTCTATGAATAATTCATAGTTATGTTTGTTTACCATAGATGGCCCTGATGTCGAATTCTGTGTTTAAGCATGCGCACATCAGGTTGTAGCGTGGCGTATATTTAAAATTTAAACTCAATATCAAATGTCATTTAGTACATAGTTTATGGAAAATACGAATATCGAAAAACGTTTGCTGAACCAGCTAAAAGACGACAGTCTGTCGGGTCCGCTTGTTTATTATATTTTATTTTTTTATTTTTGTAATTATTTTAGCTAGCCGAAAATAGTAAATTTATTTCACTTTACACAATTATATTAGACTTTTTTTGATTATCGGCGAAGACGAATGAAAACGTCTGTTTTCTAGTTTTATCATAGTTTGTAAGAATGATTTCGCCTTTTTGAGGCAATATCAAATATCTACATACATTATAATAAAAACTACAAAATTAACTCTATTTACAAAAAACATAATAAATTTAAATTTAATGTATTAAATATCAATTAAATCTAAAAGATGCGCTAACCATTCTTTTAAAATCAGCTTAGAAGTTCGGGTCTGTTTATCTTAAAGTTTATGTAGACGTTACTCGTTTTCATAAATATATAATTAACTGCACTACAGAAAAAAATAACGTTAAGTACGTATTGGTATTACTTTAATAACTTAAACTTAAAACGTGACATAATATTCAATTATGCTGGTAATTTCCTCTTTTTTACTGTCCACTGATATAATTTTAGTTCTCTCGTCAGTGGGACTTATAATTAGCTTAAACGAGGAACAACGCAATCTCATGAGAATTGTAGCACCTGTTTTAATATGTATTTTCTCATTACATCAGTAAAATAAACCTTTATCCAAATTGTTGCCATTGCCATTGATAAATTTGCTATATTTTTATAGATTATCGATGTACTTACTATTAACCCAATTATCATACTAATTAATAACCGCATGATACGTATGAAATAGGATTCTTATTTTATAAATTGTAAAACGTGAATTAAAATTCATGTAAACTGTTAAATTAACTAACTTTGTTTTTTGTATCACAATTGTTTTTTTTATTTTTGAATGATATGGCAATGAATTGAGTATGTGATGAAACAGCTGTTGTGTAAAATAAAATAAAATTGTGATACAATAAACAAAGTTATTTAATTTAACATGTTAACGTATCATAGTGTTTCGGCCAAAACAATGGACGATTAAAAGTTCTTGTGTTAAGGATTAATATGTGTATGTATAGACAATGACATCTTTTTTGAGCTTCTATGTTATAAAAAACAATAATAAAGATAAAAAAAAAGTTAACACGTACTTTCAAAAAACAATTAACATATTTTATTAATCATGATTATTTAATTATTTATTGATTATTTACCAAATACATGGTTTTATTACCGTCCAACTGGGGAACCAGTTCCATGGAGACATTTTTTGCACTAAATATAATCTTAATAAAAAAATACAAATTTATGGAGCATGGGGAATAAAACATTTATTTAACTGTATTTATTTAAAATAAATTGTCTTACAGGATATATTAACATTATTTAATACTATTGATTTATTTAAAGTGTCATGAAAAAAAATCGTTAAGATGGTTTGGACACGTTGAAAGAAAACGTGACACGATCAAACAAATCAAATATTGAATGTCGGCCAGGTCAGGAGTCGAAATCGACTTGCATGCATGACACGATGTACGAATGTTGAGGAAGCGAAAGATGCAAATTCATGAAAAAACAAGGTGGCGGTTCTTTCTTTCTGACTACCCTTTCGAGGAGACGGCGTGATGGTTTGTTAGTTAGTTACTTATTTAAAAAAAATCTACATTAAAGCTCACCTTTTTAATTGTCTCTGAGGAACTTGTTTTTTGTATTTGTCTATTGTCATTTCGTGTGGGTCGTTAATATATTTGTTCATTATATTTTACAGTATGGATTCGAGATAATATCTAGTAATGTGTTTGTGTTTGAAGTCAGCATCAATTATTGAAGCAGCGGTTGTGTAAATAAATTAATCAGTATTTTATTTATTTATATGTTGATACACAATAGGAAGTCTGCCTTAACAATGGAATTTAGTATAATTTTAAGCAAAAAAAATCTTGTTTATTACGTGTCCGAGTGATAACCAGCTAATTAATTATTTTTTTTAACTGTATATGTTTTCAGGCTGGGACAGGAGATTCCGACGAAGATGGAGCTGGAGGAGGTGGTTCAGATTCTGGAACTTTCTTCGCTTCTCTCATATCATCTCTTCTTGGTGGCAGCTCTGGTTAATTCTTTTCAAAGTAAGAAGAAAAACATTTTCTGCTAGGCTATTTTCTAGTGTTGTAAATTATTAATTTATTTATAAATCCACTTGTAGCACTTTGTTGTGACGTAAACAACAAAAGAAAAAAAATAGATACATATATTAAAAAAATATAAATAAAAAATCGGTACTTATTTGGCAAAAGGTCAGGGTGCGTTTTTTTGTGAAATTGAGTTATATTAACCATCAGTACCTATTATTTTTGCACACTTTATGTTTTGTCAAAAGGTAAGAGCTGTATTATTTATTATTACATTTTTTTTCATTTTTTTTTACATTTGCATACAACCCCTATTTTTTTTTTAAATATATGTATTTTTTTGAATTAGGTTACTGATGTGTCTTGTAGATAACGTTATGCTTCGTAAATTGACATTTGAAAAAAACGATTTGGAACAAAAAACACATTTTTATAAAAAATCAAAAGACGTGTAAAAAATCTTATTATTACTCTCCTGTAAAATTCACAAAAAAAGCAGTTGGAACCTTTTGCCAAATAGGTACTGAAAAAATGTTAAATGGCGCACATTACATCAAATTAAAATTGGCGAAATTGCTTTTAATATACTATGAAAAATTGTGATTTTTAATTGTTATTTTAAGTCCTTTTATTGACACAATAAAAATGATCTTTGAATGCAATACGAATGCGTATATTAATTAAAAAAAAAAAATTTTGTTTTATACTGCAAACTACTAACCGTGGCTTTTATTGTTTTATTGTTCGGTTGAAACCGGTTCTTATTTTCATTGACGAATATTATATCATTCACCAGAGATATTGCTTCCTACGATAGTTTAAAAAACTTCTTATAGAAGTATTTTTTATCATGTGTATGTAAATAAAAATATTAAATTTTATCGTAAAAATATAATAAATGTTTATATTTTAAGATTCCATTGTTGGCAATAAAATATTTAAAATTAAGTTTTTATTTTATTTTAAACACTTAAATTGATTGTATTTTATTATTGTAAAGCGCTTGACCCAGACATTGAAATAAAATGCAGAATTGAAGTTGCACGAGCTGCATTTAATAAAATGAGAACATTATTTTTCAACGATAATCTTAACTTGAAACTCTGACAAATAATGATTAAATGTTATATATGGTCTGTTCCACTATATGGCTGCGAAACCTGGACTCTGAATGTGAATGAAATGAATCGGTTGGAAGCGTTCAAGATGTGGATATACCGCAGAATGCTCCGTATACCGTGGACCGATAGGGTCAGTAATGCAGACGTACTACAGAGAGCCAGAGCCAATAGAGAGCTGTTGTCGAGTGTGAATGTTAGAAAAGTCTCATATTTGGGTCATGTTCTAAGGGAAGAAAAATACACCCTTCATCGACTGGGTAAAGTGTAGGGACGTCGGGGAGTTGGTAGAAGGCAGCTGTCCTGGCTGCGGAACATCAAAGAGTGAACAGGAATCACAAGAGTTCAGAACCTGTTCCAAGTGGCGCAGGACAGAGATGCTTTTGCTGCAGTGATCGCCAACGTTGGGGGGACCTGACACGGCACCGAAAGAAGAAAATTGTATTTTAACATATATAATCAATTATAATGTAATATTACTTTTGTATGGTGTAGAATTCATGTGATAATAAAATGGCGATAGATTAGCTACCTATCACGTGTCATGAGAATCAAAATCTAAAAAGTTATATAGAGAATTTAACCTGCTGCATAGAAATGTGGAAAGCGACAGGAAACTCCCTCGTGATATTAAAAAAATATAGAAAACTTGTTTCACTTTGCTGCAAACATATTCCCTGGATTGAAACTAGCAACTATTTGAACCCGGGCATATTATCAAAGTTTTAAATGTTATTGGAGAGATTCATAGGGTTATTTTGGAATCAGATTGAATGGTATGCTTAAACTTGGCATCGCTAACAAAAGCCTATTTGTATAATAAGGCAGATACCAATGGTGTTCGAGTATACACCCTTATACATCTTTTTTGGTGGAATAGAATTACTCAATTTGGGATTGAAGAATGAAAAAAAAAACAATAAACTTGGTAGAAAATAAATCTCTTAGGCATATGTGTTGTATAAATATACTATATATCTTTGAATAATAGAAAATCAATCTCAAATACAATAATGATAGCAGAACGGACGGATTTTTTCTGAACAAATTATTAAAAAGATTTTATATATGCATTTTTAAATAACTAACTAACTAACTAACTAACCATTACGCCGTCTCCCGAAAGGGTAGGCAGAAAGAATAAACTGTAACACTTTTACTGATGCGGCACTCCATCCTTCTCTTTTCGGCCCGCGGGAGACGCGGTGTGATGGGTTGCGAACCTCATCGCCACCAATAGGCATCTCCCGCGCACACTTCGCTCGTCCAACACCCACAAAATAAATCTAAAACAAATAATATAAAATACAATGATATAAAATAAAATAACAAAATAAAAATAATTTAACACAAAATGTTATTTTTAGATGGTGCACATATTGTCTATTTAATTTATTAAGCATTCTCAAATGTGACCTGTGTCGCCCTTATTTCACAGAGGTTTTCATTCATATTTATTATTTAATATGTAGTTTAACATAATTGTTTAAGAAACAATAAATAACAACACGTGGAACTATAACGTTCATAATGCTTAATTTAAAATAGTAAACACGATTGTTTAGTGGTTTTACTTGGATTTAATTTATATTAATTATTTATAAACAATTATTTGTAAACAACTCAAAATTTTGCATTATATACGAGTACTTTATCCCCCACCCTTAAGATTTCTAAATTTTAAATTTAATATATAAGGACACACTGTTTGGCGATTAGGTTCAGTTTGGGTATGCCCTCGCAAGGCGAAACAAATTTGTTACAATTTATATAATTTATATAAATTAAATCCAAGTAAAACCACTAAACAATCGTGTTAACTATTATTTATTAATAATGGAGTTATACAAAACTAATACCTCAACCATCCATTCCTAATGCTTGGTCAACAAACATAAAATGTGCAATTTGTAAAATTTCTATGACTTTTCTGAATCATTCAGTAATTGCCTATCAAGGCGAAACATGCCATCCCCACACAATATAAAAATCCCTCTATTTAATTATCGTATTCATAAGTTTCAAACACTAAATATGAAGTCTGACACCATTATTATTGAGACAATAAATAAAAGTAAAACAATCGTAAAGGGAGTCGAACAAATCGACGTGCGTGCATGACGGTGACATGAGCTTTACGGAATGTACATGAGTCTAGAAAAGAATAACATGATATAAGAATGTGACCTCCTTTACCTCCTTGGATACTTCTTCGGAGAAACAGTGTGATGATAGTTAGTAAGAGTAAAGAAGTAAGTATAATTATTAACTATTTACAAATGTCTATAAACACAAGTTGCACATTTTATTTATTTATTATTAAAGGTTAACACGTGACAATTACTAATAATAACATTCTAAAATAACATACATTTTTTTCTGTATTTCAAGTAATCTTACACTATGCAAATATAAAACACATTGAAATACTAAATTAAAATAATTTGAAAAGAACGTTTTTCGAAACCAAATTCAGAAAATATTTAACTGCATCTGAATAAAGATTTTTTATGATAAAGATTAGTTATAAATTCATTTCAAACATCTGGCATATCTGTACCTGAGAGCCACAAAGTCTTAAGTGAATTTTTATCAAAATCAATTATGACGGACAGGTCAGAGTTTCACTTTTTTTTTAATGCGTATATCTGTCTTAACGACTACAGTAGAACTCCAATTATCCGAATTATTGAGACCGGACCCCATTTTGATAATCGGATTTTTTTTCCGAAAAAGGTATGTTTTAATTAATTACTGAATGTATGATATGTTATAAAGGGGGAGAAAAAACTATTATTAAAGAAAAGGGTTTTTTAATTAATTACATGAAAATGCAACACTTTTACATGTTAAGCGTAGTAACAAGTGCTGTAATACAGCATGTACGTACCGTATTGTAAATGAAACTCATTGCTTGCTGAAAATCTTGGTCAAATTAAGGTGTTTGACTGTCATCATTCGCGGACTGACGCTCCATCTACTTCAACTCTGTTTCAAGGCCGGCAAATGCTTCACTAGCTGATGGTCCCGTTTCTACTTCGACAACTTCGACATTCATGTCACCTTCTTCCTCGACACTTTCTTCTTTCACTCTACAATACGATATGCATAGGCACAATAGCGCTCGTAGACAGAATCATTATTTTGCGAATCGCAGTACGTTTCCACCATAATTTTTTTTCTGAAATTCTAAAAGCGATTCGGATAGTACTGTAGGAGTTCTGCTGTATTTCTTCTTTTTTAATACTTTACATTGCGTGCTAGATATACTATAATTTATACTGAGTAATGAGTCGATATTAATATCATTTGTACATAACGGCCAAAAATGGCCTAAGATTTTATGACTCCTAGGTGCAGATATACAGAATACCGATTTACAATTTGTTAAGGTTAGAAAGAAAGTATAAAATATGTTTTATATCACATATCAGATATAAAACAGAACTGAAATTTTTTATTATGTATGTTTAATAATTATGAATTTTTGAAAAAAAGTGTTCGAAAAGTGTTCATTTATAAATAAGTAATGTATTTTTTCTATTTCAGTTTTTCCCGGGGATATTCAGAAGAATCAAAATGTCATTTGTACGCGGGACATTGTTTACTTTAAATAGCTTTCTTCTATTTTCATTCGACCCCGGATCTCCTGACACTAAGGAAAATGAATAATTATTTTTTTGGAAATAATTATGAATAATTTTAAATACCCTGTAGATATCACAATGTATATTTAATAATATTGTAATTAAATTATTTCAATTCACAGACAGCACGATAAGTGTGCATTCTTATGTATGTGCATATTGTTATTAATTGTGTTTTTTTTGTTATTACAGTACCATTCCAGTTATCCGATAAAAAAGTATAATCCTATAAAATATATGTATAAAAATATACAAAAGACTAGAATTATTATATGAAGTAAATGTTTTGCATAGATTTTAAACAATAAAGAAAAAATGAATATTCATACGTTAAAAAATAAATTTATATTATCGATAATCATTTTTATATAATAAATATGATATATATAGGACAGGAAAATAATACTATAACCGTATGAAGCACTTACTTTGTGGTGATTTTCATTGTATGTAAATTGTACAACATTAATTGATATTAATTTACGTTTCTAAATATACATGAATACTTTTCATTTTCGTTTCTCTTACTATCCTTATGAAAAAAATTCTTGTGCCAAAGAGAATAAAGTGACTTCAATTATCGGTGGCCCTGGAAATGACACAAAGTAAGCCAAACCTTCCACCACAAGGGTAAGAAGAGGCAATGATTTTTTTTAGAGCATCCCTACAAACCTAGCTCACTATTGACACGACAAAGTAGAATTTTCAACTTATTCATAAAATCTTTTTTTCTGAAAAACAAAAATGGCTGGATGGATGTGGATTATGGATTTAAATTGTATTATTTTGAATTTAACATAAACAAACAATATTAAATTAAATTATTAAATAACAAAATATATTAGTAATTAAGATTTTGTTAATAATAAATATGTTCGTAGAATGCAAAATGATTATTTCGATTCGATTTGAATAATTCGCAAGACTTTGATCTTTGGTGTTGCGATGAAGAGGCCGCTAGATGTAATTTTATGAGCATAGTGATACTGTAATAAAAACACATTGTATTTCGATATATAGGTACGATGTTCTATGAGCTTATAAATGTACAAGAATCCCACAGAAAGTGCAAAGTCTGTTACACGATGGTTAGTTCATAATACGTCCGTGAGAAAAGCAAAGCTGACGTACTTTAATTTTGTATCGTTTTTATCGAGTGTACTATAGACAGATGATTTCAAGGGATATTGTATTGAATAAGACATTTCCGTAGGGACACCATAAAGCAATATCGTATTAATATTTCTTAAGTTGCATAAGTTTAAATTACGTTTACAACAAGTGTCACTTTAGAAATACTAATGTGATATGTAAATCTTTTTATAATATTTTACGTATTTTATATCACGTGTATTGGAAATATCTTCTTTTTTTCAAGTGCCATGTTACGTCCCCCGACGTTGCGAAAACTTATATTAAAATCCTTTTTGAAAAAAATTACCTACATCATGTTAGCATTTCTGTGACACCAGTTAAAAATACGTTTTTGATATGTGCTACATAAGAAATGTTAATGAATTATCAAATCAAATCAAATGAAATCAGTTTATATCATCAAAAGATATTACAAAATTATTTTTAAGGCCTCTATTGAGAACAGGTAAAATAATATATTGTGTAAAGTATACCTACTACCAGAAACGCATGAGAGATAGTTTGACATTATGAAGACAAGATACTCTCCAGAATTAAGAGTATTTGCATTCTGAACGTACTTTCACTAATATGAAAGACGTCGATCTCCGAGGAGATCGCGTTCAGAAGATTAATTGCTCTTCCCACCGGTCACACCAGAGGCAGATTGGTTCTGGTGGCCGGTAGGTAAAACAATCTATGCTGTCGCTGTCGGAGATGTATATCAGGGACAATGAAATCCTAGTTGAATAATTCAAAACTTAATTTGAGTAAAGCGGGAAAAAGTCATAGAATTTTCATTCTGTCGATAAAAAAAATAAAGATTTTAGATAATAAACGTTTAAAAAACAAAAACACTGAAATTATTATTATTATTATGATTATACACTTGTAAAATAGAACACGTGAGATCGTTGGGTATCTATTATACAAATATTAAAGGAAATGAGTTTAGTTGAACACCAAGATTGCGAATAAAATAGCATTATATTGTGATTCGAAGAATGAGTTTCAGTAGGTAGAATTCAAAAATAAAATAAGCGTACAAAATACTGAGATTCTATTGTAATTTTTGTATAATAGTTTGGCACTCAAGTCGTGAATGACTTTTTTGGAAACTTATTGTATTAACATAATAAATTAATGCGCGTTGAATTCGCTCAACGCACATTGAGAGAAATGAATGTTGTGCGTTTTTTTAAATGGATTTCATTGTTAGCAATCACAACACTGGTAGAACAGAAACCCGAAAAATTTCCAACAAACCGTAGAGATAGAAATATAAAAATCAACCTGGGCTATTTGATATAAGTACTTACATATTTTTTTCAGCAGTAAAAACTAATAAATAATATTAAATAATAATAATACACGATGATAATATATAATAAAAAAATGTAATTAAGAAAAAACATACATTTGAAAAGTCATAATTTATATATAAATTAATAAATTATTAATTTGCATTTGATTCGGAGATTAAATGTAGCAAATATTTAAAAATTTAAGGAGAAAGGAGTAAAAGGAGGAAACTGTAAGTTTACTATAAATATACGATTTGTAAATCCACTTTAACATCCGATAAATAATCTAATAATAATATGCGCGACGAAAACAAATTAAGCATCTCTTTGAAATTCCAAAAGCACGTAATTAATAAAAATTGATGATTTTCTTTTGACGATTACATAGATGAACACACTTTCCCTTGACTATCTCTTTTACTATATATAAATGGTAACAAACATTCACTAATAATAAGAGTGTCTGTAAAAAACTACCTGCGTTTATTGATAAAATAATTAATGTTGTAGCAATTCTATTTTGACAATAATTTTTATCATTATAAGATAAAATAAGGATTAAAAATCTTGCATAGACTGGCGTCTGACAGGAAGTCAAACATATGATGGTTAACCCTCATTGTGTGACTGGCTATATTTGCAGTTTAAAAAATGGTGTTGAACTGCGGCTGGCTATATTTACAGCTCAGACAGATAGTCCCACTTCATCATAATATTACGTACAATTTAGTAGTGAGGAATTAAAGTACGAATACGAACTGAAAATGTAGCCTGACGCAGTTCGAAACCATTTTTTTTGGATTGCCAAATTTAGTCAGCCGCACTATATTATTATTGTTTAAAATTATTTATTAGTTCATACATATTAATAATAATTATTAGTATTTAAAGCAATTAGTCCAGGTTATTTTTTTTTATTTAAATGTATTGTATCGATTTTTGAATGCGTTTTTTATTGGTCATTCTTTTTTTTGTTTTTTATTATAAATCACCGATGATGGAAGTCTCTTACAAAACTTGTCGTGATTTTTAATTTTTTAATGGATAATAAACAACGTTATTTTACAATTTTCAAAGTGTATTACAATGAAATTTCACAGTGTTAATGCCTTAACTTTCAATAAATTTTCCGAATCATTTAAAAATACTAAGGTTATTAAGGTTATTACTCAACGTTTACGGTGGGCAGGCCATGTAGAAATAAGGCAGAGAGTAGAACACCAAAAATTATAGATGGGTACCACGCGAAAGGTGGAAAAAGATTGGGAGAAAATATAAAGAGCTAGGGAGTGGAGAGAGATGGTCAGGTACAGAAGCTAGAGAAGGACTGATGTGGAGGAGGCCAAGTCCCACATCGGGATGTAGCGCCGAGAAGTAGTAGTAGAAAAATATACTTAGGTTTTGTTACTCTTTGTTGGAGACCGTGTACCTCAATTTTTTTTACAGAGTGGTCACACATATATATTTATGTAAAATACTACATTAACATAATGAATGTATATAATAATAAAGTAACTCACAAGGTTTCAAATAATTTTAAAGAAAAATATTACTCACAATAACAAAAATAGCTAAAGATATAAGAAAAAAAAAATTATAAAAATATCACACCCTTCCCTTAAAATAAATAACGTAATTGTTTGTTTAAAAATTATATAATATGAAAATAAGCCACGCGTTCTGGTTACATCAAAACCTTTTGATATAAAGTCAAACGCTGTTATTCATGCATGGTTTTCTTTGGTGAAATGATTGAATCGAATCTTTTGTTTGAACAAAAGGTGAATAATGGTGACCCTACGCGTATGAGAACAAACATTATCTCCATGATGTAAGCTGCTGCGGTCAAAAGACGCGCGCTTGCATGTCATTAGCTCAATGGCGGATGTGGCATGTCAATATAGTAGGGGGGAAGAAGGAACAAAGTGAAAATCACAGCCGAGTCCGACGCAGAGCCAGCATTTCTCGCCGTCTGCCCGCCATTATAGACTCGCTCGGCTACGGATCCGCTTAAATATATCAATCTTCGTCACGTTTGCCGCCGGATTTCGACGGATTTGACATTAACCGCGAAAACTTTGACACGGACGCCATCTTGCAAGATTTTTCCGCCGCGTTGCTTCGTTCGTTTTAGCCCGCGAAACGCGCGCCGCGAGACGCTCTCTGATTGGTCGGCGGTTTTTGAACGGCGAATCCGGTTAATTTTTGAGTAGTGGAAACACCAATTACAACATTTACGCAATAATAACATTTTTTATCTATGGTCAAGTGTTCTAATTATAATATACTTACACATTTTTTAAATCATATATTTTTCTCAAAATTCAAATAAACCAAAGAATTTCTAATATACAAAATTCTTTTCGCTTGAATTATCCGTAAAAATAAATAAAGAATACTGTATTTCTTATTCAGTTCACGGAATAAGTAAGCACTATTCAAACGATTCGAGAAAAATATAATTCAAAGTGAGTGATTAAGAGAGACAAGGACAGTCGACTGTAAACGTGAGTATGACTTTTACTTTTACTCTCAAGGTAACTGGGTAGGCACAAAGCCGACAACCCAACAGTCGATGAAATGAAACCGAAAGTGGTCTTCTGCATTTCACTTTCATCGGTAGGTACTTACCTACCTATCTTTTATTCACAGAAATGCTTACGTGTGATGAAGTCGTTGAATAATTTATGTAATGTTCATAAAATGCAACTAATGTTTTAATTCATTTGTAGTTAATATTTTTCGTTAATCACAAAATATTTTGATTTATAATTGAGATTTATCAATAAATTGTCGAATCATTAAAAATAATATATTTTTATTTTCAAAGGGAAAACATTATAATGCATAATAATTTAACTAATTTCAAGTAGCATTTAAGAATATGTAAGGTACCCAAATATATTTCATAACGTGCTTAATTAATAATTCGTTATGCATAAAGTAATGTATATTCGTAATTATTTAAAATGAGAATGCAGTTCTATAGAAAGGGTTTCTAATAATTGCTTTCATCGACGTAATACTATAATCTTATTGATCGTATTCTTCTTCTTCGTCTTCTTCTTCTTTTTAGAATGGTGCACAATGATAGTTTTGTATTAAAGATATGGTCATGAGAACAGTAAAAAATCTCATATTCTCTTGCCATTGTGATGGAAGGTTTTTTCGACTTTGTGTCGTTTCCAGGGGCGCCGGGTGTTTTCTATTTGATTATTGTAACACTAAGCGTTGAGTCCCCTTCGACGTTCTCAATTGAATCGATGTTTATTCACATATTAACATGTGAATAAACCAAAAAGTAAGAATAGATTGTATTAAATATTTATTATTTTACTTGATTATTTACGAATAAATTTACATAATAAAATTTATAATGTTACGTAATGCGTTTAGTTTTATTCCACATATTTTCCTTTCAGTTCCGACCATATAAGCATCATCGGTTGATCTGACGGATCTACCAAACGATAGCATAATAATTCTAATTTATTTGATTTAAAGGTTAAAGTATACGTTAATGATGTAAATGGAGTACGGAGTCGAGGTAGACCGAGGAAAATATGGTATGCCCGAATTAATGAAATTTTAAAGGTTGGTCATGTAAGAAGTCGGAAGAATCGACGTGCGTGAATGACTCGTTATATGAATGTAGAGGAACCTAGAGAGGTGTGTCAGAAAAGAGTAGTGTGGCGGTCCATTCTCTCTGTCTACCCTGCGGAGAAACGACGTGATGGATTGTTTGTTTGTTTATTTTATTTATAAATTATTTTTTACTTTCAGCTTCTACCAAAATATTTCAATAAAAAGCATTAATATTAGGAATTTCAATTATTATAGATTTCATACTTAAGAAGTAATGACTTTCCAGATTTCGTCACCTGAGAGTAAGAGGGTCCCAACTAACAAAATTTCACATTTTGCTTTTTTTCGTGAAAAGGGTTCTTACTAACCTTATCTATAGAACAAAAAAAAAAACATGTAATAGTATCGTCATTTTGATGTTACGAAAAGAATCAGGTTCCATCTGATCATTCAAAACACACGATTTACTGATGAAGGATTCATTTACACTTAGATCTTTATTATTCCAACTGTCGCCAGAGAAAATTTACACGCTTCTCGGTAAAAGAATTACATCTGCTTCAGATGGAACCCTTTTATTCCAAGATTCACACCCGAAACCAACAAAACTTTGACATAATTTATCTCAGCTTTTTACTTACAGTTGAAACCTTTTTACTCTCAGGTGACGATTTATAAAATAATGCTAGAATTTATATGAATTTATGGATGATTATTAATACTAATAATAATTTTAGATTTATTTTCTAAACATATTTTAAGTCTTTTAAAATTGGATTCTGAAGATGAAAAGTTCAAATGTTGATCACATGTTATTATTCGAACAATGTTAGACAGTCGTAAAATACAAGTATTGTGGTTTCTGCTCCTTGACCCCATTATAATATGAGTTGTTACTAGTTTCAACTTAATATTAACGGTAAAAAAAATTAAATTTGTTTGTAGAATATTATTATACAACTAATGATTGTCGCTGCTCTAGTTTCAATCCAAAGGATAGGCTGGTTCTTGAGATACCATCTGGGCATTTAAGGTGGTTATTTGAAACCAGTTATCGTTCACAACTTTTAAACTATTGATTCTCGTGACATGTGATAGGTAGCTAATCTATCGCCATTTTATTGTCACGTGAATTCTCTACCAGACCAAAGTGATAATCACACTGCCGCTGCCGGGAATCAAACCCAGTACCTTCGGTGTGGTAGTCATAGCTCTTGCCACTCTGCCACGAAGGTCACCGAATTTTCACAAATGATCTTCTTCTTCTCCGGTCTCAATCTAACGATTGGTCTGCAGCAAGGTGATGCATCTCCTCTTCCACACCGCTCGGTCCTCGGCAACTCTCTTCAACTCCGCATAAGAGGTGCAGCCCACATCTCGGTAAATCTGGTCTAGGTACTCTTGGCGAGGTCGTTCTCTGCTTATAGATCCCTCGACCGTTCCCTCCAACACATTATGCAGGAAACATTGTGATCTATTCCGTGAATAAAAGGTCAACCAAATGAATTTCTTTTATGAAATTTTTTTTTAACAACATTAATATTTTGAACGTTAAAATTCATTTGGTTTAAATTTTTTATCAAAGTTTGTGACGGTTAATTTTTCAGTATCTGGCGATAGTCACATTGAAATTCTATAATCATAAAACTCAACTTAAAATATTAATGAATTTAATTAAAAGCTATTGGGATTTTCAAAATTAATTACGCCTTAGACTTCATTAGAAACTTAATTGTTTGGTATGTAAATCCACAATTTGATATAAATGTATTTTCGTCGTAAAAAGATTAACACATCGAAACATGACTTGGATTTACCTTATGTTTCTTAATTATTTTGTACTTGGCGGAATTAATTCCATGCCATTTTTAATTGATAATGATAATTGGCATAAATCTAAGAACATTTTAATACAGCAACAGTAAAAATTAAGCCTAAGACAAGTGATCATTCTTATTTCATTTATGAGACTGACAAAGGTAAAGATGTATTATCTCAGACACTCGAAAACGTTGCTTGCCTAGCTATTATAATATACTGCTGTTGATTCAAGTTTTATTGCGTTTTTCTAAATGTACGATAGTTTGTAAATAATATTTAATTAAGCACTGCAGACTTTCGCCAAAATTCCGAATAACGAGCAAAGGTATTTTCGAGTCAATTATATTTTACTTTTTGTTACATCTGATATATTATTAAATACTTTCTAGTGTATACTTGAAAAGAAATAAAAATAAATTGCTGATTCTGCAAGGAAAATAAATTACAGGTGTGAACAAGTTATCTTATTTCGCAATGACCAAATCTCATATGCGAATGCTACGTGTGGGAACAACATAATAGAACACGATTGTATAGATTTTTAATACGTGCTTGCTTAATGAATTACAATATATGCTTTAATTGACTGAAAAAAAAATTATACATAATATTACGAAAGCATAGGTTGCAACTAAAATATTGAAATATTTTTATATGTTGAACTCCTCTGAAATATACTAAAATTTGTGCAAAATTAAATATACATTTCTTGAAGTTTTTTAAAATTTAATTTTTTATCCTTCCTCAGCCATCTCTCCACTGCTGGATATAGGCCTCCTCAATTTTCTCCCACTCCATTCTATCTTGGGCTTTTCTTTGCCACATTCGACCCGCGACAGGGATAATGTCGTCGGCCCATCTTTTTTGGGGTCGGCCCACTCTTCTTTTTCTCTCCCATGGTCTCCATTTGAGGACTCTGGGTGCCCATCGCTCTGTTACCTGTCTGGCGACATGACCTACCCACTGCCATTTCTGCTAAGCGACAAGGTCCATTATGTCTATGACTATTGATATTGCAAACAAAAAATTGAGAAATGAAATATCAATATAAAATTTTTGCTATACACTGTTGCCCGATCCTCTGAGTTAATTTTGAAACACAATATTTAAATTAATTTTATCCTATAATTTTTTTTCTTTCCCATTTGAGGTTATTTCTCACGGCAAAAATTAACACCTTTATCATCAGTTTAAATATTGCTTGTCAGAGAAATCGACGCGCGTGCATGACACGATGTATGAATGTTGAGGAAGCGAGAGAAATATGTCAGGAAAGAAAGGTGTGGCAGTCCATTCTTTCTGCCTACCCCTTCGGGGAGACGGCGTGATGGTTAGTTAGTTAGTTAGTTTAGTTAGTTATCATCAGTTTATATCGTTCTAATAATGGACACACAGTGTTAACACCTCAAGTTTATGAAATATTATGCTATTTCAAGAATTGGATGAATTAAATTCTAATATTAACTTCATAAATAATATAAGAATTCATATATTTAAAAGATAAAAATAACAATCGTAAATTGTACACACTTTGTTAACGAAGAAATATTTTTAAATAAATTTATGGCGTTACCACTGTGGAATTTTAATATAGGGATTTTTTTTATATTTTAAAACACTGCTTTTTCCATCTTTGAGTTTATTTTTCTTGACATCTTTGGAAGGTTTTACACATTCATCATTGGGAAAACGATATTAACTACAAAACGTAAATTAATATCGTCCTCCTTATCTTGAAGGTATAAAACCTTTGAAAAAAAAAGAAACTAAAATTCAAATAAATCATATTTTTATGTAATGTCAGCAAGTAATATAATATCAAAAAATCAATGAGAAGAAAAATTACTTGAAGAATCAGAGTTGGATTAAGTAATGATTTAAATATTGAATGTATGGGCAGCTTTGGGTCCATATTTGAAGAAAGATTAAAATATATTAAATATTACTATATCTAGCTAGTTAGATTAGGTATGGATACGTAAAATATTATGTATATTTACTTTTGACACTTTCTAAAAATACAAGAGAGAGAAAAAGAACCAAACATCATAAAATCATAATATTGCAAAATGTTGACTAGCCCATAAAATCAAATGTTAAACCTATTAAAAAGCAGAAGTCAGCCGTGATTTTGAATAATATGAATTTTCTATAATAATTATGTATATTCTAATATTTTGTAATTTTCCATAACAGAAACTTATCAGTTACATAACATCTTTACTAGCATTGTTAAGTAGCATCTTTATTATCTGACCTTTGCCAATGACATTTGCATTGTTATTATAAATAGGAAGTAAGTGAAAAGGCGCAACTAGTAGACGGTAATATTGCAAAGGAAAATGTGCGGAAATGACCTTCTAAGCTTTCGAAATAAAATAAAAGCTGGGATTCATAATAAAATTGCAAATAACGGAATAAGGAAACTTTATCTTCTTTATTGAGTTTAATGACAGGAAACGTTATTTTTTTCAGATATTAAAAATAATTTCCTTTAATAGAATCTTGTATGAAATGCACTGTTTTACAAATGATTGGGAAAAAAGAAAATTTTGATACTGTCCTTGTAATGCGAAACGTATCGATCTTTTAATATAAAATAGATTAAATGAAAACGCATTCTTTCAACAGTAAATTTAAGAGTAATTGTATTATATATGACAACAAAACTACATTCAAATAAAATATATTTAATTCCGAAATGTTACACACTGATATATTATTATTCGCAATACCACCGAGAACTGCTTACAACGACCGTCTTAACCTAATAGATGACTCATAAATGAATTACAATAATTTCTGTGCAACAAATACTGCATCTCGCTCAAACCCTCGAACGTGTAAACTCGGGAGAAAGAGATAGCGCATCTCCGGTAGACGGTTTACGCGGTATCTCTTTTGGGCGCGAACGATGTAGCATATATGTTATACATTTAAAAAAAAATTAACGTGGTAACATTTCCTTAAGTGGTAAAATACCGTAGATGACAATGGGTTAAATTAAGCATTTATTAATTTTATTTTCATAAGTGACAAGAATATTTCAAATAGATATTTGAACCATATGTATAGTACGGCTGAAAAAATCTGTTGGCGTTTAGTTTGGTGGATTAATTTTTTTTTAACTAACTAACTAACTAACTAACCATCACGCCGTCTCCCCGAAGGGGTAGGCAGAAAGAATGGACTGCCACACATTTCTTTCCTGACATATTTCTCTCGCTTCCTCAACATTCATACATCGTGTCATGCACGCGCGTCGATTTCTCTGACTCCTCACATGGCCGACATCCAATATTTGATTTATTTGATCGTGCCACGTTTTCCTCGGTCTTCCTCTATTTCTGATTCCATTTACATCATTAACATATAATTTTTTTACCATTCTTTCTTCATTCATTCTTTCAATATGTCCAAACCATCTTAATGATCCTTTCATTATTTTGTTCATGACACCACCATTCGCACCGCATTCACTACTTACATTTTCATTCGGCACTCTATCATACACATAGTATCCACACATTCTTCTAAGAGATCTCATTTAAACTGCATTTATTCTACTTTCATCCTTCTTTTGCCAGTTCCATGGTTCGCTTCCATACATAAGGGTCGGTAGAAGAACACCATTGTGCACTGCCATTCTAGCTTTTTTTGATAGGTTTTTGTTTGCGATGACAACTTTTTTTTTTACTTCAAATATATTTAAATCTGAAACATAAAGATTACGAATCAACGTATGTAATAATAAAAATGTTCAAATTATCACACGGAAAAAAATGTAGGTTTACAAATACTTTGTTCAGAATTTTTTGTTTTATTCTCATGTATCTAAAGTATGTTGTAAAACTCTACGTATATACTCGTAAAATCAGTGAATTCGTAACTCACATTATGAGAGATTTTTTCGTATTATTATTTGGCCTAGTAAAGACAAAAAAATATTTTTATTGCATTCTTAAATCTATTTAAAAATACCTTTATTAGCTAAAATCGTACAAAGCCAGTTATTTCTTTCGTAAACGTGTGTTCCAATATATCTGTTTCGATATTTAAACAGTATTCGCCATATACAGTACAAATAATATTTGAATTTGACATCTCTCGGTAGGTAGGTACTAAGTGTTTAAAAAAAGAGCGATATAAAATCATGTAGTATCTTATTTTGTAGTTCTTACGCAATACGCATTGATTACATACACTTTCTATTTAACTTTTTTTTAAAGGTAAACATAATTGTTCGTAAATTATGCTAGCACAATTTTAGAGATTTTTATCCACATGTATAAGTATATTGGAGCATGAATATTTCAAAATAACTCGACAATCGAGTGTTAAGAACTTTTACGTCTGTACTAGCGTCCCTACGTTGCATTTTTATTTGAAATTCGAACGCAGTGATAGTAGTGAGGTGATTGGTCACGATATTTACGCAACTCTGCGTATACCGACCTTGTGCACTGTAGCATAATGGCTCGTATAGGAAGTTATAGGGTGACAGTGATTTATTTATTATTATTAATAATCTTAATAAAGTGCTTCTATGAAATAAATTTTGCAATTATTGCGTGGGACAGGAGGTGGGTAATAAGAATAACGTTTGTAGCAGAGTGCTAAGAGCTCTGGCTTCCGTACCGAAAGTCCCTGCGATGGTACTGTGATTGTCACACTGTTTTGGTCTGTTGTGAAATTCACGTGAATAAATATGATACCATTTACATCGATTTTGCTCGCCTGTTATGCGTAAAGAGCGATTAAACGACGACCTTTGAGCCGAGAGCAGCATCGACTGCGACTCCGAAGGTTCCGGGTTCGATTCCCGGCGAAGGCAGTGTGATTGTCACACTGCCTTTTGTCTGGTGTAGAATTCACGTGACAATAAAGTCGCGATAGATTAGCTACCTATCACATGCCACGGGAATCACTATGATAGCTATAATACCCTTTTCATCGATTTGGCTCATGCTGTCATGATGTAAAGAGCGATTCTAAAAAAAAAGAAAAAAAAATCATAATAATAATAATAGTAATAATAATAATAGTAATAAACAATAAAAAAACAATTATACCAATAAAAATAATAATCATAAAACCAACACTGAAGTGTACGTCATGAACGAATTAATCTTTTTTGATTTTAACTTATTGTCTTTAATGCATAAAATATGTCAGATACTTAGCCTATTGCACTCACAATATCTAAAACTAAAGATCAATGTTAATAACATTTTTTTTATGAATTAAAACACTTTTTTTCCATTTTTGAGTTGAAGACTTACACCTTCATCATCGGGAGAACGATATAAACTCCCTCGTTCTCCCGATGATAAAGGCCTGTTGAGAAAAATAAACTCAGAAGTGGAAAAAACAGTGTTAAAATTCATTAAATAATCGTTATTATGGAATTCCACAGTGTTAACGCCTTAAGTTTATTTTTAATTAAAAATTATCAATTATATTTAAAATAAGATTTGGAAGACTCCGCGTGATAGTGTGTAAGGAACACAACAATCCGAGAGGCATACCAGGTATTAGATGTAGTCAAATGGGGCCGACAATGTCGATGATACTGACATCAATATGTCCAGAGAATGAATCCCACAACAATTCCATACATGGCTCTGCACCAGATGGACGGCGTCCACCAGGGAGAGGCCCAAAACGAAGGAGAGATAGTTGGAGTTCAGCATAAGAGGAGAATCTTGTCTATCTCTTAAGTCTACAACAAGTTGAAACAGAATAAGAACAATATTTGAAGGTGAACGGTATGAGGTAATGGAATTTTTAAATTATCTTTCTTTGTCCATCAGCGATTCGACGACGCACGAAAACAAATTGTGCGTATCGATTTTGACCAATACTTAATAAGTGAGAGTATTCCCAAGTAGATGGATGCTGCCGAAAGTTTCACGGCTGCAAATAACTCTCCATGGCCCAACAGGTAAAGCACTCGTCCGTGAAATGGAAGGTCGTGGGTTCAAATTCTAAATAATAGACTCTCTCCAATTTTATAAACGACATCTTAAAATTGAATATTTATTTGGCATTGGTGTTAAGTTTAATTACACATTATAGCAAGATAAAATGTCATATTTATTATTTATTTATATATAACCACTGAACACGTTTCATTCTAAACGGTTTTAGGAGTTTTCGAATATTCAGCAGGGCGAAACAAAAACAAAACTATTCAATTTTCTTATACGGATAGTGTTGAAATCAATCAGCAGTAACCTAAATAGGTAGTAAAAAAACTATATTTGTTGCGTTCGTTTTTTTAAGTACAACAAATTTAATGATAATAGTTTAAAGCTTTTTGGAACATTTTTTAAGAAATATCTTAATATTGTATTTAAATTATTTTGATAAGTTTTCCAAACACAAAAAATACATTATATAGTATCGTTCTGAGAATTAGCCACCCATGCTTTTTAATTATATATTAAAATAACTAACCCAAAAAACAATAAATTTTCATTATATGGGATCATTTAAATATTAGTCCCCTTTGTAAGTGCTTTTTAATTATAAAGAAAACAACAACACTTACAACTTAATAACAGAAATGGATTATCTGGATCTCGACTCGACTATTGCAACGACATTTATGCCAACATACCCAAGAAACAAACAAATAAACTTCAATCTGTTTTCAATGCGGCAGCACGACTTATAAAAGGTGTTCCAAAAAACTCGCATATTTCACAAAATCTAAAAGATCTTCCAAGATCTTCACTGGCTCAAGTGTCCCGAAAGAAATGAGTATAAACTATGCTAGACGGTTTTTAAAGCGCTTCACGGAATGGCACCAGCCTGAACTTTGTGTTGTTGATAGCCCTTACTTGCGACAATCTACGCTTCGATCTGCAAACTCCTCGGCAATATGCAGATTAGTTGAGCCAAAGCGCAACCCCCGGATAAATTTCGGAGATCGGGCTTTCGCAGCGGCAGGTGCGTCCGCTTGGAATATGCTTCCTGCAGGCCTCAGATGCATTGACAACTAAAAACATTGTCAAAGTCCCCTAGAGATGAGCTATTCACGAAAACGGCGCTATAAAAACAAATTTTGATGTAGGTACCAGAAGCTGGTAGTAAACTGCCGAAATCGATCGACGTGAAACGCAAGTGGAAGTTCACTAGATGTATAATAATAAAGCGATTTTTATTATTTAAAATGAACTTCTTCCAAGAAATTGCAATTAAAAATATTAATATTTTGAAGTTAAATTAAGGTCACCCTATCATTCTTGTCGGACCATGTAGTGTAGAGTAACCACACTTTCTTCAAGGCCGGATATAGATGACTTGAGGATATGGGCATTTGAAATATAGTTAAGAAATTGACTATTCATTACGTATTAATTTATAACTATAGATTACGATGATGAGCAAAGAATTTAAATTTTACTGCAAATTGATAAATATTAATTTTTAATTATTTATTACTTAATTGAAGTGATTTGCTTAATTTTATTAATTATTTTTACGAAACATCATTATTTTATTAAAAGTTCTTTACATAAAAAAACAGATTATAAAATATACTAGATCAGTGATTTCCAATCCAAGGGGCGTTTTTGATTTAAGGCGAATTTCGGAGGCGTTGAGAATAAACTATTGTCCCTCAGGGTACTTGCAAGAACACGCACCTATTATTTATTATTTCTTAAAAAATAACAACTTTGGCTCCAGATATCGAAAATTTTATACCAATTATACCAAACCCAGTTCTGAAATACTTGCTGTGTTTAATTTTGGATTATTGTGCTATAATTAAAAATATCTTAACTGTATTGAAGCTTAACTTTGGGCGGTAAACAAACAATATAACAAAGCATATAAAAAATAAATAATAAAATAAATAATATGGATGATAATAACCACTTATAGCATATAATTGGAATTGCGTTAACTTTGTTTCTTAACAAAATTTTATGTACGAGTAATAGTAAACACGAATGTTTAGTGGTTTTACTTGGATTTAATTTATATAAATTATATAAATAGTGACAAATATGTTTCACCTTGCGTGGGCATTCTCAAACTGTTGAATGGAATCGAGGGAAAAGATTGCCCTCGCAAGGCGAAACAAATTTGTCACTATTTATATAATTTATATAAATTAAATCCAAGTAAAACCACTAAACCATCGTGTTTACTATCATAAATTGATAATGGAGTTTTAAAAAACTAATACCTCAACCATCAATAACATTTCATGTACACGTAATTAAATTACACACTTTCGTACCATTTTCATGTACCAATATTATAAATAAACTGATCGACGTCCAAATAAAACGATTGTATGTAAAATAATACGAGTATATATACATAAACATAACTAATAACCATCACGCCGTCTTCCCGAAGGGGTAGGCAGAAAGAATGGACTGCCACACTTTTCTTTCTTGACATATATCTCTCGATTCCTCAAAAGTCATACATACATACACAAATATGTTTCACCTTGCGTGGGCATTCTCAAACTGTTGAATGGAATCGAGGGAAAAGATTGCCCTCGCAAGGCGAAACAAATTTGTCACTATTCATATAATTTATATAAATTAAATCCAAGTAAAACCACTAAACCATCGTGTTTACTATCATAAATTGGCAATGGAGTTTTAAAAAACTAATACCTCAACCATCAATAACATTTCATGCACACGTAATTAAATTACATACTTTCGTACCATTTTCATGTACCTATATTATTTAAATATTATAAATAAACTGATCGACGTCCAAATAAAACGATTGTATGTAAAATAATACGAGTATATATACATAAACATAACTAATAACCATCACGCCATCTTCCCGAAGGGGTAGGCAGAAAGAATGGACTGCCACACTTTTCTTTCTTGACATATATCTCTCGATTCCTCAAAAGTCATACATTGTGTCATGCATGCGCGTCGATTTCCCCGACTCCTCACATGGCCGACATTCATTATTTGATTTATTTGATCGAGCCACTTTTTCCTCGGCTTTCCTCTATTTCTGGTAAAATTTACATCGTTAACATATAATTAGTTTTTAGTAGTTAAAATGTCTAACCGAAAAGTGAGTGCTTAATAACGTTGTTGAGACCTTAGATAATACGTTTCAATATGTTGAAAATTGCACATTATTTTTTTTGTATATAAAATAATTCATAATATGAAAAATGTCTTCTTAAACTTCTTCTTGTTCTGTTACATCTTTGTGGAGTATAGGGTCTCAAGGATTCCGTTCCACCCGACTCTAGCGTACGCCTGATGCTTAACACCACTCCAAGTGAGTCCAGCCGCGTTAGCATCGTCTTGCGGGGTTTTTCTCCAGATGGCTCTAGGTCTGCTCCCTTCCTCTTTCCTCGCACAGGACACCATTTTAAAATAACGTAAAATATTTAAATGTGTTTTACATAAAATTTAAGCATAAATAAATTCAATAAGAACATTTTAGTTAAATCTAATATATCTTAAACCTACCATCCCACACAAGTAAAGTACTCGTAAATATTAAAAGCAATATTTTATGTGCAAGTTTCGAAATCAATATACACCGTTAAATATGTTTGACGTAACTAGGCCATATTCATGGATAAAATAATAGATAAGTCCACCGAACTAAATTGTATTTTACTCAATAGACGTCAAACAAGAATATTCACTGTCTGCGTAATTTGTATCATATTATATAATTTGACTGTGTTATGCATGAGTGTGTATATAAATAAGAAGAAAAAGAAAAACTCGACTGAATTAAAAAAAAAAAGGAATAGATCTTAAGAGTAGTAACATCCCTTAAGAGTAGCAGAAATGAGAACATTGCTACCTATTGTGTGGATAACCCTTAGAGATAGGATACCCAATGAAAAAAATCGCAAATTCTGCAAAATTGAAGACATAGTGGGATGGAGTGGGCAGAGAAGACGAGTCTGGAGGGACATCATCGTGAGAATGGATCCAGCAAGAATCCCTAATATTGTGATGCACGAGACTCCAGAGGGCTGTCGTCCACTAGGACGACCACCAAAGAGATGGAGAGAAGGCTGATCGTCTTCATCACAGGAAGAAAGTTGATATCCCGCATAAACAGATCGCAAGATCTACAAACAGAAGAAGAAGAAGAAGAACAGATCTTCTTCCTCCTGACAATGGTAGTAGTAGGATAATCTAATGATATTACTGAAATATATTGATGGAAAACCATTTAAAATAATAATGAAAGAGAACGATGTTTTTTAACATCTACTTACAATTTTGTCTTTATTTCGACAACGACCGGTATCGCTGGTAGGCTCACTGATAGACTAAAAAGTAGAATCTATATATGGTTAGATTATAAATTCCTCCTTTTACTCCTTTCTCCTTAAATACTTTGTCTACTTTTAGTCTCTCAAGCTGCCATTCCCACTCATATGCAAATTAATCATTTGTTAATTTCTGATTTGTTTTGAAATGTCCGTTTTTTCTAAATTACAATTTTATAGTTTTATATAATCAATATGTATTATAATTAAAATTGTCCATTGTTTTGGCCGAAACACTATGATACTTTAACATTATACGCTGTTAAATAATTTTATTTTTATTTTTATGTATTATTATTATTATTATGATTATTTTGTTAAATCGCTTATTACATCATGACAGCACGAGCCAAATCAATGTAAAGGGTATTATAGCTATCAAAGTTATTCTCATGACATGTGATAGGTAGCTAATCTATCGCCATTTTATTGTCACGTGAATTCTACACCAAACCAAAGACACTGTGACAATCACACGGCCCTCGCCGGGAATCGAACCCGGAACCTTCGGGATGGCAGTCAATGCACTTACCATTCAGTCACGAAGGTCGTCAGTGTATCACAATTGTATTGTTATTTTTCGCGACAGCTGTTATTAACGATAAATACAAAGTGCTGCAACCTTACTCAAGGTAAAATTAACGGAAAACGAAGTGTCGGTAGAAGAAGAAAAACCTGACTAGAAAACCTTTAAGAAACGTTAAGTTTCAGCACAACATCCTTTTTAGAGCTGTTGTAGCTGGGTATAAATAGCCATGACATTGTTCAACCTCCGATAGGAATAGAACAACTAAAATAATGTGTTCAAAACACTTTCTTTCACACTGCATTCACTTCTTATATTTGCATTTGACACACCATATACAGATTTACCACACATTCGTATAAGACATAATCATAAAGTTTATTGATGGCCGAGTGGCAAGTGCTATAACTGCTACACCGAAGATCCCGGGTTTAATTCTCTGCGATGGCAGTGTGATTATCACACTGTTGGTCTAGCGTAAAATTCACGTGACGATAAAATGACGATAGATTAGCTACATATCATATCGTCGGTTCAAAGGTAAAACTCATTAAGTGACATTTTGGTAAAAAAATATACTTGGGCATTTTCTGTATCAGACTTGTGAATTCTACTTCAGAAAATAATCGACAAGTGTATTTATTAAAGAATAACAGTTATTCTTTAATAAAAACACTTGGTGATTATTTCCTGACGTAGAATTCACAAATCTGAAACAGAAAATGCAAAAATTTAATTTTTGACCAAAATGTCACTTAATGAGTTTTACCTTTGAACCGACGATATGTCACGAGAATAAATAGCTATATCCTTACGATTCAACAAAATTATAATAGTCCATTGTTTTGGTCGAAAAACTATGAGACTTCAACATTATTAACTGTTAAAATTTAAACGCTGTTATGGTTTCACAATTTTTTTTTTTTTTTAATTTTATGCGACAGCTGTTTTGTCCAACCGATGATGGATTTATCAGGTGTTACAATATTTTTTCGTTTATGTGAAAAGTTGTGGATAAGCGTCGCGAAAACAAAAAACACATATAAAATTGTTTTAATATCTTCTTCTTTTTTTCCCTCGCCTCTTCCGGTTACTCGGGGTCGGTTTTTCTTATCATTTGGCGCCAGGTATTTCTTTCATAGGCAGCTTCCTCCTTAAGGCCTTCGTAAAGTTAATAAAATAATAAGAATAAAAATTATTGCCCTAAGCCACGCACTTAAAACATATGCAATTAGTTACGACTTCCTCGTTAAGACTTTTGAGATATTGATCGTTAATAACTATCAGTGACCTCTTTATCGTTTGATTTGACGTGTTATAAGCCCATCTCTAGTTAGCTTTACATAACCGACTGACGTACATTTTTGATACTTACGTAACTGATTGTAACATGTCCTAATCGGTCTGGAGATTGGGTTTCTCGTGTATAACCTGTTGAGGAACATTTACGAGATGTTTTTTATTGTCCGTGCAGAGTGAACGCGCCTATAATTTTGCTATTCCAAATCTACAATATAAAGCCTGCGGCGACAGAGTAAATTTACTACTGCAAAAAAAATCGAATCGTTCTGTCCAAGTGAAAATTATTAACGGTTTATATGTTATACTCGTATTATATACATATTAAGATAAATAAAGACAAAACAAAGCTGCTGACTGTAGGCCGAACGCAACATCAGATGAGAGTAGTGATGTCAGGAGTTCCACTAAAGAACACCAAGTGGTTTGTCTACCTCGGGAGCAAAATAACATGGGACGGTCGATCTAAGAGCGAGGTCGACAGCCGTATACATCAGGCTAGGCTTGCATTTAATAAAAGGTAAAAAATAATAGAATAAAATAATATAGACCTAAAACTGAGAATACTCCTCATCAAGACCTGTATGGAGTATCTTGATGTACGGCTGCGCGACATGGTGCCTATCCGAAAGAGATAAGCGGAGACTAGAGGCTTTTGAGATGTGGTCCTATAGAAGACTATTAGGAATTTCCAGGAGGCGTGCAAGATGGATCGGCCATGTAATACGTCAAGAAGGTCTCTTGTATGCCATAATGGAGGGTATGACCGAGGGGACAACTCTAGGGGACGCCCACGCCGAGAGTACCTGGAGGACCTGTTGGTGGACGTGCGCTGCTCATCATATTCAGATTTCAAAAGAGCCGCACAAGACAGGGAAGAGAAGAATAGAATAAATTGCTGCAAACCAATCCCAGGATTGATACTTTCTAACTAAATATATATACAGTAAAGTTCTTGTACCAACCCTTATGTATGGAAGTGAAACTAGGAGCTGGCAAACGAAGGATGAACTAACTAACCATCACGCCGTCTCCCCGGAGAGGAAGACAGAAATAATGTAATGCCACACTGTTAATATTTGATTTAATTTTATATTTTATTGATTTGATCGTGCCACGTTTTCCTCGGTCTTCCACTATTTCACCATTCTGTCTTCACTCATTTTTTCCATGTGTCCAAACCATCTTAACGACCCTTTTATTATTTTGTTCACAATACTTTCATTCGCACCGCATTCACTTATTATACTTGCATTTGACACTCTATCATTTACAGATTTACCATACATTCGTCTTAGGGATCTCATTTTAACTGCATTTATTCTACTTTCATTCTTTTTTTGCCAGTTCCATGCTTCACTTTCATACATAAGGGTCGGCACAAGGATGAAAGTAGGATAAATGCACATTCATTTATCATATTTCTTTCTGATATCAACATTTGGTATATCAACAAAATCGCATTGTAATTTTTTTTTTACAGTGATATTATAATTTTCTTCGGCATTCTTTCAATTTAAATTCTTATTCTGTCTGCTTTGTGTTTCATTTTCTTTCACGAAGACTGGTACTGGAACTTGGTATTCACATTATTGCTTTCGAATCGTTATTATAATCATTGACAGCTTATACGAGTATACGTAATCAAATAATTGATATTTTATAACACTAGTATTTAAATTATTGCTGGGTCTATGCAAATTATTGGGTATTCAAGACGTAACATGTGCGTAGACGTAAAAATCATAACCGCGTTTCGTGTGTTCGATCTATTAATTTTTCTACATGCAATTATACCTTCCAGTTTCCATATAATTGGATTGATTTATGTAATAAAATACTACGCAAATTACAGTTAAAATGAAAAAATCATTAAAATGGTGAAAAATTACTTCGGAACTTAAAAAAAAGGACTCACATCAAGGATTTATATCAATGATATTAGAATTTATTTTACAATCTTCAATGTGAGCAGAAAATAGCTCATTATTATGAAGAAGGAATCTGGTCGTGTCCAGGCTTGAACCCATGTCCCCTAGATCAGGAGTCAAGCGTTCTATCCCCTAGACCACCACTTATTGTGGTATTATGCGTTCAAATTGATTTTATTGATTTTTATATTTGTGTTTTAATGTTATTTCTTGTGACTCAAAAAACTACCATGAAGATGGAACTGTAACAATCTCCGAAACGGAAGAACGTATATCGTTCTCCCGATGATAAAGGTGTACGCCTTCAAAACATGTCGAGGATAATAAACTCAAAAGTGGAAAAAACAGTGTTTTAATTCATAAAAAATCGTCATTATGGAATGCCACAGTGTTAACGCCTTAAGTTTATCGAAAATTTAAAAACTATAACATTTTGAATGTATACAAATACTTGTAGACGAACAACTGGATTTCACCCATTGCGGGCCATCAATTCAAGAATCAATTGTATCTCAATAGAGACGAAGATGCAAATTGGAAACAGAATATGGTTGAGAATATGGTATAAAATATGGTATATGGTATAGAATATGGTACAGAATGTGGTTAAAAAGATCTTCTGCTTAATGCTTAAAAATACAATCTTCATAGATGGCGTTAGTGTGTAAATTGAAAAAACTACCATGTAAAGAGTGGTCTTACAGATTAACCTGTCCGGGAGTATGGCCGTACATGGTCGTCCAAACAAAACTTTCCTCAAAAGAGTATGGACGTACATAAACGTCCGCGCTTATAATTAAAGCTCGGTGACAATTTTTTTAAAACATCATTTTTACTATCTATGAAATAAAATATATGAATTCTGATATAAATCATTTTAACTAGTGTTCATATTTTTCGGATTCGAGAGTAAAGGTTGCTTATAGCATTCACTATGTAATAAAATTATAAAAAATAAAAATAAAAAAACTCACTCCCCAGATACAGTTTTGTACGCAGAAACTAACTCCCGGGCAGGTTAACATATATACAACTTCCAAAAAATTGTCAGACATGGTGGTCATAAGAAAAAAAAATGTGGAATGGGATGTGGTATTACATAAAGCGTGCGCTTAACTCAACCAATGACAGGTCATAAGTCCTGTAAACACCTCGATCAACCATATTCTGTTTCAAATTTGCATCTTCGTCTCTATTGAGATAAAATTGATTCTTGAATTTAAAAACTGTCCATATAACATTGTTTCAAGTTTTTTTTTATAGAGATTGAACATATATATGTCTTGGGCAAACTTTAGCTCACTTGAGTGTATTCAAATAAACATTACATTAGCTATCGAGGCCGGCCAGTCTGTGGTTTCAATGGATGTAGTAAATAAAAGAATATGATAAAAATCTTCTTACACACTTAATTATTAGGTAACTCCTCAAAGTTGTTACTTGGGAGCTATTAACTATTCCACAGACGAAGTATTTTATGAATAATTACGATTGTCTTTCGTTAATTAGCTGAATTTCAGCCTTCTCCACAAGGCAAACCTCTTGTCAGAGACGATCTATGACACTGTCAAATGGACATCCTTAATGCATTTGCATTCGTGTCAAACGCAATGATACTTTGGTGACAAATTGGTCATACAATTATCTGCAGTTAGATTAATTAATGTATTGTCTAAATAATTAAGCCTATTGCAGTTTTTTTAACAATTCATCGTAATATTGAATGAACTTACTAACTAACTAACCATCACGCCATTTCCCCGTTGGGGTAGGCAGAGAGGGTGGATCGCCACAATGCTCTGTCCTGGCATACTTCTCGGGCTTTCTCTACATTCATACATCGTACCATGCACGCACGTCGATTATTACGATGTGATTCCTTTTAGTAATTGATTAATTTAGTCATGCCATGTTTTCCTCGGTCGTCCTCAGCTTCTTTTTCCACTCACGCTGCTTGTTGTACAACTTTTTAACCATTCTTCTCTCATCCATTCGTTCCATATGTCCAAACCATCTCAAGGATCCTTTTTAAATTTTTTCCATGGTGCAGTCATCTGCCTTACATTTCTCACTTATTTCATCGTTCGGTATTTGAACATACAACGTTTTCCCGCACATTCTTCTTAGTGATCTCATTTCAACGGCGTTTATCCTGCTTTCATTCTTCTTTTGCCAGCTCGAAGCTTCACTTCCATACATGAGGGTTGGCACTAGAACTCCACTGTGCACTAGAACTCCATTGTGTATGGAATGCATATTTTAAAATTAATTTCGCTTATCTATTATACTCGCAAGTTATTAAAAATATAACACACCAATGAAGAGGCAACAGGTTGTTTGAACCCAATTATTGTACGCAATTTGATTATTTTTTTTATCTTTTAAGCCTTTATATTGATTTGTTTGACATGTGATAGGTAGCTAATCTATCGCCATTATTGTCACATGAATTATAGACACAAACCAAACACAGTGTGATAATCACGCTGCAATCGCCGGGAAGCGAACTCGAGACCTACGGTCGGCCAGTGATAGTTCTTGCCACTTTGCTACGAAAGTCCCCATCATATAAACATATTCGTTTTATGGAAACATATAGCACGAGTATTTCTAAAGTGACAAAAAGTAAAAATCATGTTTTCATCTTGTGTCGTTTATCAATTTATTATACTCGATTACGTTTTTTAACATCACATACGAGTATATTGATATACAGACCACAGATATTAAAATAAATATGCGAAAAAATAAAACAATTAACAAATTATATAAAATGATTTTGACCTGTGTCACTATAGAAACACTCGAGGTATGTAAGAACGGATGGAAACATTAGTAATAATAAAAATTATAAATAAATAACTATAAAATCTAACTAATTATTTCACCAACAATCCGTCTCTCCGAACGGGTAGGTAGAAAGGATGGACCGCCATCCTGTTCTTTTCTGATATAATTCTCTAGATTCCTCAATATTCATACATCGTATCATGCACACACGTCGATTTCTTCGAATCCTCACGTGGCCGACATTTAATATTTGAATGATTTGATTGGGTCACGTTTACTTCGGTCTTCCGCTGTATCTTAATCGTTTACGATGTTTACACATCAGTTTTTTTTATCAATATTTTGTCTTGATATTTTCTTAACTACTTCTACTTTTGTATTTATTTCGACAGCTACCGATTTCGCCAGGCTGGCTGCCATCGACAGACAAGTGACACTGTTATTAACTTACTCCTTTATATATGTGTATATATATTCGGATCATAGGTGGTTAACATTATTGTTTACAAAAATAATATTAAAATAATTATATAAAATTCACTGAATTTGAATATTGATATTAAATTTATTTAAGAGATTTCTGTTTTTAATTTATATTGATTAAAGCTGAAATTTGTATATAATGTTGGAAACATTTCTTTCTTTATTTTTTTTTCGTAAAAATCGAAACCATCTTTGACCCATTCATTTTTTTATAACATTCACACATCCTTTGTAAACATATTTACTAAATATTTACTAAATACTGTGTAAACATATTAATAATATCATATATATTCATCCACTTATTTGAGTATTTCACGATTCACGCTTATGGGGCAGAGTGTCATGATATCTTCTTTTTCGAAAATTATTACATTGGGCTTATTCACATCGCATATATACCTCATAGATACTAGACACCATTATTTGAAGTTCGTAGTTCATGCTCATAGTCAATTTTACCTCTTACTGTTAAATCAGAATAACTTGTACGTTCGTTTTTTTTAATTACAGGCTGTAATTATTAATATGTTATTAGTGGCTCGAAGTGCATAATCCATAAGTGTATAATAGTAAAGTTGGAATTATTTAACCCAAATGGATCACATAAACACAACTATATTATATATAAGTAAAGGTTACTAATTTCTTGATAAGTTAATAAAAATCTATCTTTCAAGTTACAAACAGGTTATATTGTATGCAGGTCAGAAACACGCCTAAGCGTTGAGTGTAGCTAAAGTGATTTTTAATTAGTAATGATAAGCAAAAAATCTAATTCATTAATTGTGCAAGTCGACCTTGTAATTTAAGAACGCGAGTCGGTAAAGTTCTACGCGACGTGTGATAAATTTCGTAATCCAACTGTCTCAAATAGTCACAAGATAACAATACATTTGTGGCATATTGCTAACATAATTTTTTTGACATATAATCTGTATATTTTTTGGGAAATAAGCTATATAAATTAGGGCATAAAAGCTACATAATTTATGGCATATTAGCTGCATAATAGTTGATATATTAGGTACAAATTTTTGGCACAGAAACCACTTATTTTTAATTTATAAGGTACATAATGTTTGACATAAAAGCATCATGATTTTTTTCATATAGGCCACATACGGTTTGGAATATAAACTATATATTTTTTTGGCATAGAAGCTATATATGTTTTGACAAATAAACTAAATAAACTAATTCCGTGGATTTCCACAGTCAGTAGCAATATGCTTTTTGGGATCTTGGGAAAAACGACCGATGTTTCAGAGATTGTTACAGTCTCAATCTTCAGGGTGGTTATCATAACTACCTTAAAGATGGAGATTGCAACGATCTCTGAAACTCCGGTCCAGAAAGACGAATTACACTGGTTTTCCTAAGATTCAATTAAACATAAATAAACTCTTACAATCAACTAAAAAAAAACAGAAAGACTTAGTTTATATAAAAAAAATTTAGAAGGAGAAGAAACTACACACAATATTAAATAATTATTATACAGATGGAAAAAAACAGTAATTTGGATCAGTAAGAGAAATTCAATATTGATCAGTCAAACAAAATTTAAGCAATTAACATTAAATGGTTCAAAAAAGTGAAAGATAATTACAGTAAAGGTAGGAAAAACCGTATTTATATAATAACCGATGGGTCATATATAATTGAGAAAATAAACAAAGAGGTGAAAACGTAATATCAATATATTTTCATTAAATTACTCGGATAATATTTTTTAAATGTATTTATATATTAAAAGGGAATGTGTAGAAATTTAATTGTTGATGATATTTTATTCGCACTTTTTTGCTTTAAAATTTTCTAGGTTCTCGAAACAGCTGTCGCGACAAAATATAATCAATTGTGATATTTATAAGTTTTTATTTAATTTAAACAGTTAATAATGTTGAAATATCAAAGTGTTTCCGCCAAAACAATGGATAATCTAATCAATAAACTCACTAATTTTATAGAAATATAATTTAATAAATATTTTACTAACTAATTAACTAACTAACCATCACTCCGTCTCTCCGAGGGGGCAGGCAGAAAGATGGAATGCCACACTTTTTTTCTGACATATTTCTCTCGCTTTCTTAACACTCATACCGTGGCTGACATTCAATATTTGATTGTGCCACGTCATCCGCATACAAGAGAAAGCTTACTGACACTCTGCTCATTTTGGCACCTACATCCAACCCTTTCAGCTCTTTCATATTTCATGAATATTTAAAATAACAGAATATCTATTATTCGAATGTCTATAATGTTTATACATTTTCGTATTATTTTTTCTGCGTGTTGTTATTCTACTTCACTTGAAATTTTACAATACACGTGCTGCTTCCTACCGACTAGAAATTAAAACATCTTTATCTGTTGACTAACCATAGAACGCACCGATTGTTAGGTACTATCTCATGTTTTAATCTGTGAAACTCTATTATAAAGCAGATACTTTGCACTGTAATCTGTTACCGCTGGTTACTTAACGATTGTGTTGCGAGAAATTATGGGATCAAAGACTAGCCCAAGAGAACGCTGTACTAATAATTGTCAGTGGTGTTTCCTCTTATTACGAAATCAAGTCAATCAAATATATCAATAAAAATTATCTACATTGTGGCACACTTTCGATAAACTTTACATATTGGATTACGCAAGAGCAATAATGCTTAAATAGGACAGTACCGATTTTCAGCGCGTCTTTTTGAATCATTTTATTTAATTTAATTTTAATTTAATTTATTTATTTAAACATATCAAAAGCATCACAGAACAACATTCCAATACACCATTTATACATAACATTATTAAAAAAACTTTTGAGATACAACAGTAAACAACCCATAATGAAATAATATGATGAACTCACAATTATAACAATGACAGATACGGCGCCTCCCTAAGGTCAACTACACTATCGCTAAATACGACGACCTCCGAAGTGACACGATTAAGCAAAGATATTGCTCTACCTACCGGCATAACAATTGGCAGGTTGATTCTGTCGACTTCGCTCCAGTATATATTTTTTATGTTTACATCACGTTGTTCGAAACTTTATCACGTTGTTCGAAACTAATTTAGAAATAGTGAAAATAAAATAAAAAACACGAAAAATTCTCTGTGATAAATATTTAGTTTAATTTTCACCAGAAGATAACAGTAAGCTGTCGAAAATAGTCGAAGCCATTCAATTATTGTAAATTTATATTACAATTTTTTTTTCTTTAATTACAATGTAGGTACTTCTACCAAAAAAATTAAATTGAATAATTAAAATTGCTAGCGTTAACATATATTGCAAGTACTATTTCAAAGTAAATTCAAGAAGCATGTTTACGAAGGATGGGCAATTAGAGGGGGACATTAAAAGAAAGGTTGGACCAGGCAACAAAGTGAATGGTGCAGGAAAACTAAAAGTTTTTATTGCAAAAAAGGTAATAAAAAAACAGAAGTGTTCTTGTATCGAATATGTGACTATCAAAAGAAGAATGAAAGGAAAATAAATACAGAAGAGTTAAGATCTCGACCGGCAGATTTTCCCCAATGAGTTAAAAATTCGCCAACGATTTCGACCATCCAACATGAGATTCACTATCGTAGACCCCATTTTCATTTTATAAACATAATGGATCCCTTGCAAATTGTCGTAGACCCCTGGGGGTCAATATACGAGTAGACCGCTTTGGGAATCACTGTCTTTGACGTGATAAAACTCTATATGGTAGATTAGTAGGGCCAAATGTAAATATAAGAAGTGAATGCAGTGCGAATGAAAGTATTGGAAACAAAATAATGAAAGGATCATTAAGATTATTTGAATAGGTATACGGACAAAATAGTAAAAAAAGTATAGCTGTATGAAGTGAATTAGTTATTTAGTATAGTTACAGAGAGTTGCTGAGCAACATCAAAGTCCATAAAGTGTTCTTGGGCCATGTTCTGAGAGGCGAAAACTACGCACTATTGCATCTGATCTTGAAGGGTAAGATTGAGGGTCGGCGAGGCGTTGGGAGAAGGCGGGTTTCCTGGCTGAGGAACATCCGAGAGTGGACGGGCTGAGGACCGTGGGGGAGCTGTTCCCGGTTACCCAGGACGGGGAGCCCTATTCAAAGGTGATAGTCAACGTTGGGGAGACCTGACAGGACACGGAAGGAAGAAGTTACTATTTAAAATTGTAAATAGTAGAGAATTTTGTTTTTCTTTTAAATAAGTGTATTATATCGCAGTTTCACAATATGTTTCATTATTAATGTTTCTGAAAGAAAAAAAAAACGCTTTCATATTCATATAAATGTATAAATATTTTTATTTTATTTGAACATATGTGTAATGAGTTTATGCTAAACGTTTAATCATCGATGTTTTTATGTTAATTTTGACCCATTGTCGATAGAAAATTAAACAAATGAAGAATGAGAATAAAAACATTTTTTGTAAAAACTCGTTTCTATGTAACATCTTATTACCAATAATTCTGTGTAGCAATTACTTAACATATGTAAATAGTGAACTCGTTCCAAATTCAACACTGAAACCATATAAGTCTACGATAACAGTTAAATAATATATAAATTATTTCAATGCCTATTGCTAAATGCGTTTTTTCTTTTACTTAAAATATTCATTGTACACTTTTTACGACTATAATTAGACATGCACTCTGATGTCTATTGTATAATATTGCATCCGGTGAAAGTTCATAAAATAAATCGATTTTCAATACCAAAATTAAAATAATAATTCTAAATCTTTACGAAGACGTCCTTACAGTAAAATTTCCTAGATTGTTGAAACGTATCTTACAAAATGTCATCATTTACCCTCATTTAAATTGTAAAAAATATAAAGTAGGTTAAAATACAGTTGGTAAATAATTTTTCATACGAGAAATTAACAATGAAGCTTATTTGATGCAGCTTTAATATAATAAAAATTTATGAACACACATCACATATTTTAACGCATTTTCTTCTTCTTCTTCTTCTTCCTCAGCCTATTCCCATCCACTCCTGGACAAAGGCCTCCTCCATTCGCTTCCATGTCACTATGTCCTGTGCAGACTGCATCCAGGTTATTACGACGTGTCTGTTCAGGTCATCCTTCCACCGTAGTTGCGGTCGCCCTCTTCTCTTTGCTGTCCACGGTCTCCAAGTCAGCAGTCTTCTTGTCCACTTTTTATCTGAGCTTCTGGCTACATGACCCTCCCATTGCCATTTTAGTTCATAAGAAACCAAAATAAAATATAAATCATTATTATTATATTTATAATTGTGAAATTATGATATAAGGTTTTTTAAGAGTAAAGATTAACTGATACTGGTGTCGTTAGTGAATCATCAATATGAAAGCCACTATGTAATCTTATAAATATATATTAAAAGAATGTAAAATTAATTAAATTAAAATATCTAAAATTCAATATTCACAGAAATAATACAAAACTCTTTGTACTAATATTATAACAACATAATGTGCTTCGTCCTTTGTAAAAATACACGTGTCCAATCTTTTATTGTGTATTCGTTTTTAATATGTTATGTCTTTTGTTTATCAGTGTTCACTATCTCTTTGATTAAGGTTTTACCAAATAAAATAAAAAACAATTCGTCAAAAAAGATCTAAAAATTTCGAACCATACATATTAATATTTGTAGTTCTTGTTATTTTCTGCTCCATAATATCCGTTTAAATATATTTTAGTGGCGTTCAATCGGTTTTCTGATGATGACCTTCCAAAAGTTTGTAAGTGGAAAAAACATTGTTTAATACATTAAAAATTATAGAATACAGTGGTTCAAATAAATAATCTTTTTTTAAACAGGAACAAAGAATGATATAAAGGTTGGTACGAAGAGATAAATATAGATTAAAAAGCCTTTTTACGCGTATTCAAATACAAATATATAAATATTTATTTAAATAAATATTATTGTATGGTTTATACGTAAAATACTTTAATTTAACTCTTCTATCTAGCCACCGGCGCCATCTGTGTTGTCTATTATAAAACATTAGACTTATTAGTACGCACGCAGTAAACACACAACCACATACAAACATTACTAATGTATGTTATATTACGTAATAAACGTAACATCACGTAAGAGATTATAAGACACTTAATCAAAAAGTTACTTGGTTTATTGTTGGATATACCATTACATTGTCATTATTACTCACAAGTGTTCGGTATTGCTACCCTAATTTGTTTTACATATAAAAAATGAAAAACAATTACTTATGGTGTTTTAGAAATGAGGATACTCTATAATAAATTATTATACTATTTTGTTTTCTTTTCTATTAGGAACCAGGAACTTCTTTCCACTATGAGGCATAATGTACGAGTATTTTAATAAATATTTTCATGACAAAAATGATGTTTTATATGTACGAGATGATGTCGTATACATGAAAACCTAAAATGAGATACATAATATTTTTTTAGGATTTCCGGTTTTCAACGATTACTTGTACTAATTATTATACTAGTAGATATTATATTTTTTTATAATATGCATAAAAAAAGCGGTAACAGTGTTAACCGCATTAGTAACTTTCAAAATATTTTGAATATGTAAAAAAAATTGAATGACAAATTTAAAGTGATAAGTTTTTAAAAATGAAAACTCTAATATTGAGCTTACGTTTATAAATATGAATTAATTTAACCTTAAATATTACATCAGCATATTTAAGATCATAACACGATAACACGCATTTAATATTATTGAATATATCCGGTTTCTAAAAGTTTCATAAATTTTTGTGGGAGTAATGTGTTACCTAAATAGAGTATTGTCAAATGTGTAGGTAAAATATATCATTAATTTAAATACAAATTCTAAAAATTTGACGTTTCCATCAATATAACAGGGGTTTTCAGTGTTTTTAAAGATACAATAACAACGATTCCAAATATTCAGTATTTTTTACTTTTCGAATATTTTCGTTATTTTACGAAAATGAAAATATAATATAACATATTACCAACTTATCAATTTTAATCGTTTTATTTATGATAAAATCAAATAATCGAAATGCAGTTGATTAACCATAATATTCATGCAGCCTTATAAACTATTTAAACAAATCATTTTTAATATGGAAATAAATGCTCAGATTGCGTTAAATATTATATTTGCAAATAAAATATGCAACATTTTAAATACCGTTACAATTAAGGTACTGAGAACCATAATTTTGCCAACGATAGGCTTTATGTAACAATACAAACTGTCGAAGAGCGTCTATATAAACGTTTCTTAATTCGCATACTTGTATACTTGTATGTTTACAATGCGGTATAAATATGTATATATATAGATGGCGACTTCACGAGTCCTTACAAGAAATCCTTGCGAGGAGCTGAAAAACCGGAAAGCTCTCAGAAATAAATTAATTCATGTTAATAATAGGATAATAGTTGATCTAGCGTTCAAGCGTGCTCCTAGGAGTATCAGGATCGCAGAATGCGTGAAGAGGTAATCGATTACTATATCGTTTTAATACTATACACTTTTCAAAAGCTTTACAATCCGGAAAATTTGTAAAAAGGTCGTGCGTCAAAGTTGAAATTGCGAAAAACTTGTGTGTCGAAACGCATAATTTTTTACAGGGTGGCTTAAGTTTATCGAAAAGTATTTAAGTATTTTACGGATCGATCTTCAACCCGAGCTCGAGATTCAAGGCTACGAGCCGCCGGAGCGACCCACATACGGCGCCGGGTAGAAATATCAGTGTACATTGCTAGCCCTGGCCATTCACCGTCCCGCCTCCCGTCAGGTACATGCTACACTATTCGCATCATTTTCGCCTCTCGCATTTCAGCCACCTCCTCGGTGTTATGCGCTCCGGGTACCTCCTCCTTCTCGCGGCGACTGGGCTCACTCGCTCGGCGGCCACCGGAACAGACGCATCTTGAGTGTAAATAATTATTTGACAGCAACGTACGTTACTCATTATCCAAAAGGCGATATCCAAAAGACCATGAAACAAGACATAACATAGGCTCACTAAAAAACTAAATAACTTCGTTGATTCCGCCAAACGCGTAATCACTTTCGTTCTCTACTCATTATGATAATTTATTAGCAAAATATGGTGTTTTGATTTTAAAAATGTGATGTGTCTACTCATAGTGCTTTTAGATTATAAAAATATGTTATTATACAAATTTGATGTTGTAATTTCAAAAGCGACAGTGAAAATAATTAATGTTTTTGTATTTCATTTCAGAATATAATCAAGGTGCTAATATGAGGTGGTTCGGTATTACGTTGGCGCTTCTTGCGCTCCTCGCAGTTCACTCTTCAGCTTTTCCCCGCGTGAGAAGAGATGCTGAGCTCCAGGAGAACGAGAATCTCTCGCCTCTTTCTGTAAGTGTAAACAATTTCACTTTCTCGCAACGGTTCTATCAGCGTTCAGTGCTCACAGTTGCACGGTAATTATATTGCAAACAAACGGTAGTTCATCTGCACTCGTTACGTTGAAGTAAATTTAGAAAAACACTTTCGATAAGAAAGCGAATAATAGCTCGTACTTTATTTTTAATCGCGGACTAAAACAACGATGCTTTATTAAACAGTTAAGAATACAAATTTGTAGATGAATTACTGTGAAATTTCTTAGTCACCTGTGAAATAATACGTGATTGGTTAATGTGTGCTTTTCTTTAACATATGGTTGCTCCGTTACGTCACAAGTTATCAATTTCAAAACGAGGAAAAGGCCATTATTTGTTTAAGGTATGCGTGTTGAAATCTAATTACCTAATTACCGAACAAAATTGTGTGTACATTGATTATTTTATTTTCCAAATTACGTTTAAACTACGTACATTTGTATACGATTTACTTGTCTTCATCTGGATGTTAAATAGAAAATTGGAGGGAGAATTCAGAGTAGGAGAACGGAATATTTTAAAAGGAGTAGGGGCGTAATTTGATAGGGTTGGGGAAAAAGAAGTGGGGATGATTAAATCGGAATAGTTATGCAAATTATGAAAGTTTTTTACGATTTTATCATGTTTATCATGATTTGTTGTATATTAAAAAACAAAATGCTTTGGTTAATATTATATATATTAAGTTTTAATTTCCGCATGTTCTGACTGTCATCTTTTGAACCAGAGATGACAAAAAGCTACTGAAACTAGTTGAATCAAAAGTTCAAGCGGAATAATAATTAATAATTATAATTTTTTTTTCTTTCTTAACAATGAACTTCTTCCAAGTCATTTATATATTTGATATATTGTACAATATTTTGATATGATGCTTAATCAAATTAAATCAAATAATAAATGTTTTAAACATCTATTTAGTACAGGTAAACTATTATAAACATATACAGGAACGTATTAGAAATGGTTCAACATTAGGAAGACAAGATACTTTCTAAAGTCGAGAGTATTTGTTCCCTGAACCTACCCTCATTAATGTGAAAGACGTCGATCTCCGAGGAGATAGCGTTCAGCAGGCTAATTGCTCTTTCCACCGGTGTCACCGTATATGTAAAATTAACACGTTTTCTGTGTGAACATAAAAATTAAATTGTTTTTTTACATTTGCTTTTACTTTTTGTTGTCGATATCAAGAAATACATTGCGTCAATCCAAAAAATATTTTAAACTTTAACATAAAAACACTGTTATATAATATCACAATTCATTATGCTTCTTTTTAAATTGTCGCGACAGCTGATTCGGTAACTGATGTTAGAGTCATCAGGTGTCAAAATCAACTTCGGTTATCGAAACTTTTATAGGAGGAGGAACTTTTGCTTCTTCCGTTACATTAATATTTTCAAAATATTGATAATAACTACCATATGTAGAATTTCATCGACTTTTTAAAAATCGAATGTTAAAAGAAACGTTAACGTTAAAAATACGACATGTCGCACGCTTAATGATTGACCGATTATGGTTAAGTTCATAATTGAATTAACATTAGACAGAGGCTTGTGTTAACGCTATCCATCTATTTTTCACAATATTAACGCTATCTATTCGTACTACGATAATCGTTCACAATGTTAACGCTATCCATTCGTACGTGTTTTTCGACTGTTTTTGTTAAAACACCGACTCATGTCAGATAGAGCAAAACTTGCTTTTTTGAGTTAAGCCAGTGTTCTATTAAGCGTGCGGTGTACTACTCTTGTTGAATATGCATCTCTAGAAATAGAAATCAATCTTTTAAATAAAAATACTTAATTGATACAATATTATATTGATACAATATTCATTGAATCACAAATATATAATCAAACATTCATTTCGAAGCATTTATTTTATTCACACAAATTTTTATACTTTCGTCTTTCTGTTTAACAGAACTTGATAAATAAATAAACAGATCCAGGGTTCAATCCTTTCTTTAAGAAATCGAATTTTAATAATGTTATAAATGTGTAAGAATAGTTAAGTTTTTCTGCAAATAAACTAAAAATTCTCATAATAATTTGCAGTGAAAAAATTATCATGCAAATTGTTTTTTTTTTTTTTACTACATATGAGTAAATGTTCTGTATTGAATCCAACGCTATTAGAATATAAGTTTATTGATGTTTTGATATAGAAGTACATACACGCGTTACAAATACTCCCCTTCATTCATATGAACATAAATATATTCCAGCGAAGAAATAAACAATGGGTCGTAAATGTCTATTTGTACAAAGAACTCCTTGCCCCTTAATGTTAAACCGCAGTTTGATTTAATGTTATTATTTTGAAAGTGAAAAGGTAAAATGAGCCAAACCATTTATAGTAAATAATAAAATTCCTTAATATATTGAACTGGGCAATAAAGTGAAAATATTAGTTACTTATAATTGAATGTTATTATAAAATATACGAGTAGTTTCTTAATAAATAAATAAATCTTTATAAATATATTTAGTTTAATTCTACTTGGTTTTATGACAAAATAAGGAAAGGGTCATTAAGATGGTTTGGACACATGGAAAGAATGAGTGAAGACAGAATGGTAAAGAAGGTATATGTAAACGGCGTGAACGGAACTAGAAATATAGGAAGGCCGAGGAAAACGTAGCACGATGAAAATCAATCAAATATTGAATGTCGGTCATGTGAGGAGTTGGAGAAATCGACGTGCATGCATGACAAGATGTATGAATGTAGAGGATTCGAGAGAAGTATGTCAGGACAGAACAGTGTGGCGTTCCATTCTTTCTGCGAGACGGCGTGATGGTTAGTTTGTTAGTTAGTTAGTTTTAAGGCAGCTACCGATTTTGGCAGCTCGCTACCTTTTAGGAATGTGATGCCTAGGCGATGGCAGTGAGGTGCCGAAACTGGTTGAAGTCATAAAACCAATTCAATAAACTAATGTTTTATGGATTTTTTAATATTTTTATTTTCATTATTTACAATGAACTACAGCAAAGAAATTCCAATAAACACCATTTTAATATACTATCTTATTTATAAATAAATACAATTCTTTATAATTTTTTTTATATTTTCAATAATGATGAATTTTCATGAACTATATATTTTTATAATGCGCTTAATTTGTGGTGGGACATTATTAAATAAAATAATAATACACTTTTAGTATTTGTATCTAAACCACTTTTACTCTTACACCCTGGTGTAGCTCCGGCGGGAGCGAAACCGGTTGGTTTTACCAAATAACACTGTTTTTCCACAATGTTCACACATATTTCGTTGTAAAGTTTTTTTGGAAATATACCCAAATCTAGATGATGTCATTGAATTTTTATATACTAACGTATGTACATATATTCACACAGGTATTAACAATATGACATATAGAACGTTTTAAGATTACGGTTATAATATTTATTTTAGTTAAAATGTTAAACTCATTTCATATTCACTTAGTTATTCCTTATTTACAAAAAGTATTTTGAAAACTTACCCTTCTTCTTCGTAACAATTGCAACAAAGCTTTATATTGTATATCGCAGGGGTGCTAAACAAGGGTATATTTCTCTTCTTTCTTTTGCCATTATGTTGGAAGGTAAGACCGATTTTGTGTCGTTTCCAGGGTGAAATAGCATGATGACATTTCTGAAGCGTTTATTCCGAAATAAAATTCGGAACAAGATTCATTGAAAAAAAAAATACATGTTTTAAATATAGATAGCTTATTTTTAGCTGTTTACAAAATTAATTTATGAATTCTTAAGCCTAGATGACGTTTTAGTAGGTTAGTTGATATAACGCTTATTTAAAATATAGGTTAGTAAAATACAAGTAAATTTGGAGCAAGTTATGACATATGATTAAATTAATCACTGGTCTTAGTAATAAAAAAGAATGTGTAAAAATGAAATCGTTTCTCCAAAGAACGCGCGTTACCAATGTTGAGTTGCGATTAAGAAAGAGTGGACTCAACTGTAAACATACTTGAACTAGACAGCCTTGACAGTTGACTTATTGAATAGATATCTCTACATTGGGGGCTTGTAAATAAAAATATTAGTTTTCTGCAGATGTTGCAAAAATATTTGCATTGAATTTTTATTTAAGTTTTAGCTTAAACATATTATTTATAATTTGTTTAATTACATGCTAAATGCATATAATGAAGTGTTGCAAAAGGCACGTTTACATTGGTGTTATTTTTAAATTAATTTATTAATTTAATTTCTACGAAATATAATTAATTCTAAGGTTAGCCATTAAAAAACATTAATTTAATTTAATCTTCGAATTCTTCTGGTGACCTGCACGTTCCAAGGTGTTAAACATTTATTCGAATATTTTATATCGTCAGAGGCACAACACATCTATATTCTTAAACCAGCATACTTTCTGAGGTAAGGAAGGTACCTTAACGCGTGGAGTTTTTAAAACTATAACACTCGGTGCCCCTGGAAACGACACAAAGTTGGTCTAACTATCAATCAAATGGCAAAACATATTTAGAAGGGATGCACTCTGCACCGCTTTTAAATATTTTTTTATTCTAACCGCTAGCACGTAATTAACATATGTCACCATTCAAAGATAAATTCTTTTTATTTTCGTATGACCACACTGATGCGTCATTTGTATTAATAAAAGAAAAAATAAAATATTTTGTTTTAACGTCATTACATTTTTTTTAAAACAACCAATACTTTATTTTTAAATCAATGTATTTAACTTCGTTTAAGACGATTTTTTACCTAAATAATAAACTTTGTAATGTATTGCATACATTTATCGGGTTTCGTGCTTGACCGAGCGTTAGTAAGAAAATTCCGTTAAATTGAAAATATTTGTCATATATTTAATAGTGCATTAAAAATATGTAATTGCGTTAATGTTCATATTTTTTATACAAGTGTAACATTGAAAATAATAAAAAATCTCATTCAAAATACCTATAAGAAAAACATTTTCTATTGTTTATTGAACAATGATGAGATACTCAATGTTAATTAATTAAGACGATTGAAAACATCTGTTTACTAGATATGTTATATTATTTAATGGTATTGACGTGTTATGCCATGTTAAGGTTATAATCGATGTGATTTTTTTATCGTTAAAAACTTACCATTCCCATAGAATAACACAAAACTTTTGAAAAACGAACGTGTTCATTAAAATATTATATTTCTATATTCACCACTCCCCCCTACTTTCCTTCTTTTCGTTTTTCACTTTGTTTTGCGAATTTATTGAACAATGTTATTCCTTTGTAAACAACACTTTATTAAAAATTAAATTAAATAACAAAAATATGTTTCGGAAACAGTAGCCCTTTATCAGTGTAGTAAATTATTAACTAACTAACTAACAAACCATCACACCGGCTCCCCGGAGATGTAGGCAGAAATAATGGACTGCCACACTTTTCACGCGTCGGTTTCTTTGACTCCCCCCGTGGCCGACATTCAATATTTCGCACCGTGAGTGTAAAACCGAATTAAGTGCAAATATACATTTTGGAGATATGGGAGTTTAAAGACTTCATATTGCTTGGAAAAACTGTTTTTTTTTTAATAAACCAAAGATTTTCGGTTTATAGTAATATATCTATAAACCGAAAATCATTGGTTTATTTAAAAAAAAAACAGTTTTTCCAAGCAATATGAAGTCTTTAAACTCCCATATCTCCAAAATGTAAATTTGCACTTAATTCGGTTTTACACTCACGGTGCGATTTGATTAATTTTATCGTGCCACGTTTTTTTCGGTCTTCCTCTATTTCTAGTTCCATTTACATCCTTACCATATACTTTTTTTACCATTCTTTCTTCATTCATTTTTTCCATGTGTCCAAACCATCTTAATGATTCTTTCATTATTTTGTTCATAACACCATCATTCGCACCGCATTCACTTCTTATATTTTCATTCGACACTCTATCATACATAGAGTATGTACACATTCGTCTAAGAGATCTCATTAGAACTGCATTTATTCTACTTTCATTCAATTTTTGCTAGTTACACGCTTTGCTTTCATACATAAGAACACCATTGTGCACTGCCATTAGTTAATTATTGTAATAATACAAAATAAATATTAAAACAATTTTTTCAGCAATGTGGTCACTTTTCACAGATATTAAAAAATATCTTTGTCCGAAACATGTTTGTGTTAATTGAATTAAATTTTTAAATAAAGTGTTGTTTACAAAGTGATAAGTAATGTTCGAAAATATTTTCATTCATAAAGGGTTACACTTAAACAAAATACGTTAATCAAATCCATTCAGATACGAACAAAACATTCATTGGTTTCCGTTCTTACCTTAACCCATTTATGTAACAAATTATAAGTGCGAAGATAATTCAAAGACCAACTACCGTTAAGAAAAATGTGTTGAAAAAATTTGCGGTCAATAATTCTTTGTTTCTCGATTGTGTATTTATACAAGGCGGACTTTGGGATTGAAGTATCTCTGTCTTAATGGCCTTCGTTGCATGGAATTTACATACCTGTGCAGCAGATCTTTAGCAGAATCTCAAATTTATATTCTGAGAATAAGTTAACGAGCGATACTAATTTATATGCTTAGAAGATTCGCTATTTAGTTATAGAAATGTTCCCGAGCTCCTTGATGCAATTTCTTAAAAAAAAGAAGCTTATAAATTTTAGTAAATATGCATGATCAATGTTATTTCAAATTTTTTTTGCTTATATATATTGTTATTGGCATTCAGTAGATTTAATTTGTATTTAAATATTCTTTGAGTATAAAATATTAAATGTTATAATTTGAAACCTTGTTATTAGTTTAATAATAGATTTTTTGGAGATTGTCGTGACAGCTATTTTACCAACCTATGTTGGCATCATCAGATGTTACAAACAATCTGATGATAACAACATAGGTAGGCAAAACATATGTTGTCACAATCTCATAGAAAAAAAATGGGGTAGTATAATAACAGTGTTTAAGAAAAGTTTTATAGTGTTTCGGCCAAAACAATGGAGATTATCCATTCAATAAGTTATTATAGCAACTTATTACTCATATTAATACAATAGTATCACCATAAACGTCCCTTCTAAAAACTATGTGAAAACGTAACTTCTAAAAATATTAAATCGTTAAACTTCTAAAAAAATCTCGTTTAACTCAAGCGTGAAAATAAAACCCCATTGTTTATTCTTAAAATGTAAGATGGAACACAGTTTATAATGTCATATAAACATAGAGCAAAAAAGCTATAATATATTACTTACTAAAAAAAATAGGCTTCCTATTTACATCATATAAATTTTATCGTGATTCATTAATACGTATATATATTTTGATGTCGAATTTAATTATAATATGAAAAGCTGTAATTAAGCTTTATTTTTCAAATATTACATATTCATATACTCGTACACATTATATTCATAAAAAAGTACCACATTATTTTAAAAATGTATTTATTATTTGCTAATACATATTTTATTTCAATTATTTAATACATAACCATATCGTGGTTAAATAAAAATTATGTTATTATTTTATGTCTTTAAGTTTTTTTTACTTATGTATTGTATTTGTTTGATACTCTTTGTATTAAGGAAAATCGATTTTGATTTCTAGTTTACATTAAAAAACGTAAAAAAAACTGATTTCAAAGGTGTGTTACAAATCATTGCTCTTACATTCAATATAAATCTAAATGCGGAAACATTATTTTGATAAAAACACTCTAGATGAAAATATATATAATACATCAAGAATGAGTAGAGTTTATATTATACAACATTCTGAGTTTTTAACGGAAACTGTAAAATTTTGCTTTTCGTTGAAAGCATTTGGAAATAGTCATATTGTATTAATACAAGTCTAGAAATTTTAAATGATTCAGTTATTTAACATTTTCATGTAGATCACTTAGAAACATTGGTTAATCTTAATCAATAAGAAATAACGGTGGATGGATTAAATGTTTGTAACATAAATTTATTGGAAGTGGAAAAGTAGATTTTCAAAAGAACTTATTTATTATTAACGAAATTAATAATAGCCCTTTGCAGTGTATACTTTAATTTTGATAAAGGATAAGCTGAAAATTAGCAGACGGAAGTATTAAAACAATGAAAAAATGACCAATTAAGTATAATATTAACGATGTAAGCGTAACAAAAAATAGAGGTTGACCGAGAAAACGTGACACGATCAAATCAATTTAATATTAAATCGGCCATGCGAGGAGTTGGAGAAAACATTAAAACAAAACATGGAGAGATATTTTGTTGAGGGACCAAGATAAGTTTGTCAGTGTGGCAGTCCATTCATTATGCTTACCCATAGGGGAGACGAACTTTAGGCCGAAATGATGGTCATGTCCAGTTTTAATAATGTTTTAATTACGTCCAGTGCAATTGTATATTTTAATTGTTACTTCTTACTATATAATGTGTGCTGGATATAACATATTCTATTATACACTGGATACTATATCAGTTTTAAAATAATGTGTATATAATCCATGTCGGTCAAAAACCACTTAAGGCTTTATGACTCTCAATTAGAGTTATGTAAGTTCAATTTTTATTTGATGAAACAAAATAAACAGGTTTCCAATCAAACGGCAAACTATAACCATATGTTAATTAAAAAAAATTTCATATGTGATGGTCATAAGAAGGGTTGAATGGGGAATGTTGTTAAACAAAAGCGATCGCTCAACCCAACCAATGACAGGTCATAAGTCCTGTAAGCGCCTTGGCCACCATATTCTGTTCCCAGAAAACAATTTACATCTTCGTCTCTATTGAGATACAATTAATCCTAAAAAAAAATTATCTGCAATGGGTAAAATCCAGTATTTTCATACAAGAATTTGGATACATTTAAAATGTTGGTTAATTAAAAATATTATAGAAATAAATTCTTCATCACTATAGGTGCAATTATGCTTTGTTTGTACATTGTATTTCTGGGCGTCGTATTTTAAAACAATTTCATTCTTACAACTTGTGTTGTTCAGGTCGGTTGAAGGTAAATACTTAAAGCCATATTGCATTCAACGATTATTCGCGTGACTTGAATCGTAATGTATTTTTAACAGAATTTTAAATTCAGAAATAACCCTAACATCATTTCAGAGATGTGCTGCATACAAATCAATTTAACAAGGCAATTCACTGCCGAACGAGCGGAACCACGAAGATTCTGAAAGATGAACTCTTTTTGATTTTAACTATTTGATTTGAACTAAATCTGAAATTAGCAAGCATCCCGAATGCATCCATACATTTTATTTATTTCTCACATTTGATTATTTATTTTGATATTATTATATTTTTGATCCAATAAAATCTTAATTTTAAATAAACTTAAGGAGTTAACACCGTGGAATTCCATATTTACGAGTTTTTATGAATTAAAATACAGAACGATATAATATGTTCTCCCGATGATAAAGATGCCTTCGAAACATGTCAAGAAAAATAAACTCAAAAGTGGAAAAAACAGTATTTTTATTCATAAAAAAAAGAAATTCTAAGTAAGGATAACAAATATACAATCAAAAATCAATTTGTGCACTTCATTTTTTTACTGATACACTTAAGGTGTCAACATTATGGAATTCTATATTGAAAAATATTTTTTTTCCTTTTTCGGGTTTATTTGGCTCGACATGTTTCGAAGGCTTTACATCTTTATCATCCGGGAGAGCGAGAATCGAACGAAGAAATCAATGTGATTCAAAGTAGAGTTCTTTAAAGAACAAATATCAAATTAAGTTTATTATTTGTAAGTTTATATTTATTTATTTGTTTTAACGATTAATTATATCTCAAAAGAGACGAAGATGTAAATTATTTGGAAACAGAATATGGAGGTCGAGGCGTTTACAGGACTTATGACCTGTCATTGGTTGGATTAAGCGATCACTTTATGTTAACAACATTCCCCATTCCGCCCTTCTTACGATACCACATTTGACACATTTTTGGAACTGGTATATATGCCTATAACGCCTGGAGTTTCACTCCAGGCGTTATCTAGCAATGTGATAATTGCGTAAAAGCCTTTCACATTGTATTAATAAAGATTTTCTGCTTAATGCTTACAAATTATCTTAATAGGTGGCGCTAGTGTACAACAATGTGAAGTTATTAAAAAATAGTAGCATATATATACAAGTCCAAAAAATTTGTCAAATGTGGTGTCGTAAGAGGGGGGGAATGGGGAATGTTGTTAACATAAAGTGATCGCTTAACCCAACCAATGACAGGTCATAAGTCCTGTAAATGCCTCGACTACCATATTCTGTTTCCAAATAATTTACACCTTCGTCTCTATTGAGATACAATTAATCCTTAAAACATGATTAACCCGCAATGGGTAAAAATCCAGTATTTGTCTACAAGTATTTGTATACAAAAAAAACAAATTTATTTATTTGTTATTATAATAATTGACAATCAAATTTTTTATGTATCCGAAGATATGATTTATTTGAAGACTACGCATTGTATTATTCAGTACATCTTTCGATATTTACGGTGTTAATATTGAAATATATTTGTTTATTCCTGAAGACGATAAACCATAATTCAAACGTGCTCTCTTACCTAATTGTAATTAAATGTAATTTAATCGCGTTTGCTACATCCTAAGTGATAACAGTTACACTTTCCGATAATCGATTTCCTTGTTACCCAATAATATCGATAATTTCGAATGGATTTAAATTTTGGTCTTGTGCAGTAAAAATGCTTAAATTGTTTTGAAACGTGGTTCGGCATGTAAGTGCGTATATTAAGGTTCGGAGTATTTAAATGGCCGTAGCGACCTCTTTTTGTTATTTACATAATTGTTTCGTTATATTATATAATTCGAGATTCGTTGTTACAATAGTACCTACTGACTATATTATACTTAATAATGTATTAAATAGTTATTCGTTGTATAAAAAATGTTTTAAATTATTGGAAGCAAAGGTTCTCAAACTTTTTTGCCCATTGTACAAGATCAGAAAAATACACGCGCCCCTCTTTTCAGGTAAAAATATATACCGCCCTCTTTTCAGAAATAAATTCACACCGCCCCCCTTGTAGAAATAATAAATACAGTCACCTTTTCAGAAAACAAAAATACACACTTATAACAGTTTTTCAAATAAATTATTTTTAGCTTTAATGAGTAGTAGTAATAATATATGTAAATGTTTTAATCGCAGATAATAGGAATACTATAATTTTATTAACAATGTAGAAACATTATAGGGTTTCGTTCTTGACCCGGTGTTCGTGTTATTTTTGTGAAGCATTATGAAATATAGCGCTTTTTTTAGTGTTTAATTATAATTTATAAAAAAAAATTATTACAATGATGAATATATTTTTTGTACTAAGTCTCGCGATTTGGCGTTTGAATTCGAAAGATTTAAATATCTTTTTCAATGTATTATACGTACATTAACATCCCACCAGTCATTTCTTATTTTAGTTTTTTTATTTAAACACTACAGCAAAACTAAATCTAAACAAAATAAGGCATTTTCATTATATCAAAACCTCTAAAGGCATATTAGAAAAGGCTGTATGGCTGTATGGTCCGCCCGCCTGGAATATGCTTCCTGCACGCCTCAGATGCATTGACAATCCGACAGACTTTAAATCTCAGCTAAAAACCCACATTTTCAAAATATCACATAAAATGTTAGCAACGGTTATCTGATTGCTGGTGTCAGATGCAGCTCTCATGACTAAAACATTGTCAAAGCGCCCATGAGGTGAGCTGTTCACGAAAACGGCGCTATACAAATTAGCCTAATTATTATTATTATTATTATTATTATTATTATTATAAATATGTAACATATTTCAGTCACCCAAGACAAAGAAATCTGGCGTAGTACAATTCGGAGAACCGACTCCAAATAAATGGGAAAAAAGCTAGAATAGAAGAATATGTATTCATAAATTGTTTAGCAAGGGCATTAATCTGACCTTAATCGCGTTTTCCGCTGTTAATAATAAGTGTATGAAAATCCCACGCTTAATTAGTGTAAACATATAAACAGAGTGATTCATTATTATTATTTGGTTTATTACGATTCATTAGATCACTATCTTCAGTATTCGTTTAGTTGATATTCTAACTATTTGGATTAATGAATAAAAGTGGATAGATTATTTGTTTATTGACCCCCAAAGTTGAGTTTCTAACCTTAAACTGCGGCTGACTAATTTGTTTTTTGTTAAATAAAGTGTTATGACAAATAAATAATAATATAAACTGTTCAATTAAAAATCCGCAACACAAAATAATAGTGAATATATATAAAACTCAATAGAGACGTAGATGTAATTTTTTTTTAAACAGAATATGGTAGTCGAGGCGTTTACAGGACTTATGACCTATCATTGGTTGGTTTAAGCGATAACTTTATGTTAACAACATCCCCATTCCGCCACGTCTAACAAATCGTTTGGAACTTGTATATATGCTACTATTTTTAAATAACTTCACATTTTTTAGGTCAATCTACACTAACGCCATCTATTAACCCGCAATGAGTAAAAATCCAGTTTTTGTCTACAAGTATCTGAATACATTCAAAAAAGAAACTTTTTACTTTAGTTTTTTACTTCTAATTTTTCCGTAATATTATGATGAACATGGACCCTCCGTTTGATCTGCAAATGTAGTCTGTTTCAGTTTAAAACCATTTATCAATGGAAATTATACAGACGCACTTTAAGGGTGAATACAATTAACATCTTTATACGTATTAATACAGCATACGAAAATACAAATAGCAATGATTCAACAAAAAGAAAAGAACATTAAATAACAAATATGCTTGCAATATTTTTTAACGTCAAACCACAATCCTTCGAGGATCAAAATTACTTAAGTACGTAGATATCTGATATTGCTAGCATAGGTTACACATTGCATAGTTACTTGCGCAACGTATTCTAATAATTATTTCTCACTTATCTTGTAACCCAATCAGATAAGACCTTCTATTGTACATTGATAATAATCGATTATTTTTAGTTTTTTATACCAACAATACCACGTAAATATATAATTTTATGAATAATTTATTTATTGATTTATACATGAAACACGTTATTAATTAAAATATTAAGTTAATTCTTATAAATGATGTTAATTGGATGTTTATTTTGTGGACGTTGGACGATCAAAGTGTGCGCGGGAGATGCCTATTGGTCGCGATGAGGTTCGTCTCCCGCGGCGGCGAAAAGAGAAGGATGGAGTACCGCATCGGAAATAAGTGTGACAGTTCATTTTTTCTGCCTACCCCTTCGGAGACACGGCGTGATTGTTAGTTTGTTAGTTAGTGTTTAGAAATAATTTCCAAATCCCGATTATTCGAGGTCTATCTTAATCTTCAGTGTGGTTTTAAAAATCTCCCAATAGACCAAATCGACCTTCGTGGCTGAGTGGCAAAAACTATGACTGCCACACCAAAGGTTCCGGATTCGATTCTCGGCGATGGCAGTGTTTGACTTGTCTACTCTTTCCACTCACACTTTTTGTATACACTTTTTTAACTCTTCTTCTCTCATCTATTTGCGTCCATATGTTAAAATCCTATCAGGGTATATTCTTTTTTAATTTTACTTATGATTTCATCATCTGCCTTATATTTGTCTCTTATTTTGTTCTTTGGTATTCAATTATATATTGTTTTCCCACATTTTTTTCCTCAGTAATCTCATTTCTACGGTATTTATCCTAAAGATGAAATCTTGTTTTGCCAGTTCCAAGCTTCACTTCCATATCTAAGAGTTGGCACTAGAACGATGTCACTAGATGATCGCAAACTCGTATAATGTTAATATAAAATCTTTTCTAAATATGTGATCTTCTACATGAATATGAATTAAGTTATAAAGATTTTATGTGTAACTTATTATTCGGTATTTTTGTACATAATTAACATACTTATATCAATGGAGTAATAAATTACCCTAAAGGGCGTGAGGTATAAGCGCAGCCTTCAAATTATCTGTGTTAGTATTACCGAACCCACGGTCAATGATCTGAGATGGCAGAATATTTACGTAACTTATAGAAATGACATCACATTTAATCCGGATAGCACACATCTAGTAAGAAACAGTTAAATATTGTCCACCGAGACGCGAGGCGGTCTTAAAATGGGTAATCTTGTTCCGAGCGGTGAAAGTTGTCCGAGAACGGGTTAGCATTGATCGAAGTACGCTTACTGAAAGCATGCTGCATAATTACGCATAGAAACAGTTCAAATAAACTTTTTTGATACATAAATCGATTACAAAAAAATACAGATTAGTTATACTGAATTTAATAAAGGTAAGTAAAAGGAAATTGTATAATCTTGTCAAAATTAAGACGTTCAATACAATATTCTAGTTTTTGTACCACAGTGTTGAGTGTTGATGATATGTATGTCAAGTCATACAACTTTTCAATCTGTCATTAACAGGAAACAGATAGAATTTAAGTGTTTATCGTTATTATCTCTGGCAAAATAATAAACAGCATCGTTAGATAGGCGTACTACTAAAACACTGTTACAAAGTGTATGCGCTTAATATTTTTATAATTTGGAATTTACTGTTTCTTTTTTTAATATATTTAAATCTTATTTTTTATATCTTAAAGAAACCATGACAGTCTGCAACATTAGCGTGAATGGTGAAAATTTGGAGCAAGTAGTTGAGTTTGTGTATTTAGGTAGTATGTTTACAAGAGATGGGAGAGTGGAGAGGGATATTGAAAGAAGGGTTGGGGCAGGCAACAAAGTGAATGTTGCACTTAAAGTTGTTATCGCAAACAAAAACCTATCCAAAAAAGCTAGAATGGCAGTGCACAATGGTGTTCTTCTACCGACCCTTATGTATGGAAGCGAAGCATGGAACTGGCAAAGGAAGGATGAAAGTAGAATAAATGCAGTAGAAATGAGAACTCTTAGACGAATGTGTGGATATTCTGTGTATGATAGAGTGTCGAATGAAAATATAAGAAGTGAATGCGGTGCGAATGATGGTGTCATGAACAAAATAATGAAAGGTTCATTAAGATGGTTTGGACATATGGAAAGAATGAATGAAGAAAGAATGGTAAAAAAATTATATGTTAATGATGTAAATGGTACCAGAAATAGGGGAAGACCGAGGAAAACGTGGCACGATCAAATAAATCAAATATTGAATGTCGGCCATGTGAGGAGTCAGAGAAATCGACGCGCGTGCATGACACGATGTATGAATGTTGAGGAAGCGAGAGAAATATGTCAGGAAAGAAAGGTGTGGCAGTCCATTCTTTCTGCCTACCCCTTCGGGGAGACGGCGTGATGGTTAGTTAGTTAGTTAGTTATTTTAATATTATAGAGTGTTTTTTTAGAGGTATACAATACATATTCAAAATGAAAAAAAATATATAAAAATAATTTTAATGTCTATGATATTGGCTTCATGTAATTGGAGAACTAAAATAATGTATAACAAATAAGCTATTCCGAAAAATATACTCAGCAGTGGAGCAATTGTGTTTTAAATAGCATAAACATTATAATAAGAGTAATTAAATAATGTTAGTGAAATCAATGTATATGTAATTTATGTTTAACATTGAAATTTCTTGGTAGAAGTTATTTTTAAATATTGAAAACAAAAAAAAAATGAAATAAAATTTCTTTATTACTATGTACGAGTATTTAGTGTGCTTCCATTTGTGTTTATGTTCGATCGGTTTCGGCAGCTTGCTGCCATCTTTTGGGACCAGAAAGACCAGAAAATGACCACGAGAAAGCAGCAAGCTGCCGAAACCGGTCGAACATAAACACAAGCACACTAAATACTCGTACATAATAATATAGAAATTTGTATAACTTTTTATTTTGTTTTCATTATTCAATCTATAGAAATTCATTTAAAATTATAATAAAAAAAACCATTTTTTTAAATAACTGAACCCATTTTTGTCTTTATTTTGTCAGCGACCGGCTTCGCCTGGCTGGCTGGTATCGACTAGTCTTTTGACGCCAACCTGGTAAAAGCGGTTGCTGTCGAAATAAAGATAAAGTGGAAGATGTTCTTAAAAAATACTTAAACTATTATAACTTTGTTTTTGTATCACAATAGTATTTTTTTTTACGCGACAGGTGTTTCATCAACCTATATTGACTTCATCAGGTGTTACAATAATATATCAAATGTCAAATTTTCGTGATTTTTCGAATCTTTTTGTGTATTTGATCCTATTTTAATTAAAATAATTTCTTTGAGATAATTTTGAAGTTCTTGCTGAAATTGATGATTTAACAGCTGTCGCGTAAAATAAAACACAATTGTGATACAAAAACAAAGTTCATTAATTTAGCAGTTTAAAATGTTAAGGTATCGTAGTCTTTCGGCCAGCACAATGGAGTATTAAATGATTATAATTATGGAATTCCACAGTGTCAACGCTTTAAGTTATCAAAATATGTAATCATTTGATTATGAATATATATACATATAAGAATAGTCTGATGCTGCATGTGGAGATTAAGATGCCGATAGGCAATATTAGATAAATTAACATTTTGAATTAGTTGAAGGTGAACCAGCATTAAGTAGGTTAGTTGCACGCGTGGGGGAGTACGTTGATCTCCGGCTAATATTACATAAATCTCGGTTTTTTGTGCACCAATGCCATAAACAAATTTTCAAGAATTTATCTATTGGAGTTAGAATTACGAAAGATTTAATGATATATTTTACTTCGTGTCACGAGTTACTATTTAAAGCTAATGTGAATCATTTTAAAACTTTATATTTATGATTGCAAAGACATCATCATCATCATTATTAAATTCACGACCACGTTTGTTTAATACATACCATAAATGAAAACGTATTTTTTTCAAATGTTTTTAAGTATTTTTATTTCATTAACGTAGTTTTATTATAATATATATGGGATTAACACGATTCCCCTTGAGATTTAATCTGATAATACTTAAGATCGGAAACTCATGTGGCTCTTAATTTATTATTTAAAAACATAGGTTTACTTGTTTTATAAAATAATAAATATGTGTTTTTGCCATGCATTATCAAACGAAATGCTTTATTATATGTCATTATTAAAATTAATCATATAATATCTGACAACAGGAACTTTTAATTCTTTTTTAATACATTTTATTTAACAACTATATATATTTCCTACAATAAATTATGAAGTTTATAGATGACTTTAAATACGAAACAAGATTATTTTAGCGAATAAGTTAAATATAACAGATGAAGAAATAATAATGAAGACAGTGAAGAAATGATATTAATGGAGTGTCAAATCTGTGAAAACTGATATAATAAAGTTTCTTCCAAAGGAATATAAAATATATTTTATGTTAGAAGTATCAGAACCCATAAAATATATATTTTACGTGATGGTTAAAAAGATTATTAATTCGATATTTACAATAGTTATTTGGAAAATCAGTTTTCCATTTATATTTGGCATCACTTTGTGTTCACATTCACAATAAAAATTGTAAAAAAATTCTACACTGAGGAAGGGCGTCTGTGTTCCGAGACATGTTTGTGAAAAGTGCAAAAAAGGGTTGTGAAAATACAATGTTTTAAAAAGTTACTCGAATTAGAAATTAAGTAAGATATATTGATGCGTTCGTTTGTTAGTTAGGGATGAAAATATTATTGCTTTATAATTAACAATTGCTTAAATAATTCCATTAAATATAAACAAAATAATTTTGCGATTTTGGTTGTGATTTTAGTTGATCTACGCCTTTGGCGTTCTCCAATATACGTTTTGAGGTCGTTTTAATAAAATTGCAATAAATTTGTCCATTTGTAGCTAATCAAATATGAATTGTGTAAAACTTGCAATTGGAAAGGTCAAAAACCATCAAACAGATGCAATCAACTATACTGGTCAATTAAGTGTACCATCAATCCTCAAATATTTTGTTTCAAACTTTTCGTAATTGCACAACAATAAAAATTCTGGTTTAAAGACCATGCAAAGCAATTAAATTAATGTACTATTTTTTTAATGTAATAATAGTTCACTGTTATCTATTTGGTTATTTTTCTTATGAAATGAAAATATACACAACGTTTTAAAATTAAATCGTTTATGAGTAACGACTAACAAAAGTGCAGATTCCAATTGACCAATATTTTGGCTCAAAAATATCTGTACAAAACGATACTTATTTACGGAATAGTTATTATATTTGAAACCATCAAGTTACGTTTAAGTAAGGCAATATAAGAACAAGTTTTTAAATTAATTCTTACATTGCCCCGATGAAGCTTGTGTACAAGCGAAACTAGCTGGCTTAAAATATAATTACCATATCGTGATTAAATGCAAAGCGTTTCCATTATTTTTAATATCGATAAATTTGTAAAGTTTATGGATGATTTAGAAAATCAAATCAAATCAAATCAGTTTATTTTCTCAAAAGACATTACAAACGTTTTTTATAGTTTAAGGCATCTATTGAGAACAGGTAAAACAAAATAAATATATAATACCAGGAACGCATGAGAGATGGTTCGACATTAGGAATATAAGATACTCTCCAAAGTCAAGAGTATTTGTCTTCTGAACGTACTTTCACGAATATGAAAGACATCGATCTCCGAAGCGATCATGTTCAGCAGTTTGATTGCTCTCCCCACCAGCATCACCAAAGGCAGGTGGGTTATGCATGCTGGGAGATAAAACAGTCTGTGCTGACGCTGTCGAAGATAACCACCCGGAACATAAATATGGCACACCTAAGAATAAAATGGCTGATTCCCAAATGATAATATTGGGAGGTTCAACGTTTTACAAAAGCTGTTATTACATTTATTTTCAAGTGCATAATTTTAAAGTACTATATTAAATATTAATTGATGTTAAACGTTGTGCTTAAGTATAATTCGAAACTATTTTCTTACCAACTTTTTAATTTTGTAAATTTATAAATAAAACGTTAGAATTACTCGTTAAAAATGTAATGAATTATTATTTGGTTGGTTTTATAGTTTTTTCATATGAGATGTATTTCAAGAGATAAATCCCTAAAAAACTGCATCCGTAACATTAAGATTCGACAGATCTTATATCAACTGCTAGCGGTAATGGTTCAGTGACCGTCTGTAGTGTATGAAAGCTGTCGCCTCAGAGAAAGTAACTTTTCTTAATAACGTACTTAATGGAGTAATATCTTGGAAGAGCACCAAGAATCATACACATTGTCGTAATTTCATTACGTAAATGGCCAATTATTTACGGGATAGTTCAAAATATACAACTTCTTTGATACAATGTATTAACACGTTGACTTTCTTATGAAGCAAGTATGAATCCTGCTTATCTCGGATTCTAAAGACAAGAATAGAATAGTTACATCTCATGATACTATAATATATAATACAAAAATATATGTTATGTATTTTTGATATCTATTAAAAGCAACCACATTCATGAAAATTTTTAATATGTTTATTAACTGTTAAAATATAAGACGGTGTTGATGGTTATACATTTTTTTGTTTCGTCAATGTTGACATCATCAGGTGTTACAATATTTTTTCAAATGTTAAAATTAATTTTCGAACCCTAATGTACATTTGTTCCAATGTCAATTTGAATAATTTCTTTGACAGCATTTTTAAGTTCTTGGTAGAGTTGAGTTAGGTACCTAATTACGGATAATTAAAAGAACAGTTAGTTACTATTTATAAGGGAAAATAGCTGTCGCAAAAAATAATAATAAATAAATAAAAAATTGTGATACCACAAACAGCGTTTTATATTTTAACAATAATTTACTAGAGCGATGAGGGGCTTCCGTGTCCGAAATACGTTTGTTTTAATTAAATAATAAAAATACATAGATTTATTTACGCACGTACATTTAATGATAATGTAAACGCTGGTTTTCTAGATATTTTATGAAAATGACACATTTTGTTTTACTGGGGCATTATCAAATGAATTATATTAAATTCTTTCGTTAATACTCGTATATTGTAATATACTTATGATATCTGTTTATTTTATACAATCAATTAGATAATTCAAGTTACGGAAAGAATGTGAAGCTCACTTAAATTTCATATGCTTCATAAAGTATTACATCTACCAAAATGAGTTTATCGTATGCATGTGTAATACGAATATAACCATTATGTTAAGCTAATAGCTAATTGAAATGCATCGTTAGATAACCCGATAAGAAGCGATTGCAAAATATTTACTCCAATTTACTCGTCTGAAAAGTGTTCAAAATTATTTTAGCAGTTATTTAAAACATAACTAACTAACTCACTAACCATCATGCCGTTTATCCGAAGGGGTAGGCAGAAAGAAAGGAATGACACACTTTAACCGATGCGGCCCTCCGTTCTTCTCTTTTCGCCCTCGCGGGAGCCGCGGTGTGATGAGTTGCGAACTTCATCGCCACCGATAGGCATCTTCCGCGAACACTTCCATCGTCCAACGTTTACAAAATAAAAGTAAAACAAATCATATAAAATGAAATAACAAAAATATTGTTGTCAGCAGGACGATCCGGACTTTTGTGTTTATTTAATTTATATTCCCCTTATCCACCGTTCTTTTAAATAATTGTAATAAGGTACTTAAAACAATCCAACTATTGCAAGAACTTTAATACATTATCAAATTTAGAACATTTTACTTATACAAGTATATTATATATGCTTATACAGGTATATTTAGTAAATTTATGGTATTAAGGTATATTTAGTAAATTTATGGTACCAAGTAAAATACTTTAACTTACGTTTTACTATAAAGTTAAGTTTTTTGTAGAAGAAAATAATTTGAAATATTTATCTTTTTCTTTTTGTTTTTTGTATACTTTGTATATAACATAATCTTTAAAAAAAATTAAAATAAATATCAGACATGTTTCGGACAACCTGGTCTTTCCTTAGTGATATTATAAAAATATTTAAAATGTTATAAAATTGATTAGAAATATGATCAGTTTTATTTGAGATATTTAATTTAACGTGAAAGAATATCAAATGCAAACAAAATAAGTTAATGCAGTAGGCATGAAAGTGTTATAATCAAAATAATGAAAGGATTATTAAGATTACATAACTTAACATAACTTTGTTAAATATCGGCCACGTGAGGAGTCGAAGAAATCGACGTGACTACATGCATAAATGTTGAGGAATCGAGAGAATAGTATGTCAGGAAAGAACAGTGTGGCGGTTCATTCTTTCTTCCCACCCTTCCGAGAGACGGTATGAAGGTTAGTTAATGAGAACAAAGATGTTAATCTCCACATTAAATATTGAATATTGTTAATCATCATCATCATCCTAAGCTCGACAGCCCTGGGTGGGCCTTGGCTGAATCCAGGAGCTTCCTCCATTCTTGTCTGTTTGATGCCCCCATTCTCCAATTTCTCACTTGCAACACCGATGCATCCGTGTTGACACTGTCCATCCATCGCATTTTGGGCCTTCCTGGTCTTCTACGTCCCTGTGGTACTGAGAGCGTGAGGCGTTTTGTAGGGTTGTCGTCGTCCATTCTGATTATGTGACCAGCCCATCTCAGGCGCCCTACTTTGATGAATCTGATCACATCGGGCTATTTATAGATATCATATTAGAATATTGTTAATACCATCTGTTTTCTAGAAGTTTAATTATATTTAATAGGAGAGGACATCGAAAATCTTCAGCTTTTTGTCTTCTCTCCTACCCATTTTTTTCCATTTATACCGGACGAAGTTGAATACTTCCTTATTCAACTTCGCCCGGTATCTTCGATTTGGAACATAACTATAGTTTAAATTTGGAAGAAAAAAAAGTTGATTAAAAAATTAAACAGAAATGGTGTGAAAATTAAACGTTTTTTCCTAATTATTGAACTTCACGATGCAATTGCATTACTTCACGATGCAATATTCAGATTGCACCACGTTCTAAATTGTTGAACATGAATGTAAAAGAAAAATAAGTTATTTAATGGAAAAAGGGTCTTGCAATACAGATCAGTACTCTATTAGAAACGCTTTCAAATACGTAGTGATTAAGATTTGATTTGATATCCGAAAAGGAATTTTATTTTGCAATTGATTGGAAAAATATTGTGCATCTTTGATATTCAAATACTTACGCCGTTTTTCAGGCAGATAGGATAGACCGCCACTTGGTTTTATTTTGACATACATCCTAAGCTGTTTCTATATATTTGACATACACTGCATCGCGACAAGCACGCCTTTCAAATTTGCCGACTTTATCGCCCATTGTAATTGATTAAATTGTTTCCATCATTTCTCCTTTTGTCAGCACCAAGCTTCATTCTATACCTAAGAGTTAACACTAGACCTCTATTCTTGTTCTATTTGGTGAATAATTGTTTTAATATTGTAGTTTGGTGGCTCATAATGGTATTTTTTTTTCAGGAACACCTTTCAGATGAAGATGAGGATAGAGAGAAGCGAGAACTAGAGGCCGCGGAGCAAGCCAAATATGGAGTTAAAAACGCTATTTTGGGCTTTGTCTTTGGGGTAAATATTTGAATTATCATACGCTTTTCTTCCTTTCATCTAGCTTGTATAGGCAAATGTAACAATGAAAATTTAAAACTTTTAAATAACTGTTAAAATTAAAACGCTATTATGGTATCACATTTTATTTTATTTTAATTTTTTGTTGTTGGCATATAAGGTGTAATGAAAAATTAATGAAAATTGTGATACCATTACAGCGGTTAAATTTTAACAATTCATATTGTTGAAGAATCATAGTGTTTCGGCCAAAACAATGGACAATTCGAGTTTCGATAATTTTTTCAACAATTCGAGCTTAATTTTGTTACGTGTGCCTATTCAACAATGTTTAAATGTAAAAATGTTTATTTAAAAAAATCATTTCCACAATATTTAAAAAGTATAAACAAATATTCACTTCACGTAATAAAGTTTCATTCATTTATATCATGTAGAAAATTAGATTTTACTATAGAATATTGTACAAGAGATTATGTTTTTGGTTATATTTACATTGCATTAAATTTCTATTTTAAAAAAACTTATTTTTGGGCATATACGATTGTTTTTAAAGTTTATCTTGTTAGTGAAATAAATAAATATGTATCTTTGACTTAAAAAAACAATAAAGCAAATAATTTATTAAATTAAGAATAACCTTTTATAAATATATAAAAAGGTTTACCACTTTTTTCATACTAAGCATGATAATTACATATCTTGGAACTGGAATAATTATCTTTTAAACATTTCATAATCTAAGGTAAAAAGCATTCATTTCAAGTAGTTTTAATATCATGACATTCACAGCACAATTAGCACATAGCAATCGCACATCTAACCTAGTGGCATCTTTTGACAATGTAGAAAATCAACCAGCTGATTGACTCCAAGACTCGGTTCATCTCCCAACTGGACAAGCAAAACATAGCAAAGAATAAGCAATACGGGATAGAACCACCGTCCAACGGGATCGCCGGACTTGGCAGCGCTTTCACTTCCATCATTGGACCCAAGCTGCAGCTCATCGGGCCTAAACTCAATCTCATCACCGGAGCTCTCGGCAGTTTGAGCGGAGGGTCTTCTTCGTCTTCCGACAGCTCCTCGGGAGGTGGAAGCGGCCTGGGCAGTATCTTGAAGATCTTCACCAGCCTCTCTGGGTCCAGCTCTGGCGGCGGTGGCGGCGGAAGTGGTAGTGTTACAATTTCGGACAATGACACTTTTGATGACGATGATGAAGACAACAAGGATGATGACAGCTAAGAAATTAACCAAACTTGAACATTGAAACTGCGTTTAAAACACAGCAAAAAATATCTTATTTAAAACTATAACAACCAACTTTCGATTGCAGTCAAACACTCTCTTTTGCTGACATGTTTCGTATTGCATATCGCTGTTTTTTATTATTAGTAAAATCAATGCATTTAACCGCAACTTTCAACAAATCACATTTCTCGTTAAACTGCTTTCATATGTTTCAATGTTCAATAATAAAAATCCTTGTTCCTTTCGGTTTTCGCATTGAATAAGTAGGTCACATTCTACCAACACTTTAATCGGATCAAATCATTATTTCTTTTCATTCCATTCGTGTTTCATCATATTTTGACGCGAAATAATTCGATGAATTTTTTAGAGTAAGATTGTTAAATTGTATTTATCATACATAGTTGTTTTTCTTCTTCTTGTTATATTATCACGTTTCATATTTTCATTTCTTTTAATACTTCTATAACTTTCTTTGCATACTATTTATTCTAATCGCTAACACTAACATAGAATTAAGAATTATCTTTTAATTCAATTATCTAATTAATACTTCTTAAATCATAACTTTTCATATTACTAATATTATTTTGGATCCGTTGATTTTAATCAAACTATTACACAGACATAACTTAATTTTACAAACTTTCATATAATTAAAACATATCTATGAACTAATAACACGAATGTTTAATGGCCTAAAACAGTGGTCGGCAAACTGCGGCTTGCGAGCCAAATGAGGCTCTTCAAGGAAAGACGTCTTTAAAATTTATTTAAAAAATTAATTGCATTTTGAAAAAAAAAATCTGACAAATTTGCCTCATACGAACATTCCAAGTAAAAGCAATAACTTTATTTTATTTAAAAAATAAACGATGAAGCTGTACCGACTACAGAATCAAGGTTTTTGAAAACGTCATAAGAAATTAAAATCGATTTTTTGCTAATATTTGTCTCTTTTCACTAATGGGTTTGTCGACCACTGACCTAATAGATCATTTTCATTTATCATAACACCATGAATTCTAACATAAGTTTAGTCAATTACGTAATTCAATGTTCTACATTCGAAATACGAATTGTCGTGAATAGATTTTTGTGCCATAAGAAACCATTTTTTTTTTACATCAATTATACATATATTTAAAATAATATATTGGAATTTAAAATGTGACCTATAGCTTCGTTGCGTCAAAATTATCATAAATTTGTATATATTTCTATAACGCTTCATCCTTAGCACATTTTAAGTAGTTTTGTAATGTTTTTATATAAAATGTTGGCATAAAATGCGTAGTCGCTTTCGGTTACCAATTTTAAAAAATCTACGTGCATACATTAGTACTTACATATGTTTGATTTAAATTATTATATATAAAAATCCAATAACGCGGATTTAAACTTAGTGTGTTCATGAAATGACTTCACAAAGGAGAGCATTTACTTCATCAAATAAATCATTGAAAGTGAGATCCCTAAGAGATAATCAAGTTTCCAAGTAAGTACTTCACCATTAAGTAGCAGCACTCGCTTTTCGTAGATTTTGTGTTGTTTCACCCATCATGCACTATTCATCAGAATATCATAATGTTTTTTTTAGTACTTTGTGAAAATCTTGTCTATTCATTAAAATTAAATAACTTATAAAATATCAGACATTCTTTTTAAGGCAATAGTGAAATAATTGTTCATAGTTTTGTTATGTTGTTACGTTCATAAAATATAAAATATTGTTTATAAAATAATCAGTACCCTGATACATTTTTTGCAATACTCTGATATATTTAATATACATAAAAAACTTTTAACATTTTTTACGTTTAATTTTATTGTGAAAATCTAGCATAATTTTAAATGAGTTTAATATTTTTTAAATGCAAAAATATGAGTATTATATGACATGATTTTTTTTAAATGTTTATTTTATTTTATATTCTAATAAATAAATATTTAACTTCAATGCGAATACAATTTGTTTAAAGGATCATCATTCATATACGCACTTAATATTATTGCAATGGTTTTTATATTATAGTTATAAAAAGTTGTTATAGTATCAGTAGATAATAGCCGCTGGGTTTCGATGCAATATTAATTTATTCCTAATACATATGACATTGTCTCTTGTACTATATTCTATATGGTGTCTTTCTTCAATTGTATATTACTGTATTTGTATATTTTCTCCTAGGACTGAAATAAATTATTTTTAACGCGCTTTTTTGTTTTTTTAGTTCGTAATTAAACATAATTGTGAATCGATAATCGAACATGAAATATCAATAATATATATATATATATTTTTAGTTTTCAATTTTAACTAGAAGCTATTACTTCGAAATATATTTATTTTTTATATGTAAAACGTTTTTGTAAATTTAATTATTTATAATCTACTAACTGACCCGGTAAACTTCGTACCGCCTCAGAATCAATAAATGTTGTGTTAACTTAATAGCTAAATTATATTCAGTTATTTATTAAGTTCAAATGAATACTCAACATGAATTCAGTTCAATAAATGTGCAAAAATCACATTGAAAAGTATTTTAGTTACATTAAAATGAGTGTAATTCACGTGGCGGTGCAAGGGATTTGCTTTATTGAAGCGATTCGAAATGATTCGCGTAGCATTGTTGCACTTTCTGTTAAACTTTATATTTGCTGGATGGGTTGCACTCGGGTTGATACATTTTTTCGTGATTTTTCCGATGTTTGCATAGTTATTCTGTTATTCGGGACGGAGAAAAATTCAACAAACTAAAGATCATAAAAATCGGTCCGGTCGTTCTTGAGTTATAATTGGTGTAACTAACACGACTTTTTTTTATATAGATATATAGATAATTGATTCTAATTAAGCATTCTAGATATTTAATTATTTAAATTAAAATTAGTTTATACAAATGATTTTTTTATGCATGTATCATAAAGTCCTTTACAATATACGTGCCCTATCATGTATAATGAAAATTTGTTTAAAAATATGATTAATAAATAATCGAATCGATTGAACGAAAATAACAAAATAATTTTAAAATACTATATTTATACGAGTTTTAAACGAGAGAATTACTTGGGTAAGTATTCGCAATAAAAAAATCTAGTAACAGTTTACACTGGAATACCACTGTTAATTTAAAAAGATTTTTTAACACTGTGTAACACCAGTTTTTTCTAAATTTATTGGCAAAAATTTAATAAATTAATAGATATTTCAGATATATTTTCAAGTGTAACTTTAATTGATGAAATGTTTTAGTTGCACCTGATGTTAAATGTTCTTTCCAAATTAATGGATAAAATGGTTGACCCTAATAAGTGTATTATAATTTTTTTTTAACTGCAACAATTTTAATAAAAGGCTTCGGGAGTCCCGTATAAACTTAACACAAAAGTACGAAAGGTAAGTTTTATATTTCAAAACTGATTTATTTTAAAGTGTACATATTAATTGGTATTATTGAAATTGTAGTACCCCTTTTTTTTTACGCTTTTGGGAAGCTTTTGGTAATGTTCATGTTTAATGTGTTTTCTTGTATCCACAGCTTAGATAATGTAAATGTACATAAAGTAGATGGCTGGAAATAAGTATTTTTACTACATCTTTAATTCACATTTCAATTCGTGATTGTGATTTGAAGTTTAACCTATAAATGGTTTATATGTTTTGTTATGATAAAATAGATATTCAAATGATTTATTATCTCTATAAACAGTCTTTACATTTGAAAGATTAAAACAATCTACTTTTTAATTTTTTTCAAGATGCTCCTAATACATTTGTTTTTATATTACATTTTTTCTTCTCGGCGCTACATCCTGGCATGGGATATGGCCTCATCAATAATAGTTCCTCATTAGCTACTGTCTTTGGACATCCTTATCCAATCTCCAGGTCTTCTCCAGTTCTCTTTGGAACAGTTCAATTATTATTTTTTAGACAATATGGTCTCTTTTCATGTAGCATCCATCTGAACTAAATATTTAATATTCTGTCAATCTGGTGTGAGATCTGATCCAAATGCGTGCCTTAATTACACTGTTAAATGACGATTTTTTTATGAATTAAACACTGTTTTTTCCACTTTTGGGTTTATTTTTCTCGACACGTTTCAAAGGTTTACACCTTCATAATCGGGAGAACGTTTATCAGTTTATATCGTTCTCCCAATGATGAAGGTGTAAGCCATTGAAACATGTCGAAAAAAATAAACTCAAAAGTGGAAATCACATTGTTTTTATTCATAAAAAAATTCGTCACAATAGAATTTCACAGTGTTAATGCCTTAAGTTTATCTAAAAAAACACTGCTTAATATTATAATAAAAACTTATGCAGTATGTTTTTAGCTAATTTTCTTGTGATTTTATGGGTTCTAACTTTGGATATGCCACCCAGAATATAGCAGCGTGTTGCCGAAACCGATTTAAGCCATACACTTACTTATTTCTACTTCATATGGCCATATAACTCTTGAAAGGTTTTAGCCTCCTTGATGATTTTTCGCCAAGCTCCTCGATCCTGCGCTTTTTGCTCCCAGCAGTCCGATTCGCCCAACCTAGCCAGGTCAGAACATTGTCCATTAGGCGCTGTCTAGGCCTTCCTAGAGGTCTTACTCCAGTCAGTCTAGACGCGTACAGGGTCTTGATTGCTCTGGTCTCTTCGGCTCGGCCATACAATAGGCCATACAATCAAATGAAAAATTTAAACTTTATTACATATTATAGGGGATTTAAATTTTTATATATTTTCACTTTTTACAATGAAGTTTTACCGACACATTGCAATTAGCCCCACCGATTGTTGTGTCCTAAAATTATGTATTATTGACGCCAAATATACGAATGTTTGTAGAATTTTTCATTATTATGTCGATGATTCAAATTCATCAAAGAATCTGAAAAATGTTGTTAGTTCAACACTTTTAAAGACTATCGCGTAAATTGTTACCTACTGGTGTGTGAACGTTTTTTGAATACATTAAAAATATTTTTTCAACTGCAGAAATTCACTATTAAATTATAAAACCGGTGTCAATCTAGAATATGTGCCGGATTGCGAAGGCCGTTTGTGAGTGGACTCGTAATTTCGAATCAATAAATTATAACAGTACCTACAGACCTGCCTAAATAAATGCGAAAATACCCTTGACCACAATCAACGGGCCTGATTGGTTCAACCTGTCAACTTGTATATGAGCCGAGATAACGCATTCAAATGAGCAGGTACCAAGAAATAAGTAAATTAGTATGATAGTACTTACTTGCGCAAAAATGGTAAGAATGTTTGTTCACGCCTTTTAAATTTAATTGTATTTATTTGAATGAATGAATTGAATGGTAACAAATGTTAAATAAAAAAATAATCCGTTTGTATATGCGAGTGGCAAATGCAAACATAGGATATGAATGCAATGTGAATAAAAGTTCTTTGAACAAAATAATGAAAGATGTATGAAGGTGTGGAAAAAAGATGTATCGGAGGAAGTAAGAGAAGTATATTAGGAAAGAAAAGTGAAGCAGTCCATTTTTTCTACCTCCTCTTCGGGTAGACGGCTTGATAGTTGTGAGTTTTAGTTAGAAATCTCGTTAAGTGTTCAATACGCGCCCAGCGCGTTTGTGGTTTTTGTATGCTCACCGACGTATGTGTATGCTCACTGACGTGTATAATATACAAAAAGAAATAGTAATTATTTTTAGGAATATTTTTAATTTCTATAGGTTATTTTTTATAGTTATATAGAACATAATTTGAGCATCTCACCAGGATATCTGAAAATGTAGCGAAGTGAAAGTGATGTAATGGGTATGGACACATGAAATGAATGAATGAAAAATAATGGCAAAGGAGTGGTACGTGCTTTGACTGCCACCCCGAAGTTTTCAATTTCGATTGTCGTTGGGCTGGTGCAGAATTCATGCGACAGTAAAATGGCGATAGATAAGCTACCTATTACATGTCACGAGAATCAATATGATAATCTATACCCTTTACATCGATTTGGCTCGCGCTGTAATGGTGTTAAGAGCGATTTACAAAATAATAATAATATGTAAACGACGTAAACGGAACTATAAATCGTAAAAGACCGAGAAAAACGTGGCACAAACAAATCAATCAAATATTAAATGTCGGCCACTTGAGGAGTTGGAGAAATAATTCATATAGTCATTATTTAACATTTCATCCGCCAATTTGTAAGAATGCATCGACATTGTAACACTTGAACGAGTACGACTCTAATTAGGTTAAATACTTTTAAATACTCGTATTTGGAGTATTTTACTTTTGAACATTGTTTCATCAATATAATAATGTTGAGGAATCGTGAGAAGTATGTCAGCAAATAACAATATGGCGATCTATTTTTACTGCCTACCCTCTTCGGAGAGACAACGTGATGGTTAGTTTGTTTTATATAAAGTAGTAACAATAAGCATTTCTAATACGATAACGCAATAAACTCTCGTCCTAAAATATGTTCAAACCGAATTAAGCACTGATATTTCAAGGGAATAATTTCTTTGTACTCAGTTTTTACGACCAGTATTTAAGATTGGTACGTGGTATTTCGAGAGTTCTCAAGTAAACTAAGGAAGTGACGCTTTTCAAATACCATTAGCAACCATATTAAAAGCAGTCAAATGTCAAGAGAATACACAGTCGAAGACCTTGTTATTATTCATCCATTTCCAAAAGCTTTATTTGAGATTTGTTTTTCTCTGAAATTATAATAAAGTGAAGTGTAGGTTGCTACTTGAAGTTAGAATCACGTAATAAAATATTTTATTTGCATATGTAAGAGAGACACGAAAAGAGGAAATGATTGTATCCGAATTTTTATTTATTACATTCGGGTGATGTAACTGCATTATATTACGCCCTTGAAGCAAATGTTTCTTTAAAATGGCGTTTTTCAAATTGTTATCATTATCATCTTCTATTGAATACAGAGTCATAGCCTGTCTGGTTCATTTGTCACGTGAAGTTCGTCTTAAAATTTCTTCTTCTTCTTATAGGTCTGATGATCTATAAGAAGAACCCTCCGGTGGACTGTCTCGAGCTACATGTATCTTTGGCATCCATTTTTTTTGCAGCGTGTGCATTTTATTATTTCGTCTTCTTCTTCTTCTTCCTTAGCCTATTCCAGTTCACTCCTGAACAAAGGCCTTCTCCATTCGCTTCCATGTCACTCTGTCTTGTGCAGACTGCATCCAGGTTATTCGAACATGTCTGTTCAGATCATTCTTTCACCGGTCACCTTGCACTTCTCTTTGCCGTCCACAGTCTTTAAGTCAGCAGTCTTCTTGCCCAATTTTCATCTGAGCTTCTGGCTACGTGACCTACCCATTGCCATTTTAGAGTCGCCACCCGGTGGATGATGTCAGTGACCTTTGTTTTTTTCTCTCACCGTATTGTTTCTGATTCTGTCTCTTAGGCTTATTCCTAACATGGCTCTTTCCATGGCTCTTTGGGTAACTCGTAGTTTCTCGGCACTTTTTTTGGACAATATTACAGTTTCAATACCATAAGTACCGACTTGCAGAACACAGGCTTCATAGACTTTTCGTTTCAGGTTGATCGGTATTTTACGGTTTTTATAGATGTTACTCATTTTTCTGAAAGATGCCCAACTTGGTCCAATTCTTCTCTTGAGCTCTGCGGTTTGGTTATCTTGGCCCAATCGAATAATTAATAGTTTATAATGTTGATGTATCATAGTGTTTCGGTCAAAACAATGGACTATGTTTGTTGTTTTTTAATATTTTTTTTTATTTTGTTTAAAGTTATAAAAAAAAGAAACATTTTCAAGTTTAAAATTTCTAGGGTTAACCGATATTTTCATCCTACTTTTTTACGTTTGCAAAAATTAAAATACGCTACTACTTTTAAATCAGGTTCAAGGGTTTTTCTTCTTGAATCTGTGGTGTAATTTGTAGGTGTAAGGTCGGGTGGTGGTCTAGGGGGTAAATGCTTGGCTCCTGATCCAAGGAACATGGGTTCGAGCCTGGACACAAGCAGATTCCTTCTTCATAATAATGAGCTATTTTCTGGTCATATTGAAGATTGTAAAACAAATTCTAATATTATTGATTATATCTTTGATGTTAGTCTTTTTATTAAAAAATAAAAAATAAATTGCAAGTACATATTCAAAATAAGATTTTTCCTTATATAAGAAATATTCGTAAATAACAGTATAAATCCATCGTATTGGATACAAATTGACATTTTCTTTCATTCCGATGTGTTAATAACGGGCCTTTAAGTTCCATTATTAACATTAATGGCCCTGTTGGGAGAATCATTGCATAACTTTTGTATTAATGTGGTCAGATGTCGCCATTAGAATAATTGCCGTGAAATGTACAAATAATACAACCGACACCAGTTCGTTGAATATTCAAAGACAAGTAATTATACAACACAAACCAACAATAGGGACATTGAGTCGATTATTATTTCGACTGAAAGCAATTTAAATTGTTTATGTTGTTATAAACGCAACAGAATCATATTAGGAAATCAAATAATATCTTGAACAATTCTTATGAAAACATCTGTTTTCTTGAAGTTTTACTATGAAAGACAAAAGCGGGAGCAGTTCTTTTAAAAAAACGTTTTATTTAATTATTATTTCAAATGAACTTCCATAAAGAGGTTTCAGTAAAATTATTTCATTTAAAAAAATATATAATAATGAAAGGATCATTAAGATGGTTTGGACACATGGAAAGAATGAATGAAGAAAGGATGGTAAAAAAAGTATATGTTAACGATGTAAATGGAACTAAAAATAGACGACGACCGAGGAAAACGTGGCGCAATCAAATAAATCAAATATTGAATGTCGGAAGGAGTCAGAGAATTCGACGCGCGTGCATGACACGATGTATGAATGTTGAGGAAGCCAGAGAAATTTGTCAGGAAAGAAAAGTGTGGCAGTCCATTCTTTCTGCCTACCCCTTCGGGAAGACGGCGTGATGGTTAGTTAGTTAGTTATATAATAATGTTCCAATAACGCAAATTTCGTTTTAAGACTATTGAATTTACAAGAATGAATAGGTCTGCTTTGAAGTTTTATTGTATTATATGGGAATGACATGTTTCGCAGAGATATAATAGTCTTTCCAAAGGCATTGTCAAATGTGCATTTGATAATATGCTTTGATGCATTTCGTACGCGCAAGCAAGTCGAAATAAAACTTCTAGAAAACATGTGTATCTATTGGAATAAATTCAATATTCAGTTTTAAATTGGGAACACTTGTATAATATCACAATATAATTGATTAATTTCTATGATATTGTCGCGTCAACTGTTTTACCATCCAAGTGCATTTAGAATCAGTCAGAGTTTAGATAGACTCAAAACGCACATTTTCAAATTATTCTTTCCTGATAAGAAGGGTTGATCGACTGCGTTTGGTGCAGCCCTCATTCTAAATATGTTTATTTTAACTAGTTCATAAAACGGAGCATTTTCTGCAGCGCCCTTGAGATGGGTAATTCATAAAAATGGCGCTCTATAAATTATCCAATTTATTATATTATTATTATAACACTGAAAGAAGAGAAATATATAAAATAAAATAATAATACAAATCGCGACAAATATAATTCCGTGGTTAGTTAACCTCGTGCAGGGTCTTCTTCAGATAGCTTTAGGTCTGCCTCGTTTCCTTTTTCCACCTTCAGGGGTCCAGTGCGCCCAGGGTTCATCAGGTGTTATAAACTGAAACAGAAACTGAAACATTAACAATATTGAATTTATTGTTTCTTGAAAACACACTTGTTTGCTAGAAGTTATGCTATGGATGTGACATGTATCATCATACAAGGGCAAAATCAACGTTTGATATTGTCTTAGAAAGGCGAAACGTGTCACTTATATAAAATTTCGATAGAATTGACGTTCTCATCAAGATTGTTAAGATTTGATCTATTTATACTTATACAAATATAAATATGCCGCTCTAGTAACTTACTTTCAGGTTAAACAAAGTTGGGTAATGCTTTAATAATAGTGTAATCAGTAATTTAGGTTCCATAATCTCACTCATTTCAATCAGATGGTTTATCGTGAGAATTCATGTTTGTCCATATCACAATCTCCTTAATTAACGTGTATAATAAAACAACAGAATACTTCTAACGTAAGATTTTGTTTTCAGTGTCATCGCTAGTCAATCTTTATGTAACTTAATCGCCACAAAACAAAGGGAACGCGCAAGTTATCCGGGTCAGCAGGTGATTCTCCAATGAAACAATCCATCTCCATAACGCCTTCGCTTAGTAGAGAATTCAATTGAAAAATACCCATTGTACAATGACAAAAAAGACTGCGATTCGAAACAAAACTCATTGAAACGGCAGGAAGTTAAGGAAGTGGTAAAAGTATTCGCGTGAATCTGCTTGTTAAATAAAATAATACACTGATTGATTTTTAACCGCCCTACCTTATGGGTTATTTTCCGAGAGACGTGCAAAAAACAAGCAGGTTTTTTTTATTGAAATTTAATTCTATATTAATTTTATTTTTTTAAATTACGAAACGTCAAATACTCTGCCGCACACTTCGCCTGCCCCTTGTAAAACTATCATATTTATGAAGACTTGTGCTCAAGTTTTGATGGCACACGCGTGTATCCCTAAAACTTTGTACATTTTAGGTTCATTACTTTTTCTCAAGCGCGTACGTGGAACGAGATAGTGCAGAATGGTACAGTCAAAGTGAACGTATCACGTACGTTCAAATAGGTAGGGTGGTTGATATCTGATGCGAATATATTAACAATTAATGCTGTTGTACAATGAGTAACTAACTAACCATTACGCCGTCTCTCCGAAGGGGTAGGCAGAAATAATGGATTGCCATACTGTTCTTTATTGACATACTTCTGTCGCTTCCTTAACATTTGTACATGGTGTCATGCACTCACATCGATTTTTACGATTCTTCACGTGGCCAACATTCAATATTTGAACAATGAGTATCTTTATGTATAAATTAAAAAATATATATATTTCAACTTATTTAAAGCTAAGGCATTAACACTGTGGGATTCCATAGTAATACACTTAGGAAATTGAAAATAACTTTGTTCATAATCCACAAAATATTGAAAAACACGACATGATACGAAGAAGATGGAGGTATCCTCTGAAACATGTCTTCTTCTTCTTCTTCTTTTTCTTCTTCCTTGTTGTGGACCTATGTGGTCTGTTCTCCAGAGTGTTGCTCCTCCTGTGAGGTCGACTTCCAGCTGTCCTTCCATATTTTAGAAGGTCTTCCACGAGGACGAGTCCCATATGGTTGATTATGTATGTAATATAGGGGAGTCTAGTGGTGTCCATTCTTTGAACATGGCCGTACCAGTCCCTTATCCTCCTTATAATATCCTCAATCTCACATATCTCTCTTATTCTGGTGTTCCTCACGCGATCTCTCAGCGTTTGGCCTGCTATCGTCCTCGGTGTCTTGTCGGAAGTCCTCAAAACTTGTTTGGCCCTTACTGTGTCTGTCCTTGCTTCGAAGGCAAGGAAAACATGGCATGACCAAATTAATTAAATACTAAAAGATGACCACATTCGAAGTTGTAAAAATCGACGAGCGTGCATGTTACGATGTATCACAATGTTACCCAAAAAAACTCTTATTAAGATACAAAATACTCGTATTAAGATCTACAAAAAAAATTAACGTGGGACATAGAAAATATCAGATATAGGTAGAATAGAAAATAACAGATATAGGTATAAATAAGGCAGATTTTCATATAATATTAGCATTTCAATACTAGAAAGCGAACATGAATGAGCAAGTTCTTTGCAAAAATAGTAGGCGTATATCCGGGCTTATATAACGGACGTAGGATAGTATGCGATAAATCATTTTATTTCATATCGGCATTGATCACACACAATATTTTACGTTGTACGGAAGCGTGAAATATTAAGAATTCTTCTGTTAGGTAATAAAATTACGGTAAAAATTTTCTAAATTTAAGTGTTGCTGCAACTCTTTTTCACGTGTGAACTCTGAACACGCTAAAACTAATTTAAAAGTTTTATTGGTGATGTTGGCACAACATCCGAAAAGACGACACAGCAAATAAAGCATTACCGGTTCGGAAAATATGTAAAATTTCTTTGATTTCCCAAGTTAAATAAATATTTCACGCAGGTATACCGACATTAGAAAACGTATTTCTTTCGCTTCTCGATATCACAATAAAAAAAAAACGTTAAATTATCCAATCAAATTATTTTCTGTTGTGTAGTAAATTGTGTAAGTGTTTTTAGTACCTTTTAAAATATGGTTTCGTACTTAAATAAATTATTTATTTCCACTGACATACATGTCATGGTATTATCCACCACTAATTAATTAATAATTCATTCATTCATTTCTCGGCGCTACATCCCGGTGTGGGACTTAGCCTCCTCCACAATGGTCCTCCACTGACTTCTGTCTCTGGCTATCTCTCTCCGTTCCCCAGCTCTTTCCATTTTCTCCCAATCTTCTTCCACGCAATCCGCCCATCTTTTCTTCGGTCTGCCTCTTAGTCTCTTTTCGCGGGGCACCCATCTGGATATAATTTGTGGTGTTCTACCTTCTGGCATTCTTCCCACATGGCCAGCCTACCATAGGCGACGAGACTTACAGAATCTCACTACTGTTTCATGGTTAATCAGTTATTTTAATTAATTAATAATACCTTTACATATAGTCATGGATACATACGACAGAAATTAATATTATTTTTAATAATACCAAAAATTAAGTGCTTAATACGAAAGTTTAAATTATTCATAATATCTAATGAATATTATTATTTTGTTAAATCGCTCTCTACATTACAGTGTGAACCAAATACATGTAATATAGCTATCAAGAAGGTTCTAAACACATTTGATATACCATCACATGTAATGAGAGGCTAATCTATCACCATTTTATTGACATTTGAATTCTACATAAGACCAAATAAATGGTTTCAACTACGCTGCCATCCAGGGTATCAAACTCGGGACCTTCGGCGTGGCAGTCGTAGCATTTAACACTCGGCCACGAAGGTCGTCAGCAATTGAAACTTCGCTTGGAGCGAATCTGCTTAGTAGTGATAAAAATCAAATTAAGTGGTATTAATATATAATTGTTAAATTTATTCCTTAAAATGTTATTTAAACATAAGTAAGATAAACTAAGTCTTGTTGCAACCCGTGAAATATTCAAGGAAGTAAAGATTTTTAAAAAACTAACTAACTAACCATCACGCCGTCTCCCCGAAGGGGTAGGCAGAAAGAATGGACTGCCACACTTTTCTTTCCTGACATATTTCTCGATTCCTCAACATTCATACATCGTGTCATGCACGCGCGTCGATTTCTCTGATTCCTCACATGGCCGACATTCAATATTTGATTTATTTGATCGTGCCACGTTTTCCTCGGTCTTCCTCTATTTCTGGTTCTAGATTTTAACCCTTTAAAAACTTTGTTTACTGTACAATCGTAATCAGTAATAAGTTTTAACATTCAATGTTAATTTTTTTTTCCATACACATTAAAATTTCACAAAAAACATCACCATATTGTTCTCCTTTTGTTTTCTACACTTTTGTCATAAAACAGTAATCAGAACAAAACTGAAAGAAGTATTTTTCTCTCGCTCTCTTGTATTCAAAGTATTCTCGTACTCTTTCTTGATGACAACTTGGTTTTTGCCTTTTCACTTTATGATTATAATACCTATATGGAACGAACGGTCAATGAAATTACGTAAAAAAATTTCAAAATACAGTGTGAAAGAAAACTGTAATATGGCAAGACCTACTTAATTAATTCTTAAAAAGTGACCATGTTCAAAATTGGAACAAACGAGGTGAGTTAAAACGAACTCGAGCTGTATGTAAGGTCAGAACAATGAAGGAAGCTTTTTGCCTTTTCTTTAAAGAAAATAATGTGTTGGGTACCTTGTCAATTATTTATAAATAGTATTCCTTATTATAAACTTATTTTAAATTGGATGCCCGTGAGTTTATACCTGGTAAATTTTTCTTACGGTATAATTCATTTATGTAAGATAAAGTAAAATTTATTTTATTTGCATTAGTTAAAATCGAACCTTTTCAAGAATGGGCCTTTCACACCTGTGTGGTTATATCAGCCTATGGCTACACATATACGGGAGTATTTTGGTGCTTAGAAATACACTGCAAGCTAGGTGACATATTCTAATGAAACAACACAAATTATATTCTCGCAATGGCCACACTATAAGTTTCGCGCCATACTATCTGACTCTGTAGTAGAGGGTGTTTATATAGCTTAGCATTAAGCGATGCACTGTAATGCACCTTGGACTCATGGTTGATTTAATTATTCACTGCGTTTTTAAGTGTCCTCTTCGAACGACGTTTCGGTGATCGTTGAAGTCTAAATTTTCAGTGTAGTTATTAAAACATGATAACTTTGCTCATTCACGAATGAAAGCGATTTCTAGAAGTTCTATAGTATTTTATGGGAATTTATGATCATTTTATTGTCACGTGAATTCTACACCAGACCAAAGTCGACCTTCGTGGCAGAGTGGTAAGAGCTCTGACTTCCATACCGAAGGTCTCGGGTTCGATTCCCGGTGATGGCAGTGTGATTGTTACACTGTTATTGGTATAGAATTCACGTGCCAAAATATGGCAATAGATTAGCTACCCATGAGAATCAATTTAACAGCTAAAAAAAATACAGTGTATACAGTAATTGGGTTCAAACGACCTGTTGTATACAAGAAAAAAAAAAGAAAAAAGAGGCAGTGTGATAATCACACCTGCTATCACGGAGAATCGAACCCGGGACCTTCAGTACGGCAGTCATTTGCACTAGCGAGTGTCACTTGCCACTTGGCTACGAAGGTCATCAAATATCGACGATTTTTTTGCCAATTAAACTGTTTTTTCAAACGTTACATATAAATTTGTAAGCTTTAATAAAATTTAAAATTCATTGTATTGAATATGAATCTTCTTGAATACCTGTATAATACCAATAATTAAATTCAGTAAATTTTACATAAATATTTGAAGATAATTTTTTATATAATCATGTTTACAACCCCTGATCTGTATGTATATAAAGGACTCGGTTTGCAATAACCATTCTGTCGATGCCAGCGAGCCTGGCGAAACCGGTCGCTGTGGAAATAAAGACAAAAGTGGAAGTAGTTAAAAAACATCGTTTCCTTTGATTATTATTTAAAATGAGGGTATTATTTGCAAACCCGGCAAACTCCACCAACAATCAAAAGTGAGATATGAATTGGGTCTTATTCATAATACATTTGCACAATTTTTATTGATTTTCAGTTTCAAATTCGGCTTCATTCTGAAGAATTTTGCTATTAAAATATAGGGTTTGTTGCAAACAAACTTCAAAATGAAATTCATTATTTTACTTTAATTATCAACATAATGATGATTATTTCATGGCTGATTACTTTTAAAATACTAACTTGTTGAGATGAAAAAAAATAAATATCGTAAAAAAGCGCATTTTATTAGCGTATCAGTTTTTTTGCGATTTACTCAAAACATCTAATGATGGAGTTTACCAGGTTTGCAAATAATACCCTCAAATGAACTTTCATCAAGAGATTTCAGTAAAATCATTATTTTAACTGTTGTTTATAAATGGTAAATTTAATTTCAGGGGTCGGGGGCGGGACCAAAGTCGTCCTTGACCTCGACGAGCCGGTTGAGCCAACCGCCCGCGCCCCCGAAGCCGCGACCTACCTCCCGGCCCAAGCCGAGTACAACGACGGAGGATATCCCCGTGTTCGACCGCAACCGCGTGTCCCTGGCCTTCCCGGGCAACCTTTTTGGACCCTCCGTGTCCCTCCTTCTCAAGAGTACTAAGATCGTGGGCAGCGTCATACAGGTAAACCCTTCTTTTTATTTTTTATTTTTTTAATATTATTTTAAAGTTCTTGCTAGTTAAGTGCCTAATTACAGCTCGTTTAAAAAACGGTGGATACGTGTAACATCAATTAAATAAACACAAAAGTCCGGATCGTCCATGTCAACATGTGCAACATCGAAAAAAACATTATGTGCTAAATTGAAAAACGGTGGATACGTGGAACATAAATTAAATAGACAATATGTGTACCATCAAAAAAGAACATTTTGTGTTAATTATTTTTATTTTGTTCTTTTAATTTATATCATTGTATTTTATAGTATTTGTTTGAGATTTATTTTGTGGGTGTTGGACGATCGAAGTGTGCGCGGGAGATGCCTATTGGTGGCGATGAGGTTCGCAACCCATCACACCGCGTCTCCCGCGGGGCGAAAAGAGAAGGATGGAGTGCCGCATCAGTAAAAGTGTGACAGTCCATTCTTTCTGCCTACTCTTTCGGGGAGACGGCGTGATGGTTAGTTAGTTAGTTATTTTTGTATATTTATTGTTTCTTGAACTCCATATATTAATACGAATGAAGGGGACAGTTTTCTAGAAGTTTTATAAGGATTAATTGTATCTCAATAGAGACGAAGATGTCAATTGTTTTCTGGGAACTAGTGGGAACAGAATGTGGTGGCCGAGGCGCTTACAGGACTTATGACCTGTCATTGGTTGGGTTCCCAGAAAACAATTTACATCTTCGGCTCTATTGAGATACAATTAATCCCTATAAAATAATAATTTATCCGCTGTGGGCAAACTCCAGTATTTGTCTACAAGAATTTGTATACATTCAAAATGTTGTAGAAGTTTTTAATGCGTTTTCGAATTTAAATAATGAATACAAAAAAATTGTTATTTAAAAAAAAAGTATAGTTAGTTAAATTCACTAATGTTTGTGTTTTGTGCCTGATTCTAAACACTTGACAAGAAGATGCCAGCGAGTGCTGAAACCGGCCGAAGACACAAACATTAGTGGATTTTAACTACTGTAAATAAACTTTTTTTAAAAGACATGTTTTTTTAATATTCAGTATTTACATTCGATAATGCCTTATGCAGGCGAAGCATGTCATTCACATAAAATATAATAACGATTCTAGAAAACATACGTTTTCATTCGTATGAACTTTTTTCGAACTCAAGTATCAGTGTATGCTATAATTTTCTTATATTTTAAGTATTTGTTTTCCAGAGATGCCACTTAAAATTTCTTCTTCGTATCAATGGCAAGAAAGCTGCTATATATCGCAGGGGTGACGCTAAAATGCGTTTATCTCTGATTAAACTGTCTGTTTCACAGAAGTTTTATTATATTTTATGGGAATGACATATTTAACCTATCTAAGGCATTATCACCATATCAGTTGCTAAATCTACTTAAAAAATATAATAAAGCTCTATCGACTTATGGTTTCCTAATTTTGCATATATTTGGATGGAAATATGGAAAGCAACAGCAATATACCACATTTAAGGCCATAGTGACACGATATTTAACTTACTGTAAACCAATCTTTACACATGTTTTTTTTTAAATAATACAAAATACGCAAATTGACGTCTGTCCTCGAGCAAAAGTAAATAAATAAATAAAATGTGCAAATAAAATATTCTCGTTATACTTATTACTAGTTTACGAATCATTAGATTCTGGTTATACATTGAATTAATTTGATTAATTATTTTCAGAATTCAGCGACAAGGTATCAATCCTTCCTTCGTCTCTTCAGACCGCTGTTCAAAGGAGCCTTCGAGATAAAGGGGTTGGATCCTATTACCACCACGCGGGCACCAAGTACCACCGCGGAGGCTGCGTCTTCTGCAACCACAATCTCCAATGAAATCAGACGGAGATAAACTATAACAATTTTGATGGTTTTTCAATATTCTTATAATTTACCGAAATTTTAATACGAATGAAAACGTCTGTTTTTTTTTAGGTTTATTCTACTTTATGTAAATGATATGTATCGCTTGGTATTATTAAATGTGATTTGAAATGACATTTGATAATAAGACAGGCGAAACATGTCATTCACATAAAATATAACAAAACTTCTAGAAAATAGACGTTTTCATTCGTATTATTTAATGAATTACATTTATGATAATATTACAGAAGCATTTATGATGTGATTTTTATTATTACCCACAACTTGTTTTGAAGTACGTTTGGTGGTAAGGTGTTTTGATTAGTAGAAATACTTTGAATTAATGAAAAATATTTACATACTATCACAAGTGACTAAAATAATTATTGTGCATTTGGAAAACAAAATGTTAATAAACGAAAAACATCTGTTGTTCAGTTTTAAAGGTAGGTATATTGAATAACCATAAAATTTTCGTTTCAAAACTGCCATGTGTGTATTTATTTATAGATTTTTTTTAAGGAGAGGAGATTTTTTTGCTCAATATGTTTAGGGGGTTTTATTTCTGTACCTTTTATTATAATTTACATAATAATGCTGCATTTCCTAAACTTAGAAAATAATAAACATACGTTCTTATTAGGTTAGGTATAGAACTTTATACTTTCAGGAATAAAAAATTCGAAAAATTTCCTATATTTGTTAACGGATCACGTCTATATTATGATGTAGTTTATATATTTGTTAAATGGTTTATTGACTGTACATAAATACAACACTAAAAATATTTTCAAATGTTTTAATATATCATAACCAGCATTAATTACATTTTTATTCGAAGAAATAACGTTGATATTTTAAAATTTAATGTTTTATAAAAACATGTTTTTATTATTTTTTCAAATATGCTTAATTGATAAGTAAATAAATGCATACAAATGTCGTTATATGAATGAATTAAAAATAGTTAAATTTATCTGCAAAATTTTATTTAATATATGTACTATGTATCAGTAGATTATTTATTAAATTTATTTAGTTTATAATGTTGAAATAATGCTTAGGCGAATGTTTCTTTGCTTTAACGCTATATGATAAATTTTGTTTAATATGTTGGTTTTAAACAACTTATTAAACATATACCTTTCTCTGGTTTTTGAAGGTTCCTTATAATATTATATTTTAACATATTCTGCCTAACACATCAAAGCATATACATATTTAACGTTATTTAAAACAGTATGTTATATAATTATTTTAAAGTTATTTGCATGAATATTGTGATTTAATTATGTTTTTTATTTTTTTGTGTATTTTACATTATAAATAAAATTCATCATTTGAGGTGTGGTGTTATATGTGTAATTAGTTATATAATAATAAAAACATTTTTATTACAAAATATTTTTTATTTGACAACAATTAACCTTATTAACCCATATGTTTTATATAAGGTAGATGTGTTGAAAATACTAAATCATTAAATATTCGTATTTTTCCTTGCTAAAGACCCATGTAAGATATTCTCCAGAGGGTTGTTCTTTCTGTGAGAGGATTCCCAGCTGTCTTTCCAACTTTTTGGATGTTTTCAATGAGAACGAGTTAAATGAGGCTGATTATATAGTGCAACAAAATGAAGTCTGGTGGTCCATTCTTTGGACATGACGACACTTCATCGATGTCTGAATTAATTAGAAAATCATTATATAATATAATATACTTATAAGAGAAACATTTTGATCATGCAAAATACGAATATATATCTTGACCTCATGGCAAGATTTCGGAAAGTGTTACGTGTGGTCAGCACAGTTATATAGAATGGAGAACTAAACTCTCAAGGTGACAACAATGAGAAGAATAGGTGCACCGCATCCCGTCTGATGTTTTCCATGGTTCCCTTAATTGTAAGACGAATATCGGGATGCTATATAAATAGCCCATGAAACTACTGGAGCAATTGGAGCAGACTGAAGCGAGAGAAATATGTCAGAAAAGAAAAGTGTGGCAGTCCATTCTTTCTGCCAACCCCTTTGGGAGACGACGTGATGGTTAGTTAGTTAGTTAGTTATAGTCACTTGATAATACTAATTTTATTGGAGATTCATATATTTTATGTTAAAAACTTAGAAATTATAAAAATGAAGAAATCTTTATTACATACAAGTTTATTCCGGTTCTAGTGCCTACTCTTATGTGTGGAAGTGTGGCTTGGAGTTGGCAGAAAAAGGATTAAAGTAGGATAAATGTCTTAGGAATGAGATCACTAAGAAGCATCTACGGAAAAACAATGTGTGATAGGACACCCAATGAAGAAGCTAGGGAGGAATATAAGGTGGATGCATCCTAAATAAAATAAGGAATTCATTTCGGCAGGTATGATGTGAACCAAATAAATAATACTGTTTACCACTCTCAAGATTAAAGTCTTCAACCAGTGCGTCTTGCCAGTCATGACGTACGGAGCCGAGACGTGGACACTGACAAAAGGTCTAGTCTACAGATTCAAGATCGCCCAACGCGCCATGGAAAGAGCCATGCTTGAAATAAACTTGAGGGACAGATATAGAAACGAATTTATTCAACAACAAACCAATGTGACTGAGGTGGCTCTGAGGATGGGCGGGCTGAAGTGGCGATGGGCTGGCCATATCTGTCGGAGAACCGACAGCCGATGGGGGAGACGGGTTCTGGAGTGGATTCCGCAGAGTTGGACGTCCCCCTGTCCGCTGGACCGACGATCTGAAGAGCTGGACATGGAAGTATGGGAGCGGCAATGAATAGCGGGCGATGGCGTGTTTTGGGAGAAGCCTACATTCAGCAGTGGATGACAGACATCTGATGATGATGATTATTATTATTTTGTTGAATTGCTCTTTACATCAATACATCGCGAATCAAATTAACTATAATGCATATTGCTTCTAATGACATGTGGTAGCTAATCTATCGCCATATTTGATTCTACACCAGACCAATGACAGTGTGACAATCACACTGCCATCGCCGGGAATCGAATCAGGGACCTTCGGTGTGGTCACTTACCACCTGATCACTTACCACTCGGCCACGAAGATCGTATTATTAAATCACTCTTATGTATCATATTATTTCAAAGAATAATTTGAGCGACATCTGTGTTACTCAAGAAACACTAAAATTGATCAAACACTATTGGAAAGTAATGTACTCGAGTTGTCGATAGTTAAAATAGCTGGGTTTATTTTACCACTTCACGTTTTACTTTCTAGGTGGCTCTTTATTTAAAAGTAGTTAATATTGTGAATTGTTCTTATGTTTTTTTGGAGCTGTACGCACAATGAAAATATTATCAATCATTCTTAAACTAACTAACTAACCATTAAGCCGTCTCTCCAAATCGGTAGGCAGAATGAATGGATCGTCACACTGTCTCTCCTGACATACTTCTCTCGATTCCTCAATATTCATACATCGTGTCATGCACGCGCGTTGATTTTTCCTCACCTGGCTGACATTCAATATTTGATTAATTTGATCGTGCAAAGTTTTTTCAGTTTGCCTCTATTTCTAGTTCCGTTTACATCGTAAACATATAATTTTTTTTTCACATTCTTTCTTCATTCATTCTTCTCATGTGTCAAACCATCTTAATTAGGCTTTCATTATTTTATTCCTAATATGTTCATTAGTATTTCATTCGCTTCTTATATTTTCATTCGAAAATCTATCATTCATATTTTTGACACATTCGTCTGAGAGATCTCATTTCTACTGCATTTATCCTACTTTCATCCTTCTTTTGCCAGTTCCATGGTTCATATCCATTCATTAAGTATTTACTGTTGAATACAGGGTGCATTTTGTTATACTTTTAAAGAGAGTGCCATGATTCACCGTATTAGGGAATCGTCAAAAGTTACATTTAAATTAAATACCTACATATGATTAATATGAATGAAGGTAAGTTTTTCGATGCCAGTGAGTCTGGCGAAACCGGTCGCTGTCGAAATAAAGACAAAAGTGGAAATAGTTAAAAAAACATCGTTTTATTTACGAATGAAGATGTCGGTTTTCTAGAAGATTTATTATGATTTATGAGAATGATATATTTGTTTCGATTCACATTTGCCTTAGCAACGCGAAACATGTATTTCCCATAAAAAATAATATCTTCTTCTTTCCGTATCCTGTCAAGTCTCCCCAGCGTTGACTATCACCCTTGAGTAGGCCTCCCTGTCCTGGGCAGCTCGGAACAGTTCCCCACGGTCCTCAGCCCTGTCCACTCTCGGATGTTCCTCAGCCAGGAAACCCGCCTTCTCCCAACACCTCGTCGACCCTCAATATTACCCTCCAAGATCAGATGAAAAGTGCGTACTTTTCGCCTCTCATAACATGGCCCAAGTAGGACACCTTACGGACTTTGATGTTGCTCAGCAACTCTCTGTCAACTCTGGCTCTATGGAGAACGTTTGTGTTGCTGACCATGTCAGTCCAGGAGATGCGTGACATAATATAACCTTTACAAAATATTAATTTCGTTATTTGACATTGCATTGTATTGTAGAAGTTCATTGTAAATAATGAAATTTATTTTTTTAACAAATCTTTTTAATTTTATATTTAGTTAAAATCCACTAATGTTTCTATCATCGGCTGGTTTCGGCATCTCGAGGTTGAAGATACGAATATTAGTGGATTTTGACTAAATGTACATTTAAAAACGATTTTTTACAATTTTTTTTTTTCATTATTTACTTAAGAAAATACACCTTTTGAATAAATGATTTAATATGGAGTAATATGTTGTTTAACTAGAAACAATTTATTAATAAATATGAATGTTTTTTTTTAAGAATGATTATTAAATATGCACGTTTACAAAAAATAAATAATTTGTATTATAATATGAATCGAATTCAGACAGACATATTGTATAACAAAAATACTTTCGTTTTCTAGAACCGTTATCTTAAAACAGGTTGTGATGTCTTTAAACGTATGAATTCGTCAGCCATGCCTAAGTAGGTGGAGATTGCAGTAAAAATCCGGATATTCCACATAGACAGCTCCTCCGCCCGTATAGGGTTATATAACTTTCATTTCATTAACCTTTTAGTTGCGGCCACTGACCTGTGCTTGTGAGCGTTCTATTAAAAAATAATCAATCACTGCTCTCAAATCGTGTCTGGAGCACTTGGTGTGTTTATCTATCATTTCACATGTATATTTTAGATTCGTTACATGTGTTTGCTAGATTCACGCGATGAAATTTATTTATACATATGTAAATTGTGTAATAAACGCAGTTTCGAAATCGTGGCACGATCAAATATATTAAATATTGAATATCGGCCATTTGAAGAGTCGGAGAAATCGACGTGCGTGCATGACCAGATGTATGAATGTTCAAATCAAATCAAATCAGTTGATTAACTCAATAGACATTACAAACAGGAAAATGTTTAAGGCATCTATTAAGTACAGATAAAATATTATAAAAATACAACAAAGTACCAGGAACGCATTAGAGATGGTTCGACATTAGGAAGACAAGATACTTTCTAAAGTTAAGAGTATTTGTCCCCTGAACGTACCTTCACTAATATAAAAGACGTCGATCTCCGAGGAGACCGCGTTCAGCAGACTAATTGCTCTTCCCACCGGTGTCACCAGAGGCAGATTGGTTCTGGTGGCCGGTTGGTAAAACAATCTGTGCTGTCGCTGTCGAAGAAATCTATCAGGGACAAAAAGACCAACACCCTCTAGCACGGCCGAGTTCTCGAAATATCCCCTGATTAATTTAAAGAAATGGGTTATGAGATGCCCATCTCTTCGAAGCTGTAAAGAATTGGTTCCGAGCATTCCTAAAAGAAATGCCGTGGGATAGAGCCACGGTTAACTACCATACTCCCTCATGTAGAGATACCTCAGAAATTTTTTCTGAACTCTCTCCAGCATAACGGAATATCTCGCCTCGTGAGGACTCCATATCACAGAACCACTTTCGAGTCTGCTCCGAACCAACGCGTTGTATAGGACTCTGAGCACATTGGGATTTCTGAAAACTCTTCCGGTCCGAATGATGAAGTCCAACATCCTCAGTGCAATGTCACAAATCCTCTCGATATGTGCACGAAAAGTCAGCCTACTCTCATAAATGATCCCGAGATCCTTCATTGTAAATACGTGTGTTGAGGAATCGAGAGAAGTATTTCAGGAAAGGAATGCATGGGAGTCTATTCTTTCTGCATACCCCTTCGGAGAGACAGCGTGATGGTTAATTAGTTATTGAGAACTTCGTTATCTTGGGGGATATCCTTCTATATGTTCCAGATGGTTATCTTCGACAGCGTCAGCACAGACTGTTTTATCTCGCAGCATGCAGAACCAACCTGCCTCTGGTGATGCCGGTGGGGAGAGCAATCAAACTGCTGAATGTGATCGCTTCGGAGATCGACGTCTTTCATATTCGTGAAAGTACGTTCAGAAGACAAATACTCCTGACTTTGGAGAGTATTTTGTATTCCTAATGCAGAACCATCGCTCATGCGTTTCTTGTATTATATATTTTTTATGTTTTACCTGTTCTCAATAGATGCCTTGTTGTTTATAATAATAATTGTTAATATAATTGTTGTTTGTAATATATTTTGAGAAAATAAACTGATATGATTGATTTATTGGTTGATTGATTGCTTTAGTTAGAAATGGAATGTTTGCCATGTAATCATGCGATATAAGTCCAGTTTGATATATCATACAAAATAAAAAAAATATTTGCCAAACACAGTTTAAAAGTTCAGTAAAAAAACGAATTTAAAACCATTTTTTATTATTGGACACCCGTTTATTTGTTTTAACGAAACAACGGGTTTCGCTACCGCCGTGCCGGAGCTTCGTCAGGGTTACATAAACTTTCTAATTCATAGTCAAGAGGACATCAACACCTATGTTGGAAACCGGTTGGTTCGTTAAAACAAATATGGTGGTGTAAAAACAAAATATAAAAGTGTTTTATATTTTTATTTTATTTTAATGATGCTACACCACACATTTAGTGCTTTATATGAAAATATATTATAAAAAAATTGTTTGGACAAATGGAACGAACGGATGAGAGAACATTTATTCAAAAATTGTATCCCAGCATTTTGAATAAGAAAATAACTCGGGACGGCCGAGGAAACATGGTACGACCAAATTAATCAATTACTAAAAGGCGGCCATTCGAAGTTCATATCCGAAGTCGTAAAAATCGACGTGCGAGCGTACTATGATGTATGAATGTAGATGATTCACTAGCTCTTTTTCAGGATAGAGCAGCTGGTGGTCCATTCTCTCTTCTTACCCCTCCGGGGAAACAGAGAATGTTCAAGAAGTAATAAATAAAACCTGTCTACTTTCTAATCAATATTAAAAGATTTTTTATGAATTAAAACACCATTTTTTCCCTTTTGAGATTATATTTTTCGACATGTACCGAAGGCATAACACCTTCATCATCAGTTCTCCCGATGATGGTGTAAAGCCTTTAAAACATGTCAAAAAAATAAACTCAAAAGTGGAAAAAACAGTGTTTCAATTCATAAAAAATAGTCAATATGGAATTCCACAGTGTTAACGCCTTAAGATATCTAAAATCAATATTAAATATATTGCTGTATTATTCTTGAGTCTTACTCGAATCAATTATTCGATGGCGCTTGTGACATCTTCAGTGAAGAACGCTTCAAATTACCGACAAGTGTTTCAGAGAGACCAGGAAGTTTATACGAATAACTAATTTAAGATTGAACACGCGACCCTGCAATCAGGAAGTATCCGCTTTTACCACAACGTGGTATCACTTATAACTTCTCTTACAAACTCCAATAAAGTTTTCTCCTTGAAAGTGGTGACCGGTTTATTCCTTTACTTCATAACTTCAAGTATGCACTATTTTACTTACATTATTAATTCAAATATATTACTTAAAATATTGAGTTATTTGGCTTTGTTTGTACATTCAATGAATATCAATGTTGAAGACGCAACTCTAAATTCAATATTGGCATAATAATTTGATAACTAAATAATGTACATAGTTAAACCACACGGTTTTGCCTTGTTAACACCACCTCTATACGTTTACCTACTTCTAACCAAATCAGATACTTACACTGGGACAATGTTTATAATAATAATCTTTCTTCTTATGAATACGAATAAAAACGTCAGTTTTCTAGAAGTTTCATTATATTTTATGGGAATGACATCTTTCGTCCTTCTAAGGCATTATCAAATGTGACGAAACTTCAACTCGTTGCAGTTTATATAAACTAGTAAATGGAGCAGAATATTGTAATTAACGAAAATTTATGTGACTATACATTTTTAACAAATAATTATTTGGGTAGGTCCAGAAATATTGGAAAGTGTTTCTTGGAACTCGTTTAGAAATTCTATGACAATGGTTAGATAATTAGAGGATAATTAATGACATTATATAAAAATTATATAAAAAAGATAGGGCAATGGGATCACACTCATAACCGTGTGATCACAGTAGATAACGAGGGGATGAAAGGCGAGTTTCTGGCACCTCCAAACCAGATTCAACCAGCTAAGGGAAGGTAACCCCGACAGAAAAATCCACCAGAGAAGGCAACGAAAACCGCTCTGGTCACCTTTTCCCAAGAATCACTATGGCGAATACCTTTGCTGTAGTGATCGCCAACGTTGGGGGTACCTGGCACGGCATTTGAGGTGAGACGAAATAAAGTGTTTCTAAGAAAAACATATTTTTGAGGTGATTAATGAATCTAAGTATTATATTATATATAAAATAAAATCGCCATCCTGTGTGCATAGACTCAATTGATGTATTCTTCTCTTCTGCATCTGAAATTTGAAATAAATACAGTGAAGAATCAAGAGTTCTTTGAATATAATTATATTATCGGAACTATAATACATTAAGGAGTGGGGGTGAATATATATTAGTTTGTTCATTGATTAAAGTTAAATAGGGTTTTTGTTAGGCTTATTTATTTGTAATTGTTCCAATAGATTGAGAGTGTACCCTTTATTATGAATGTGTAGCGGGATTGGTACGTTATTTGGATCTAGGGTATGTCTGTTGTCTAATAGATGTTTGGTAAATTGGGAGTTTGATTTCAGCCTGTTGTGGCCGTCCACTCCTGGACGAAGGCCTTCTCTCGTATTTTCCACTCCCTTCTATCCTGAGCGATTCGCATTCAGGCATTTTCATTATCAATTATCCCATTATTATGTAAGGGATAATTAGTATAAACGAAATTATTTGTCTTCTTTCTCTTGCCACTGTGGTGGTAGGCTAGATCAACTTTGTATCGTTTCCATGCATGCCGGACCTTTCCGTCACCTTTCTTGCCCCAAATGAATTAACGTATTTTTGTTTAATAAATTACTTTACGAAATATTGTATTGAGTTACGTAATATTGCGCCATCATAAATTGAATGCTTATAATATAAATGTTATTCTTTAGATGGCTGATTCTTTGAGAGTAAATTTATTTTATACATGTTTAAACCAAAACGATTCTTGAAGACTTCTTGAAGATTCTTTATTGATGGATAAGTCCAATGACAAAATTAAATTATTAGAGGCGAAATGCTTTATAGTACGCATACTTTTGTATTCTTTTTCCTTTAAGCACTCTTTTATGAATATTGTAATTATATTATTTCTCTTCTTTCTCTTGCCATCACATTTGAAGAATTATCACAAAAGTTCATCGTAAATAATGGTAAATTCTTCACCAGAAGATGGCAGCGAGCTTCTGAAACTGGTCGAAAGCACAATCATTAGTGGATTTGAAATAAATATACATTTAAAAAGATTTATTACACTTTTTATTATTATTATATACTTTGTATATACAACCCTTATATATAAGTGTTGTATATACAAAGTATATAAAAAAGAAAAAGTGAAATAAAGCATCATAACAAGATAAAGTATGGCGTATATAGAAGAGATTTTTAACATTTTATTTTTATTTTCATTATTAGACGAATGGATTTTTGAAAAAGAAGAAATCATGACAGTCTGCAACATTAGCGTGAATGATGAAAATTTAAAGCAAGTAAATGAGTTCGTGTAGTATGTTTACAAAAGATGGGAAAGTAGAGAGGGATATTGAAAGAAGGGTTGGGGCAGGCAACAAAGTGAATGGTGCACTTAAAGTTGTCATCGCAAACGAAAACCTATCCAAAAAAGCTAAAATGGCAGTGCACAATGGTGTTCTCTTACCAACCCTTATGTATGGAAGCGAAGCATGGAACTGGCAAAAGAAGGATGAAAGTAGAATAAATGCAATAGAAATGAGATCTCTTAGATTAATGTATGGATACTCTGTGTACGATAGAGAGTCGAATGAAAATATAAGAAGTGAATGTTGTTATGAACAAAATAATGAAAGGATCATTAAGATGGTTTGGACATATGGAATGAATGAATGAAGAAATAACGGTTAAAAAAGTATATGTTAACGTTGTAAATGGAACTAGAAATAGATGAAGACCGAGGAAAACGTGGCACGATAATGAATGTCGGCCACGTGAGGAGTCAGGGAAATCGACGTGCGTGCATGACACGATGTATGAATGTTGAGAAAGCGAGAGAAATATGTCAGGAAAGAAAAGTGTGGCAGTCCATTCTTTCTGCCTACTCCTTCGGAGAGACGGCGTGATGGTTAGTTAGTTAGACGAAATCATTCATATTGAGCACTTATTTTATGGTGTGGCATTATGGTAAATATAATACAAGGGTAGGTTTACGTCTAGGAGTGGACGGCCACAACAGGCTGAAGAAGAAGAAGAAGTATAAAAATGATTCTTTTGTTGTGAAATTGCCAAATTTTACTGATTGTACAATATTAATTTTCTTCAAGAATAAAATAGTTAACACTATGTGATCAGAACTTGACCTGTCGTTTTCGAGAAAAAGGCATTCGTCGGGTTCGATTATTGCCAAAGAAAAATGTATGCTAACGCACGACCTTGACCAAGTTAAGCCGCAGCCAACTTCAGGTCACTCGCGCCGTTCCTTTCAGTGCAAAATGAACGCGCGCACCATCGCCACCGCGGACTCCATCTGAACTGAAACCGAAAGTTAACTCACTTATCTCAGCTGTGAACCAACACTCTTTTTGTGCGTGCTATCGGGGTATTGATAAGAACCGAAGGCATTTATTTGGACCCTTTTACCCTCAAAATAAAGGATTATACCCAGAAAATAAAACCGTAAGCTTACATTTTTTATAAATTAAAATATATACATTAAGAAAGTTCAACAATTTCGATTATCATAAAAATTAAAACTCTGTTTTTTAAGTTTTTTTTTTCTAATTAATATATATGTATATTTAAATCTCAAAAAATATTTAAATTTTAATTAGCTTTCTGTATACGAGAAAATATTGTGTACATGTTATGCGTATTTAATGATTTTACTGAAATCTCTTGACGGAAGTTCATTTTAAATAATAATTTGATATGAATATTTTTTTTATTCCCCTTGTGGTGTCAAAAAAAAACATCGTTTTATTTAATTTATAATGGAGTGTATTAAAAAAATTTAAAAATGTCCTCAATTAATTAAACATTTTAATTCAATTATATTATTTATTGTGTTTTATGCTATACGGTAACATTATAGTTACTTTCATATTCAATGAATTCAAACATGTCATTATACGTAATTATTTTTAAATTCTTGAGTCGTATTATTTGGATTATAGATAGAATTGTATAGGGGTGGAAGTTTAAGTGTATATTGATTGATTAATACTAAAAATCAATCCCTTGAACTTAGTTAAGTTTTAATCATTTAAACTACTAAATAAATACTGTAAAAGTAAAATTTTATACAAAAATAAACGTTTTTTTGTGTCATTAAATATGTATAGTTGTTATTCATTAGCTTAATATTTTTATTAAAATAAACAAACTATTTTATTTATGAAGGCCGATTTTTTTGTGTACAAATCAAAAGAGCAAAGTTCAAAACAAACTAAAGTAGTATTATTATCACTAATAATTTAATTAATGTCACATTCATATACGTTTACTGATAAAAAATATTAATTGTGGTATTAAGTAAGTAAAAACTATTATTTATTTTAATAATAACGATGACATGAGTATTATTACAATGTTTATGCATCCAATTTTTTTTAAATATATTTGTTTAATTCAAACAATCAAAATACTGAAAGTTAAGGCATAACACTGTGGAATTCCATTAAAATACACATTGAAAATTGAAAAATAACGTTGTTTATGGTATTATATTGTAATTAACTACGTAATTTTTCAATTTCCAAAGTGAATCAAAATACTTATTTTTTTCCATGCAGATCAATGTGGTCTGTTGCTCATCCAATGAAGTGAATTCCCGACTGTACTTCTATATTTTAGGAGTTCTTCCACGAGGACGAGTCAAGCTGATTATTTAGTGCAATATAGGGGAGACTGGTGGCATCCATTCTTTGGACATGACCGAACAAGTCCCTCCTTCGCTGTCTACTCCATCTTATAATATTCTCAGCTTCACATATCTATCTTATTCTGGTGTTTCTCATGCGATTTCTTGGTGTCTTATTTGCTATTATCCTCCGTGTTTTCATCTTGAAAGTCCTCAATTCTTGTTTGGTCCCGACCGTGACAGCCCTTATTGTACGCCATATGTTATTGGTCTTACGTAGACTTTATAATTTCTCATCTTACTCTTAATGGTAATCAAAATACATATACACAATATGCACACATTCCGATTTATATATAATAATAAAAATATTATAAAATTAAAAAAATAACAAATGTTTTTAATTGAAATTTCTTGGTAGAAGTTCATTTTAAATAATGAAAACAAAAAAAAAAATTGGTACAAAATTTCTTTATTATTATGTATTAAGTGTGCTACCACTTGTGTTTATGTTCGACCGGTTTCGGCAGCTTGTTGCCATCTTCTGGTCTAAACAATCAAACAATATGGACCAGAAGATGGCAGCAAGCTGCCGAAACAGGTCGAATATAAATACAAGTGGAAGCACACTAAATTCATAATAATAAAGAAATTTTGTATAATTTTTTTTTTTTGTTTTCATTTTTTTTAAATAACCTTTTAAGGGTTAAAATATTTATCTAATTAAATGTTAGAAAAAAATTTACTGCTTTTTTTTCTATTAGTCACTAAAATTACTAGTCATATGTTTTATGGGACTTTACATTTATGATTTACTGACCGCTGATTTCAAAGTCCGTTTTCACTTATGTAATGGTGCTTATAAACCTCTAGTCCATTAAATACCTGGTATCATAGACTCTCATACCTATAAGAGAACGGATTCTTACCCTTGGAAGAATAAAAACAAATTTAAAATGCAAACAACCTTCAATCTCTGTGTCTGTTGTCAAAGTGCAAACGGCAGAGCACACAAATTAAAATTCTTAATGAATTGTTGATTTTCCTTAAAACTCAGAACGAAAATAGTATTAATAATAAATTTTTGTTAAATAAAGTAATTAATACAAATGAAAACGTCTGTTTTCAAAAGCTTTATTTTATTTAATGGGTATGACGTGCATCTCCATACTAAGATATTAACAAAAACTTGATAATGCCTTAGTATGGTAAAATATGTCATTCCCATAAAATATAATAAAACTTCTAAAAAATAGACGTTTTTACTAGTATCAATTATCTATTATGAAAATTTACAAACTCGTAATCGTTGATTTTTCTCTATTTTATCACTGATAAATTATATCATATTTCAACTTTTTATTATTTTTATAAAATTCTTTCAACGTAAAAGATATGTTTAAAAAATAACTGAATAATTAATTTAAACTATTGTATATAGTAATTTATTGATTTATTTATATTAATAAGGCCAAGATTTTTTACTTAAATTGTGCATCATAATATAACTACTTCTTCTTCTTTTCATCGCTATATCCCGGTATGGGACTCGGCCTCCTTCACTGGCATCTGTCCCTGGTCATCAGTCCTCCTCCACGCAGTCCGCCCATCTTATTCTTGGCTTCCCTCTTTCTTAACTTATCAATATAGTTTTTATTAATAATTTAAATTCTTTCATCACTGGCGATCACTGCAGCAAAGGCATCTTTGTCCTGCGCCACTTGAAACAGGTTCTGAATTCTTGTCATTCCTGTCCATTATTTTTTGTTCCGTAGCCAGAACAACTGCCTTCTACCAACTCCCCGACGTCCCTCCACTTAACCCATTAATATCAGTCGAAGGAGGTGATATATTTCGTCCCTTAGCACATGACCCAAATATGAGACCTTTCTAACTTTCACACTCGACAACAGCTCTCTATTGGCCCTGGCTCTCTGGAGTACGTCTGCATTACTGACCCTATCGGTCCACGGTATACGGAGCATTCTACGGTATATCCACATCGCAAACTCCTTCAAACGGTTTCACACTTTTAGAGTTTAGGTTTCGCAGCCATATAGTAGAACAGACCACATATTGCATTTAATCATTCTTTGTCGGAGTCTCAAGTTAAGATTATCGACGCAAAAGAAGGTTCTCATTTTATTAAATGCAGCTCGTGCAACTTCAAATCTGCATTTTATTTTAATGTCCGGGTCAAGTGCTTTAGTGTAATAATTTAATAATTTAAATAAAGATCTTAATTTCACTTATGAAAAATAATAAAGTCAATAGATTATCTTATTTTTAATAAACAACAAGGAAGCGTATTTTATTTGTGACTCAAATATCCATATATCTCCAAAGATAAACATAAAGTTAACTTTTATATTCGTGTGGACATAGCAATCGAAAACGGTTAATTAATTTCTCGAATTCAGCTTTTTTCATAAGCTCATAGAATATTTCAAAAGAATATTAGTAAATACCAGTTTCGTTATAATTTAAACGCTAATTTAAATGCATAGTCAAGAACGCAACCTGATAATCGCATCGTTCACACGAAAATTTAATAATAATAAAAATATTTCTGCTAATCAATCACTGTAATTCACTTCACTTTGAATAATCGCGTGATTACATCAGAATTGCATAAGATTACCTCTGCTCAAAGCAAAATAAAAAATAATCAAATTGAAATAGAACGCATGTTTAAATATTTTATTAGAATCATTAAGCATTTTTCGTTTTATTTTATTTTATATATTTAACGTGTTAATCACGTGTTATTTAATTGTTTTTTTTTACTGATAAAATTAAGAAAATATCAATTGAAAGATAACTTGCTGATTGCATTAATATCACAATAAATAGGATTCGTGTAATACGATTAAATTTGTATTATTATATTTGCAGATAAACCATAAAAAATATTTAATATTTTGATCCAGTAATTCAAAAAGTATTTCTTTTTTTAAATAAATAAATAAATGTTTTTACAAAAAAACCAACCTACTTATTAAAACTAAAATACAATTTTATCGATTTTTTTTAAATGCAACAACTTCAAGAGTTTTCAATCAAATTAATCCACTCGTAGAAATAAGAAAATTTGTTGGAAAATTACTTTTTCACGTGACGGGATTTAAACCGGTATCCTCGCTATCCAGACACAAAATTAAAAAAAACTATCTTTTCCTAACACAAATGAATTATTATTATGCAACTTAATTGTTCATAAGTACTTACCAATTAGGTATTATGAATTTAACCGGATAGATAGTTGTGAATGTATTAATAATAGATGTTAGATTAAAAACGTTTGTCTAGAATAGTGGTCCCAAACTGTTGGTCCGTTAGAGATTTATGGTCACCTTCAGAGTAATACATTTGCAATAACACCTGATGATGCTAACATCGGTGTTTTAATTAAACTGTCAAAATAGTTAATACACAAAATAACCCAAGTTTAACCTCCCTCCCCACTTAAATTATTAATATCATAGCAAGATCTTTCTATAAACTTCTTCCGTCTAGTACAGTGATTCTTAACCGAGGCGCCAACGCCCCTTTGTGGGCGTTTTGGAGGTCTGGCGGGGCGTTTTTAAATTTTTAATATTTAGAGGGCGCTGCAGAAGTTCGAGTGAGCATTATGTCAATATAGAAATATAAGCTCATTCACGAGATATGCACACCGATACACTTTCATAAGAAGCTTTTATTTTATAAGTTCTGTTAAATAAACTACACTTTCACGCGCATTTTTTTTAACTTGGGCATAATACTCAATATCACGTTCTTCATATAAAATAAAAGCTCATTGAAAAAGGTTCATTACTTCATCTATGATTGTTTAGACCGTACGAACCTTATTTTATTTGGAGTAGGAAATCCTTCTTCTTCTTCTTCTTCTTTTAATAGATCTGACGATCTGTGACACAGAAATCATATCTCGTCGGATGATGAGATCCAGCTGTCCCTCCATCTCTTGGGCGGTCTTCCAGGTGGGCGGTGTCCGGAGGGGATTTCATAAGCGGCTGTATATGCAAGTCTGTCACCATCCATTCGGGCTACATGGTCCCTCCAGTATCTTCTTCTGGATCTACTCCACTGAACGATATCCTCTATTTCGCAGGTTTTTCTTATGTCTGCGTTGCGGACACGATCTCGGAGGGTTTTTCCAGTAATTGATCTTAGGACCTTTGTATAAAATCCATTGCATAAAATCAATTGCAATTGGAAATCCATTGCATAAAATCATACCTGCTTAGAGTAATGTGTAAATTTAAAATTTCGTTTTTTGTTTGGGTTGGATAATTTTGCTGTGGTAAAGGGGGCCATTCTTTCAATACGGTTAAGAAACACTGGTGGAGTAGTAATGAATACATTACCAATTTTTTTAAGATAACTGATTTAGGGTGGCAAACCATCTAAATGGTATTGGATGTAATGCTGGAGGTGTATTTGATTCTTCTTTATCTTAATAATGATTTCTTCTTCTTCTTCGCGTGCCATATCAGGTCCCCCTGACGTTGGCAATCACTTCGGCGAAGGGTTCTCTATCTTGCGCAACCCGAAACAGCTCCCCCACATGTTTCATCCCGGTCCAGTATCTTATGTTGCACAGCCAAGACGTTTGCCTTCGACCAGAACCACGCTGCCCCTCATTTTTTCCCATCAGTATTAGTTGGAGCAAACCGTATTTATCTCCCCGCAGAATGTGACCCAGATATGAAATTTTACGGAATTTAATGTCTTTTAGCAGTTGTCTTCTACAGTTGGCTCTCTTCAAAACCTCCAAATTGCTGACGAAATCTGTCCACGGTATGCGAAGCATTCTCCTGTGCAATCACATCTCGAATGCTTCCAACCGGTTCATAGTGTGCACTTTCAGGGTCCAAGTCTCCGAGCCATAGAGTAATACAGACCATACATAGCACTTCAACATGATTTATTTAACTAATGATGATAAATAATAATGATTTATTCAACATAATTTTGTAAATGAAGAAAAAATCACTGCGTTGGTTTGGTCACATGGAACGTAAGGATGAAGAAAGAATGGTAAAGAATGTGTAAGTTATCGACGTGAAAGGAGCACGGTGTCGGTGTCAATCAAATTTTAAAGGTCGGCCATGTTAGAAGTCGAAAGAATCGACGTGCGTGTATGACTCGCTGTATGAATGTTGAGGAAGCCAGAGAGATGTGTCTGGATAGAGTAGTGTGGTGGTTTAATATCTCTGCCTACCCTTTCGGAGAAACGGCGCGATGTTGTTGTAAGAAAAAATCATAGATTTTCCAATAAAATATAGCACGCGAAGCAATAGTTCATGTTCTTTCTTTATGTAGGTACTCATTTCATTAATTGTGGGGTACTTTGTAGATTTTGCATTCGATTGAATCAATTGTATCGTAACGATTCAACAATCACGACCAACTGTTATCTAATTTGTGAGATATTACGAAACTTTGTAAAATATTATCACCACCTGTACAATAAAAGTTGGAGGGAACGGCTCCAACGTAAAAATCGTATAGAAAGTCATCGGACACGTTATCAAAATGGATGATACTTTCGATATGAACTGAATTTACGATATGTAACGGCGGTACCACTTTCTACTCTTAATCCCTGTTTTTATGAAACTAGTTTATAGCGTTGAGTCGAAGTATTGCGTGCGTACTGTTTTAAAAATTTCTATCAGTACTCGGTCTGTAGGTTTAGTGTTCGCTTGTATTGTTTGTTTCCTTGCTTCATCAATGTTGTCAGATACGAAAATAATGACAGTATTTTAGTAAAATGTTGTGGATAATCTCAGTCTTGCCATCAGTGAAAAATAGGAGAGGAGACTAATTAGAAAAGCGCTAAACGAAAAACAAACAAAAAAATATGCACGGATAGCGGAAAATATTTTGGTAACGTCCTTTTAATTTTTTTTTAAATTTTGTTTTCTATGCATATAGTTAACTATGATCGGTTTCACGAATTAACTGTTTCATATCCATTGTAAGGTAGACGTCACATAATCAATAATCTATTTAATCGGATTAAAATATTACAAAACTATCCCATTCCAGTAAACTCATTAAAAATCAACTAACTAACTAACTATCACGCCATCTCCCAGAAGAGGTAGGCAGAAATAATCGACCACCACATTCTTCTTTTCTGACATATCCTCACGATTCCTCAACATTCATAAATCGTGTCATGCACGCACGTCAATTTCTACGACTCCTCATATGGCCGATATTTGATTGATTTGATCGTGTTACGTTTTCCTCTATTTTCCTCTATTTCTAGTTTTGTTTACATTTTTTACATACATTTTAATCCCATTTTTTTCTTAATTCATTCTTTCCATTTGTCCAAATCATCTTAATGATCCTTTAATTTTTTTTACGATACTTTCATTCGCACTGCATTCACTTCTTATATTTATTTGCATTTATAAATATATGTTTACCACTCATCTTTTATTATAAAACTTTTCATATGTTATATTAATTCTATAGTCTATTGTTTTTAACGAAACACTATGATACTTTAACAATATAAACTGTTAAATAAAAAAACTTTGTTTTATATGCTGACATCATAAGGTTTTTTGTAACATAATTTTTTTTTTAACACCTAATGATGTCAACATAGGTTGACGAAACAGCTGTCGCGTAAAATAAAAATACAATTGTGATACATAAAATTTATATTAATTATATTTTATTATATTAAAATTTATATTAAAAGATTATATTAATTGTAACTATCATATAATATTTAGATTTTACACATATTCAGATCAATCAATATTATGACGATCATTATTTGTTGGTGATGAATACTTTTAACAAACCTTATTGTGTTGTAAATACTCGTATATCTCCCGATCCAAATATTGAAAGCGTGCAATCACTGGACCACGTCGTCTAAGTTATTAAAATTACCCAATACGGAAGGACAAACTTTCAGAACGGAAATGGCTACTCAATAAATTTATTTATTTAGGTGAATATATTATATATGTAACACTTATGTTCCCACATTTGATTACCTGCACGTCTGTACTCACATACATACTAGCCGTTCAAACCAAATTTTCGCACATTATATAACGTTCTTAATACTAATTAACTGTTTTTTTTTAAACACAAAATATTTAATATATGAAATCCATAGCAAATCGTTCAACGTAATATGTTAAATGTTTAATTTGGAACACTGTTATAATACCACAATCAATTATATAATTATTTTGAAATTGTCGCGAAAGCTGTCTCGTCCATTAATTTTATTTTTTATTTTTTTATTTTTCTTTAGGGCAACAAACAGCGAATAAGTTTATATATAAAAATACACAAATAAATACTTAAAAAAGGTCAATTACATGTTACCACAAATATAAATGAATGTACGTAGTTAACCTATAGACTTATGAAACGAGATTTAACTAAACTAAAATCAAGATAAAACTAACTAAGGTAATGGTATAAAAATTAACAAAAATATAATAATAATACAAATATAGGAATATAACATTATAGCACTATACACACCGAAAAATTGCTGCAACTATTTTTTTAAAATCATAAGCGTTTCGGTGAAAAACATCGATTGAATTAAAATATTTGTTCTCCAATTACTATCTTTGTAGTAAATATTATAGAGGTATTTTCTTAGTAATTTATATTTCACTTTTAAAAGCTAAAATTTGAATGTAATTTTTTCTTGACGTAATTTGTTATTTGCTCGATTGTTTAGTTTAGTTAGTTTTAAGTAAGTTTATTTATAATTTTTCACAATCTCCAATAAGTATAAATACTAGTTTTAATAATGTTTAAAATAACTCATGTCAAAAATAGGAACTCGTATCATAAATAGTGTTTAACCCATGTCATTAATAGTGTTATAATGAAATCATGCCATAAATAGTGTAGTATCAATAATGAGAGTCCTCTAACGATACTCCCATGTTAATATGAATAAAAAAAAAATTAAAAAAAGTGTCACATAGTCGGTACATTGCCGCGCTTTGAGCGTAATTGGTGCGATAAGCAGGAAGTTGGAATACTTGGCTGACTTGAATACTGGCATTGATGTTGGCATCATCGAGTGTTACAATCGGGTGGTGGTCTAGGGGATAGAACGCTTGACTCCTGATCCAGGGGACTTGGGATCAAGCCTGGACACGACCAGATTCATTCTTCGTGAGCTTTTTTCTGCTCATATTGAAGATTGTAAAATAAATTTTAATATCATTGATTTAAATCCTTGGTTAACACCAAGGAATAGCTGTACAAAACTAATTTTCGCACATTACATTGTATAATGTTCTTAATATTAATGAACTATTTTTTTTAACGCAAAACATGTAATATGAAAAATCCATAGGAATTCGTAAAATGTATGTTAACTGTTTAATTTGTAACACTTTATAATATCACAATTTGTTTATTTAATTTGTATGATATAATAGCGAAAGCAGTTTTGCCAATTGATGTCCGCATCATCAGGTGTTACAATCAACTGATTCGGTTATAACAGTGTTCCAAATTCAATGTTGAAGTATCAAAGTTTTTCCGCCAGAACAATCGATTATCTAAAAATATATGTACAGAATAAATGGTGCACTTAAAGTTGTCATCGCAAACAAAAGCCTATCCAAAAAAGCTAAGATGGCAGTGCATAATGGTGTTCTTGTGCCGACCCTTATGTAAGGAAGTGAAGCGTGGAACTGGCAAAAGAAGGATGAAAGTAGAATATAAATGCAGTAGAAATGAGATCTCTAAGACGAATGTGTGGCAAATCTGTTTATGATAGAGTGACAAATGCAAGTATAAGAAGTGAATGTGGTGCGAATGAAAGTGTTATGAACAAAATAAGGAAAGGGTCATTAAGATGGTTTGGACACATGGAAAGAATGAGTGAAGACAGAATGGTAAAGAAGGTATATGTAAACGGCGTGAACGGAGCTAGAAATAGAGGAAGGCCGAGGAAAACGTGGCACGATCAAATCAATCAAATATTGAATGTCGGTCACGTGAAGAGTCGGAAAAATCGACGTGCGTGCATGACAAGATGTATGAATGTAGAGGAATCGAGAGACGTATGTCAGGACAGAACAGTGTGGCGTTCCATTCTTTCTGCCTACCCCTCCGGGGAGGCGGCGTGATGGTAAGTTAGTTAGTTTATAAAAAATAGATTTTTCTTTGTTTGCTTTTGGATATACAAACATATTACGTACATAAACAAATAGATATATTTAAAAAATAGAAATGTTTTGAAGATAGAAATATTTTATAAATAAACATTTATTTGGAATATATTAATAATCCTTTCATGGTAAACATAAAAGTTTTTTTAAACAACATACTATTACATTGCCTAAACATGCCACTCCCATGCTTATAATTAAATCAATCTAGTCATAAAAAATAATATTAGCATAACGTTAACATAGTAACATAATAGTTAGGTTAGGTTGCTAATATCTGAATATTTTATATCCTTTATGACACTTTCTCCAAAAGGTTATTTTAAATGTTATTATCTTCGAAAGTTTCATATTCAAGTGAGAGCGCTTTTTGATGACTATGCATAATATTTTGAGCTAAAAGATAAAATTAATATGTAATCACTTGTGCGAAATACTCGTATTATTAAATATTAAGATAATATTATTAAGTATCAGCTGTTTCGCCAACCGATTTTAGCATCGTTAGGTGATACAAACTATAACACCCGATGATGCCAACATCGATTGACGAAACAGCTGTAGCGACACTCAAAAAGTGAATAATAAAAATTATGATGTCATAACAGTGTTATAAATTTTAACATATAATAATGTTGAAGTATCATAGCTTTTCGACCAAAAAATGGACTTTTAAATCAAATATTTAATGTCGGCCACGTAATGAGTCGGAGAAATAGACGTGCGTGCATGCCACGATGTATGAATGTTGAGGAATCGACAGAAGTATGTCAGGGAATAACAGTGTGGCGGTCTATTCTTTCTGCCTACCCCTTCCGGGAGACGGTGTGATGGTTAATTAGTTAGTTTTCTAAATATTTTATATATTTTACTTAATAAAATCATCTAGGTTTTTATTTATTTACAATCAACATTTCTATCATCTATGGGCTTCTAACCAAACTGCAGAGCTAAAAATAAGAATTGGACTAATCTGCGCAGCTTTCGGAAACACGAGTTACATCCTTAAAAACCGGAAAATACTGATCAACCTGAAACGTAAAGTCTATGATGCCTGCGTTCTGCCAGTTGGTACTTATGGTCTTGAAACTGTTACACTGTCAAAACAAAGTGCCGAGAAGCTGCGAGTGACCCAAAGAGCCACGGAAAGAGCCATGTTAGAAATAAGCCTAAGAGATAGAGTCAGAAACGATACGGTGAGAAAAAAAACAAAGGTCACTTACATCATGTACCGGGTGGCGACTCTAAAATGGTAATGGGCAGGTCACGTAGCCAGAAGCTCAGACGAAAAGCGGACAAGAAGACTGCTGACTTGGAGACCGTGGACGGCAAACAGAAGTACAGGGCAACCGCAACTACGGCGGAAGGATGATCTGAACAGTCACGTCGGAATAACCTGGATGTAGTCTGCACAGGACAGAGTGATATGGAAGCGAATAGAGGAGGCCTTTGTCTAGGATTGGACGGGAATAGGCTGAGGAAGAAGAAGAAGAAGAAGATGGGCTTCTAATATTGATCGCATGTCTTAAGGTAACCGGATCACTAATTGCCATTACCCTTAAGGCGGTCGTCGACCTCGATTATTCAATAGTGATAATTACTGATTCACGATTTGGTATCGCGTTTTGTGGTACAAAGTGAATAAAAGTATTACAACACCAAATATGCAAACAATATTCCCAGCGAGAAGTGTGTTATGCAAACATTGTAGGTATGAATAATTCGCGAAACTATGCGAAGAACAATTTTATTTGTTTATTTTTCTTACAAAGTATTTAGGCCAAGGTAGTTTATTCACATTAAAAAACAATGGTTTTAATATTTTTCGATTTTTATAAACTTTTAGAGTGTTTGAGTCTTTGAATAGTTCATTTTAGTAACAATAAACCATATTTATGGTTTCTTGAGTATTGATATAAAACTCAATATGAAATAATTAATATGAATGAAAACTTGTTTTCTAGAAGTGTCTAAGGCAAACATTTCAATTCATTGAAACATATCATTCCTATTAAAAATAATAAAGCGTTCAGATAATATAATATAAAGGGTGTTTATTGGTGGTATACAATACATTTTCAACACAATAAAATAATGTTAATGTCTTTGATATTGGCTTTATTTAATAGATAATTTTATGCCATTATTGTTTAAATATGATTTCAGGCATATAAGCCCCACGGATAGCTCGAATGAAGCGCAATCGTGAAATCCAATTTTCGACAATTGTCGTCTTTATGGGTGTGTATTATCCACTAGAGTGTACGTGTTGCGAAAGCGATCCAAAGTCTTCCGAATAACTTGCTCGGATGGACGATTATGTCGACCGTAAAATGGACGTAGTGCACGATAAGTTTGGCAAATTTGCAAGCGCTGTTCTGACGTCAGTCTATTTATAATAAAATGGCAAAACGTACAGACTACTAATCAAGTATTAACTGTCAAATTGACAATTTGTAGAAACAATGTTGCCAGTTTAAAAATCAAACCTCTAAAAAAACACCTTATATTTAATTTTGAGTTTGTAATAATTACTCAGGCATCCAACATGTCTTTTAAAAAAATATTGATATATAATACATAAAAATATAATATGCTTTTAGTACCCCGTCTCTGTCGCTTAAATTGCGTTTTATTCTACCAGTTAATTAGATGTATTTTGTTCATAGAAACCGGTTAGCTAAAAATGTAATGAAAAGAAGCTTTACATAAATATAAAGTTGTTTTAGTCATTATCAAATGATATTTTGCGATTTCCATGACCTTTAAAAATGCCTTAGACAGGCGAAATGTGTCATTCACATAAAATATAATAAAACTTAAAGAAAACCGACGTTTTGATTCGTATTAATTAAACAATACAACATTTTTTGTAACAAAATAACCATCACGAAATAATGGACCGCAACACTGTTCTTTCCTGATAGAATTATCCCACTTTATCAACATTATTATATCGTGTAACTAACGTACGTCGATTTGATCATTCCTCAATCTTATTTTATTTTCTGTTTCGTTCACATTGTTAGCGTATACTTTTTTAACTTTCTTTCTTCATTCGTTCTTTCCATGTGTACAAACCATTTTTAAGAACCATTTTTATTATATTCTTAACGCATTCTTTTGGGCTGTATTCACTTCTTATATTTACATTTGATACCCTAACATATACGAATTTAGCACAGGTATAAGAGATCTCATTTCTATAGAATTTATTTTATTTTCATCATTCTTTTGTAAGCTCCATGCTTCACTACCATACATAAGGGATGGAGCAAGAATGACACTGTTCATTAGAGGAGGGGGGTGACATTTTAAAATAAACATTATCACCTACGTATTTATGAAACAGCGATTGAAATATTAAAGTAGCTTTATTATTATTACAATTCATACTTAATGTATAATTAAGAGAATAATGGTTAAAATGTTGTATACAAGCAGTGTGAGTGGAAAAAGAATCCGCGGAAGACCGAGGAAAGCATGGCACGACCAAATTAATCAAATACTGAAAGACGGCCACATTCGAAAAAATCGACGAGCGTGCATGTTACGATGAATGAATGTGGAGGATCTAGAGAGGTATGTCAGGACAGAACGGTATGGCGGTCCATCCTCTCTGCCTACCTCTCCGGGGGAACGGCGTGATGGTTAGTTAGGATTTAATATTTATGAAAACTTTCGTTTCTAGAAATTTAATTTTATTTATGTGAATGAAATATTTTTACTTTGCAAAAGAAAGAAAGAGAAGAACAAAATGTCCGTTTTTTAGAAGTTTTATTTTATTGTATTGGAGTGACATGTTACACCTTTCTAGGGCAATTTCAAATGATATGACATTTGATAATGTCCCAGAAATACATATTCTATGTCATTTTCGTGATATATAATATGTTTTCAATGTTAAGATATTAGATTTCATTTTTATATATATATTATATTACTTTCTTATACATTGCATAAAGTCTTGAATGTGGTATTACATATTTCCTAAAGCAACGTTCTCTCAAGCATGGCAGCTATACGCCAATTTTATAATCTCCACTCAAATTGGACCACGCGAAATGTTTTCTAAAGGAAATTAAATGTCACATTACCATTATACTCAACGGGCGTATAATTCGTACTGTATATACGATGCCTCATTTCACTATCACGTAACAGATGATATCGAAATACATAACCTATTAGCACACACCTGTTGTATTTTTGTTAATACAGTGCATATTAAAAATATAAAACAAATATATAAATACAATATTATAAAAGAAACACTTTATATTTTAACCACGTAATGGTATTTATATTTGAAGCAACTAGTTTCTCTTGAACCCAAGTTCATCGCGGCAATATATGAACGGTTCTTATATTGCTTTGATATAAGTGACACAAGTTGGCATCAATTACAATTACCATTGTGTGATTAAAATACAAAGTGTTAAATTTATTTATTTATATTTTAATTTCAAATGTCTAAGCATAAAGTTAGCGCTACATACAATATGAAAATTTAATACAAAATATATTATAACCGACGAAATCGATTTACTCGTTACACGTAAAAAAAAAGTATTATATTTAATGATGCAAAAGTTTCTTTTCTAGAAGTTTTATTATATTTTGCTGGTTATTTGGCTGGTGCATGCTTATTCTGCCACACCGAAGATCCCGGGTTTAATTCACGGCGATGCCAGTTTAATTGTCACACTGTCTTTGGTCTGGTACAGAATTCACGTGACAATAAATTGGCGATAGATTAGCTATCTATTACATCTCATGAGAATCAATATGATAGCTATACCCTTAACATAGAATTGGCTCACGCTGTAATGATGTAAAGAGCGATTCAACCAAATAATAATAATGATAATTTATCAAATTCCGTATTAAATATTTAATATAGATTTATTGTTTTTTGAACAACGATATAATAAAACTCAACATTAAATTATTAATACGATTGAAGGCGACTGTTTTCTATAAGTTTTATTATATTTTATCGGAATTATATGATATGTTTCGCCTTGTTTACTTTTTATAATGCCTGAACAAAGTGAAACATGTCATTTCCATTAAAAATATAAATAAAACTTCTAGAAAAAAGACGTGTTCATTCGTATTAATCGTTTAATTTGAAGTTTTATTCGATTTTTCAAGAAAAAAAAAACATGTATATTGAACATCATATCATATCAATATTCCTTATATGGTATTAATAATTTTAAATCCTAAATATCAAGCATAATAACCGTTTATTCAATTCACATTTTCGTGTTTATATGATGAATAAATTATCATTGGAATACCTACTTAAATGTTAAGAAAATTTTATCGGCGAAAGTGATTGAAAATTTTACGAATATAAACATGAAATGTGAAAAGTTGTTGGATGCTTTACATGGGACTAAACATAATTATAGGTGGTTGTGATTGTCTACAAATTTTCACTCGATAATGGAAATTGAAAAAGCGAAACTTCATTGCGTTTCTACGAAGTCAATGGCACCGCTTGTGAGGTGAAAATGTATTGTGAGTGATATGGAAAAACCGCATCAGGTTTACGAGACGTTGTACTGAAGATAACCGGACACAGGTTTCCACACAACCTCACCGCAGATGAACAAGTGTAGTAATCTTACTTCACAAATGCTTATTCATAACCTCTTTCTCAACTATAATTCTTTAAACATGTAACTCGTAATTTTACGTATTTCTAAGAAATCTACTAGGAAATTATAATATATATTCATTTAATTGGACTTGGACTTGGACTTGGATCTTCTGGCTTACAGAGGTTCAGCTCATGTGGCTATTCCTCTTACGTCTGATGGGAACATTGTTGGAAGGTGATTTGGTGGGTTGTTAGTTTATTCGGGGGCATGATTTGTGTGGCCCGGAGTGTTCCTCTGAAGGAGAATCGATTGTGGCGGCTGGAAGTGTTTGGGTCGTAATTAGAGAGGTCTTTTATTGTGGGGTTGGGATGTGAAGGGAGTCCTTTGTAAAAACGTTCGGCAAGTTTCAGAATGAATTCATCTATCATCGGGATTCCCGATTCTAGGTGCAGTTGTGTAATCCTGGTCCATGAAGGCGCACCAAGCGATAAACGGATAGCCTTATTTTGCAGGATTTGGAGTTTTTGTATGTGACTCGAAGCTGCATAGCCCCAGATTGGGGCTGCATAAGTGAAGATCGGCCTTATAACCGTTTTGTATATCAGGAGTTTATTGTCGATGCTTTGTTTACTGTTTCTAGCTAACATTGGGTAGAGGGCTGAGATTGCTTTTGACGCGGCTTTGACTTTATTTGTAATGTGTGGCCTCCATGTCAGCTTAGAATCCAAGGTAACCCCAAGGTATTTGATTGTTTTGGTCCAAGGAACGTCTTGGCCGAACATTTTTATGTTGGGAATGTTTGGAGGAATGTGTCTTTTACTGAAAAGGGTCGCTGCGCTTTTACTCGGATTGATGGTAATGCGCCAGTTTCTGCACCACACCTCTAGCACATCGGCCTGTTTTTGTACCCTGCGGGTCGCGAGAAGCGGCCTTTTAGCACTGGAGATGATGCCCGTATCGTCAGCGAATTGGGCAATGTGGGTGTTCTGATCTCGGGGAAGAGATTCATTTAATTGATTTATTCAATATATATGAAGAATTACAGAATTATTTTCCAATACACTTAAGATGCAAGTTAGAGCTACACAATAATAAGTAATACATATCACAAAATACGTCAAACTCCGAGATGATACAATTTAACAAAGCTATTGCTGTAACTACCGGCATAACCATTGGCAGGTTGGTTCTGCATCATAGGAGATAAAACAATCTATGCCCCTTTTTTCGAAGATTATCAGGGACAAACAGACCTACAGCACTCAGGATTTCTGAGTTGTGTATACAAGCGCCTATCTGTCGAAAGAAATGGACACCCAATATTAAAATATAATAAAAATCAGTAATACAAATGATAACGTATATTTTCTATAAGTTTTATTTTATTTTATGGGATTGATATGTTTCGTCAGGCTAAGGCATTATCACATTTGATAACGCTTTAACAAGGCGAAACATATCATTACTAGGGGATTAAAAATTCTACTATTTATTTTAGATGCCCTACATATTTTTTGACAATCTTCGTGGAAGAGTGGCAGGAACTATGACTGCCACACAGAAGTTTCCGGGTTTGATTCTCGGCGATGGCAGTGTGATTCGCACACAATTTGGGATTTTATGACAATCAAAATAATAGCTAAAACAAAAAAATGGGTTCAAACAAAATTTTGTACACGAAATAAAATATACGAAATACATCAGTTCAGGTGATTAATTTGTAAGTTTTAAACATTTACGTAATCAAAATGGTAGAATCCATAAAGCATAATGCGTAGACCTTTGCGCTAGTAGGTATCTACTGCAGTTGCGTTATTATTACCCGGGGGTTTGAGATTAACGACTAGTTCAGCTCGCATCAGCTGCCGTTGCATCATTGCAGCTGTCGGAACTCCAAGAGCACTCGGCGGCGCAACCGTTACGGCGGAGTCAAAAGTGAGAGCGGAGACTACGGCAGCCGCTACGTAATACTACGTGTGTCGATGATAAGCCCAGCCAATTCATCAGACGTTGCTTTTTATCAATGCATTATTTATTTTCGGTCTGGCAGCATTGTGCACTGCCTGCCGAGCGAGAGAAACGTATCTGTTCGTGATACGGCTACCGAATTCAAATAAACTCACACAAGCCTACCTACCCGAAATAATTGTCTCTTTAGCTTTCTCATGTCTCATACTTACTCCCATAGCATGTCATCATTCCGCCGATTTCACGAAACTTACAAAATAATTCAAGTAGATTTAATGTGGTTGATTTTATATCTTTTACACCACAGGTTCCCATAGTGATACGTTTGGACCCCCTGGGGTAGTTTACGACTTGCAATTTGAGCGAAATTTTTTACATAATATTTGGATGGGGGTATACGCGAATGTATCACCGGTTATAACATTACAAAGTACCGAGTATCAAAAAAGTCAAAATGAGTTTTTGATTCCAATTGGTGTTAAACATAAAAACCCAAAAACTGTACAAAGTTGCAAAGTGATTGAATAAAGTTGCCACCCGTGCTACATATCATCATCACCATCATCAGCTGTCTGTCATCCACTGCTGAATATAGGCCTCTCCCAAAGCACGCCACCGCCCCTTATCCATTGTCGCTTCCATCCATCCATGTCCAACCCGTGCGACACGACACATCAGAATTAAAACATCTTAAATAATAGCAAATTAAAAATATTCTAAATAAGTCATACTATCCTTTATATGAAATATAACAAACAATTTCATCATAAATACGATTATTAAGTTATAAACATAAAATTTATTTAAAATAATCAATTATGTATTTATATCATATAAAACATGTTAAAGTATTTTAATGTTTTGTTAGTCGTTTAATAAATAAATATAAGGATATTATTTAATTGTTATAAATCGTTATTCTCCCCCCATAAAGGAATTGTGAGAATCATGAGAAACAATTCGCAACATATACAAAATTTTAACTAAAAATATTTTAAACATTTGTCATTTCTTATCTACAACATATTTTATTAATACGAATGGAAACGTTTGTTTTCTAGAAGTTTTATTACATTGTATGAGAATGACACGTTTTGCCCGTCTGAGGCATTATCAAATGTTTACATTCGTATTAATTATTTAATATGGAGTTTTACATCATTGTTCAAGAAACAATAAATACAAAAGTAGTCGCAACCCGTGAAATATTCACGGAAGTAAAGATTCTATACACTTTAAAAACTAGGTTCACATTACAATTGTTATCGGTAATCAGTTTTAACTTTTAATGTCTCATTTTTTCATACAGGTCGAAAAATTCACAATTAACAATACCAAATTATTCTCCTTTTATTTTCTACACTATTGTCATACAAAAATAACATACTTATTCACTTCCTATGGCCATACAACTCTTGAAGGGTTTTAGCCTCCTTGATGATCTTCCTCAAGCTCCTCGATTCTGCGCCTTTTGCTCCCAGCCGTCCAATTCGCTTAACCTAGCCAGATCAGCCAGAACATTACAAGAATCAGAAAAAAAAATCAAAAGAATACAGAAACGTTTAAGGGGTATGCGCATCGTATGCATTTCGAATTACTTACGGAGAAGAATCGAAGTATTCCTTGTATTCAAAATATTCTCGTACTCTTTCTTGATGGCATCTGGGTTTTTGCCTATTTATATTATGTTACTTCCTAACTAAAATATACTATTATATAAAACGGAGACCACCAGACCACACAGTAAATAGAGCTCTGCCTGTGAATCTTCCTCGTTAACCATCCAGAGGAAGACCTAGGAACACATGGATGATTCAGTGCAATAAGCTTCTTGCGGAGAAATGGCTTGAGTGAGGGCGATACTCAGAACCGTGCGAGAGAAGAGCCGACCCCAGCAGTCAATACAGATAGCGCCAGGAAGAAGAAGATTTCCTTACTTAAATAATCACTTTGAATGTAATGTAAGATATTAATGAATGTGGAGTAATATACTAAAACATATAAATGGAAACATGAATCGAAAGCGGTTAGATATAGCTTATTATCATAACTCGTATAATAAACAGGCTCCTCCTATGTGAAATAATGTTAATAATTTATATATATTATCGATACTACCAGGCAAAAGAAAGTGAGTCATTTGGCATCCAAGGTGCTTTGAAATGGCGATCAACTAGTTAAATATTGCGTGTGCCGTTCGCAATGTCAATGTGCTGGCGAAACAGAATTTCTTGGAGGTCCAAGGGAGCTTTCGTCATCACGGAAATTACGTTTGCTCGCCTCCAACACCCTAGCGACTTGCTAGCATCATTGTGTAAAATAACCTGTCTTAGAATAGAGTTATTATTGTATTTATTGTTTCTTGAACAGTGATGAAAAACTCCATCATATTAAATAATTAATACGATTTTAAACGCCTGTTTTCTAGAAGTTTTATTGTATTTTATATGAATGACATATTTCGCCTGTCTAAGGCATTATCTTTTTCTTCTTCTTCTTCTCCTTTTAGACATTTGGTCTATTTCTGTTATCGGCTTGTCCAGTTATCCCTCCATCTCTTTGGCAGTCTTCCGGTGGGGTGGTAGCCAACAGGAATCTGATGCACCACAATCGTGTAAGATTCTGGATATTTCGCCTGTCTTAGGCATTATCAAATGTTGATATTCAAATTATGTTGTCAAACATTTGTTAATGTATTAGACAGGTGAAACATGTCATTCATATACAATATAATAAAACTTCTAAAAAAAGACGTTTTTATTCGTTTTAATTAGGTATTATTGCGTGTACATTTCCACTATTGAATGCTTAGTAAGGATGATGCAAATCTAATTAATTTAATTTTGACAGAGAGTTAGAACAGTTGGACTTACGAGTAATATTAATTATATGCTTACGAGTAAGTTATGAGTAATATTGCAAGATGACACACATTATTATCTATGAACTTAATCCCATATATCTTCTTTTAAACACAATAATGTAAGTGCCTTTTACATGTTTTTTGTAATTTAAACTTATGGATAATTTTTTTTTTTGATTTCAGATAATGTATTCGAATATTCGATGGTGCTGGTTTCTGGTCGTACTAAGTATCGTGGTATCTGTCCAAACACAGAGGAGAGCTATTGATTCTCCCAACAAGGTGATATCTATTGAATTATTTCATAAACACTTTTACAGTCAGACTTAGATTGACACTGCAATTAGTAATCTAGTTTCTCCATACATTTTATTAATATAATTTTTATTTAATTAACACTACTTTGAAATTTACCGTTACTCAAATTAAAATTTGAGTAACGGTAAATTTCTAAAATATTAACGTTGTTAACTGAAATTTCCTGTCAGTAGTTCTCTGTTTATAATTAATGTAAAAAATATTAAAACATATCTTATAATAAATATTTAGTTTAATTCTACGTATTTTTTTCGTACCGAAAGGTTTCGGCAGCTCGCTGCTATCTTCTAGTGAGAAGAACAACGAGCTGCCGAAATCGGTCTAAATTTAAAAAAAAAGAGTGGATTAAACCTAAGCACCAATTATACAATAATTTTCATTATTGGTTTTGACTTTCATTTGAACTAACGAAATTTAAAAAAAAAAAAAAAACATCTCTGTATTTATCTTGTATATATATACGAGGTCTGTTCAAAAAGTATCGCGAATTTTGAATTTCCGCTGGCTACGTATATTTGATTTTTGATTTTTTTGTAGCGTTATGTTGGTACTCATGTCCCTTACTTATGCTGACAAGGTCGGCCATTTTGAATGTTTAGTTAATTTTTGACAGCTGTTTTGCTTGGATGTGTTTTGGCTCGTCTTCGATTTTTGCCTATTCCAAAAAATGGATCAAAGAATCTGTATCAAATTTTGTGTGAAAAACAAAATAAAGTGCGCGGACGCATTTCGAATGTTGACTGTGGCATATGGTGAAGCTACCTTGGACCAAAGCAACGTTTATCGGTGGTACAAAATGTTCTCAGAGGGCCGAGAAGATATGAACGACGAAGAGCGTGCCGGACGCCCGAGCACGTCAACAACAGACGAAAACATTGATAAAGTGAAGAAAATAGTATTAGCCAATCGTCGAATCACCGTTAGAGAAGTTGCTGAGGACCTAAACATATCGATTGGCTCGTGCCATTCGATTTTAACCAATGATTTGGGCATGAGTCGGGTCGCCGCGAAATTCGTGCCAAAATTGCTCAATTTCGACCAAAAACAGCATCGCGTTAACATTGCTCAGGAGATGTTGGACTCGGTCCGTGACGACCCAAATGTGCTCCAGAGGGTCATAACTGGTGACGAATCATGGGTTTATGGTTATGACGTAGAAACCAAAGCTCAATCATCCCAATGGAAGCTGCCGCATGAGCCAAGACCAAAAAAAGCGCGCCAAGTTCGGTCGAACGTGAAGGTTTTGCTCACAGTTTTCTTCGATTGCAGGGGCGTGGTGCATCATGAGTTCTTGCCACAGGGTAGTACGGTCAATAAGGAATATTACCTGCAAGTTATGCGCAATTTGCGCGAAACAATCCGCCAGAAACGCCTGGATTTGTGGAAGAACAAAAACTGGCTTTTGCACCATGATAACGCCCCTGCTCACACATCGTTGCTTGTGCGCGAATATTTGGCCAAAAACAACACAGTAATGGTGCCGCAGCCACCGTATTCCCCAGACCTGGCCCCCTGTGACTTTTTCCTGTTTCCAAAACTGAAGAGGCCCATGAAAGGACGACGCTACGCCACGATTGAGGAGATAAAGACGGCATCGAAGGAGGAGCTGAACAAGATCACAAAAATGATTTTTTTAAGTGCTTCGAGGATTGGAAAAAACGTTGGCATAAATGTATTATATCCGAGGGGAATTACTTTGAAGGGGACAAAATAGATATTCATGAATAAATAAATACTTTTTGAAAAAATATAAAATTCGCGATACTTTTTGAACAGACCTCGTATAAGACTATCTCTACATTTGTGACGATGAAGAAAATGGAAATCACAAATCTTGATTATCAATTATTGCAGATATTATATATATTTTTGTTAATTAAAGAGAAAATAACTTTATGTAAAACAATACATTTTTAATGATTAATTGTATCTGAAAAAAGACGAAGATGTAATTTTTTTTGGAAACAGAATATGGTAGTCGAGGTGTTTACAGGACTTATGTCTTACTTACTTACCTGTCATTGGTTGGGTTAAGCGATCACTTTATGTTAACAACATTCCCCATTCGTCTCTTCTTACGACACCACGTATGACAAATTTTTGGAACTTGTATATATGCTACTATTTTTTTAATAACTTCACTGTTTGTAGGTCAATCTATACAAGCGCCATCAATTATTATAAGATAATTTGTGAAATTAAAAATGATTAACCCGCAATGGGTAAAATCCAATATTTGTCTACAAGTATTTGTATACATTTATAAAACATGTGTAAAAACAATTCATGTCTGTATAAAAACAATAAGACTAATCGCATTTATAGGTTATAGTTTATTTAACCCCCATTGTGAAGTTGGTTACATTTGTAGTGTAAAGAAATTATTTAAAATTGGAGCTGACTACATTTGCAGCTCAACCTTTTCTAAATACTTAAATAAAGGTAATATTTGGATTAATTTAAATAAGTTGTTCGAACAGCAGATGTAGGCATCTACCGTTCATTTTGTACTGCAAATATAGTCAGCCGCACAGTAGTGGTTAACATAAAATAATGTGAGATGAAATAACACAGTTTTTGTTTATTTCAGTTGCTACTGGCGGACGATGTTATAGCAAAGGACCGACTCTTGAGACAGTCGAATCCCTCAGCTCCCAAACCTAGGCCTGTAGGATTTTTCGGCACAATAAAGCAGTTGACATATGAAGTAAGATAATTAAAAATAAAATTAAACACTGTGGTGTTCTTGTGCCAACCCTTGTGTATGGAAGTGAATCATGGAACTGACAAAAGAAGGATGAAAGTAGAATAAATGCAGTAAAAATGAGATCTCTAAAACGATTGTGTGCTAAACCTGTGTATGAGTGTCAAATGCTAATAGAAGAAGTGAATGCGGTGCAAATGAAAGCTTCTTCTTCTTCTTCTTCCTTATTGTAGACCTATGTGGTCTGTTCTCCAGAGTGTTGCTTCTCCTGTGAGGTAGATTTCCAGCTATCCTTCCATCTTCCACGAGGACGAGTCCCATGAGGTTGATTATGCAATGCAATATAGGGAAGTCTGGTGGAGTCCATTCTTTGAACATGATAGCACGAGTCCCTTTTTCGATGTCTGCTCCATCTTATAATATCCTCAACCTCACATATCTCTCATATTCTGGTGTTCATCACGCGATCTCTCAGTGTCTTGCCTGCTATTGTCCTCAGTGTCTTCCTTTCGGAATGCGAATGAAAGCGTTATGAACAAAATAATGAAAGGGTCATTAAGATGGTTTAGACACATTGAAATAATGAATGAAGACAAAATGGTGACGAAGGTATGTGAACGACGTGAATGGAACTAGAAATAGAGGAAGGCCAAGGAAAAGTTGGCACGATCGAATCAATCAAATATTAAATGTCGGTCAAGTGAGGAGTCGGAGAAATCGATGTGCGTGTATGAATATTATGTCCATGCAAAATTGGTCTGGAACATAAAACGCAAAATCCTTGATTATTATTATTGTTATTAAATTCGTCAGGACGATCACTGTATTTTTTTTACGTATAAAACAGGTTGCTTGAACCCAATTATTGTATACATTTTTTAAGCTGATATATTGATTCTCTTGACATGTTATAGGTAGCTAATCTATCGCCATTTTATTGTTACGAGAATTCTACCCTGCCATCACCGGGAATCGAACCCGGAACCTTCGGTATGGCAGTCAGAACTCTTACCACTCTGCCACGAAGGTCGTCAATTATTATTAATAAATTACTTAATTGAACCCCACGATGAATTTATGGGTAAAATGTATATATAATTATTATTATTAAATTCGTCAGGACGATCACTATATTAATTAGTGATCACTGTATTAATAAGTGACTTAATCGAAAGCCACGATGAATTTATAGATAGAATCGAAACCGGTAGGCAATAAAATATAACAATAACTAAAACAAAAGAAAAATGAGGGCATATTTTTTTAATAAACAGGTACCTACATTCTCATTGCTTAACTGGCGATTAAGTACCAAAAAAATGTATAAAATGAGATTTTTTTATTCGTAATAATTAAATCATTAAACAATGGTAATTTACGTTAAATGATTATGCATATTTCGACACACTTATAAATCAGTGTTTACTAATGATAATGGCACCAGTAGGTAGGTACCTTCCGATTTATGTAACAAAAGATGCATGTATTATATGTATATAATACTTCAATGAGTACTTAACCATATCTACTCAGGCTAAGTATTATCTTGAAGGTTGATCTATCAATATAGTCATTACGCAACTTTCCCTGCAATCGATGTTTTAATTTTTAATTACTACAAATCCAATAAAAAATATCTGACGTTAACGATCAACTCACGAGGTAATAAAAATACAGGAAAATATATACAGGATACAAAAATAATAAAAGTAATGACATGTACTGAAAGTTTACGGATAGAAATTTTTTATATATTATATAATGACTTTTAGTGTTATGAAATTGGCACTCTTTTTTATGTATCAATGCTAGGAATTAGTTTGCATCAAAGTGTTTATTGCTAGTTCGTGGGATGCAACATGGGTATTAAATGTGTTAGTTTCCCGTTGCTTCATATTTTCACCCATTCTATTTACATTTATAATAAACGTTTACAAAACAATTAACTAACAATCACGCCGTTTCACTGTAGGGGTAGGCAGAGAGGATGGACCGTCATACTGCTCTGCCCTGACATACCTCTCTAGCTTCCTCTTTATTCATACATAGTAACATGCATGCTCGTTGATTTTTCCGACTTCGAATGTCTCCGCTTATTAGTATTTGATTAATTTGGTCATGTCATGCTTTCTTTGGTCTTCCACGGCTTCTCTTTCCACTCATACTGCCTGTATACAATATTTTAACCATTCTTCTCTCGTCCATTCGTTCCATATGTCCAAACCATCTCTGGGGTCATTTTTTTATTTTACTTATGATACTATCATCTGCATTATATATCTTCCTTAATTCGTCGTTCGGTATTCTATCATATTGATCGTTTTCCCACACATTATTCTCAGTGGTCTTATTTCTACGTCATTTATTCTACTTTCATCCTTTTTTGCCAGCTCCAAGGTTCAGTTCCATACATGAGGGTTAGCACTAGAATTTTGCTTTAGTGGATATATTTCTATTTGCAGTGATTACTCTAAGAGCGCCATTTTGCAGTACCGGAATTTCAAGGATTACTTTTAGCTTCTTTTTTCTCCTCGCTTCTTCCCGTTACTAACATCGTGTTTTTATGCCACTTAGTGCCAGGGATTTCGTTGGTCTATAAACAAATAATTTTTTGTCATGATACCTACTATTTTTACTAATTTTTCTAGCAAGCAAACGACACAAGCAGTGCTTTTAAACAGTTAAATGAACTGTTCAATGGCGTTTTCTCTGACGGCTCACAGGCGAGTATAAAAAAATACCTTCATCCTTATTCAATATAAGTTCTCATATTTGTTGTCTATAGTAATTACCGTATTTTACGGACTATAAGGGAAACTTTTTTATTTAAAAAATTACCACCAAAATTAAGGTGTGTCTTATACTCGAAATTAATATAAAAATGTCCTGTGATGATTTAAAATTCCAGCCAGTCTTAAAAATGGCTATATTTTCGATGCCGCGGGAATCCTACCTCTATCTGGCTTCAACGTTGGATTGGATTCAACTGGCAGCGGTAGTGCACCGATTATAAACTAAGAATTGGTTTTTAGTCTAGCTTCGCGATCTAAAAATAAAAATGGTTGAAATGTTATATTTTTAATTATTGCTGTAAAAAATGAAAACACTGTTATAATATCACAATTTCTTTTTATTCAACGAGAGTGTCGCGACAGCTGTTTCGCCAACCGATGTTGTCATCATCAGGTGTTACAATAAACAGTTTATTATAATGCCTGATGATGCCAACATCGGTTGATGAAACAGCTGTTGCGACACTCTCAGTGAATAAAAAGAAATTGTGATATTAGTATAACAGTGTTTTAAATTTTAACAGTAATAATGTTGAAGTATCATAGTGTTTCGGTCAAAACAATGGACTATTTTTTTTAATTGCATAAAAAATAGTCCGTAAAATACGGTGCCCAATTTAATTTTAATACTTAATTTTACAATATTATTGATTATATTGTCTTTTATCTGTGTAAGAGTACCCGTAACACTATTATAATACATTTAAGAATCAAGATTTGTTTAATGAATTAAAACACTGTTTTACCTATATTTGAATTTATTTTTCTCGACATGTTTTGAAGGTTTTATACCTTCATCATCGGGAGAACAATATAACTTAACCAAAAATATTTGAAACAATATGCAATAACCAAATGCAATTTAAAGTTAAATAGTAATCGAGACAGCACAATAACTAGAGCAAAGTAGATTTATATTTTATATAAGATATTTTTTGTTGTTATAATTTATGTGAATGACATGTTTTGCTTGTCTAAGCATTATCAAATGTTTTTTCAAACATTTGATAATGCCCAAGACAAGCGAAACATATCATTCACATAAATTATAATAAAACTTCTAGAAAACAGATATTTTAATTCGTATTAATTATTTGATAGTGAGTTTTAAATCATTGTTCCAGAACACGAAATTAGAAAAACATGAATTAAAATAATAGACTTTTATTTGTAATATTTATATAATATTTACCATATATCATGATGAAGGGGTTCTGTGTCCTAAACATGTTTGTTTTTTAATTTGTATTTTTATAATAATGTGTAGGTTGTGTACAAAATAAAAAAAAAATCATTGTTCAAACAATTAATATTTTGTTATTATAAGAGTTTTTTTTAATTAACATATTGATCTAAAGCTATTGATTTTTCAAATGAACTGTTGATATTTTATGACATAAAACAATTTACTATTTGGTTTTATAAATAAAATAATGATATGTATTTTGCGATCTTGGGAAAATCCGTATAGCTCGTCTTTCTGGACCGACGTTTCGGAGGTCGTTGCAGTCTCCATCTTCAGGGTGGTATTGTAATATGTATATGTTATATATCATAACCACCCAGAAGATCCCCGAAATGTCGACCTAGAAAGACGAGCTACACGGATTTTCCCAAGATCCCAAAATACACATTGCAACCAACCACAAATCTACGCAAAATAATAATAATGTCTAATTTCGAAACTATTGAATACCTTTTGCATTGTTCACTAATTGTAGTCGTTTTATTTACTGGGTGAATTGGCAATTGCATCAGTCTTAAAATATGAATAGCTTCTTTGCTTAATAGCTTTTGTATAATTAACCATTCAAAAACTGTAATTATTAATATTCCTTTATAGAGATTTTCGTTTTCAAATCAAAATAGGAATCTACAAGACATGCGTACGTCCTATAATGACATACTCGTATGGAATAGAAACGAGAGCTGACACCATCAGAACAAAAAGTCTCCTAAGAACCACAGAAATGAAGACTCTCCGATCCGTTGCGGGAACGACACTCCGAGACAGCTTAAGAAATTCTGAAAGAAGAAAGATCTGCAATGTAGAAGATGGCGTGCGATAGGGAAGATTGAAAAGACGCTATTGGAGAGATCATGTGGAAAGAGCATGTTCTGAAAGAGTGATAAGCGCCAAATAAAGTACCATCAGGAAATCTACCAATCGACCAGGAAGACCACCTAAAAGATGGCGAGACAGTTGGACATCTACATCACATGAACAGGCTCCGAGAAATAACAGGACACAGTCCTTAATAAAGCAGAAGAAGAAGAATAAGAAGTTTTTATATTTATAGGAATTACACAAACTTTTTTTGTATAATAAGATAATGATTAAATCTCTTTTGCCTTATCTCCGGTGGTCTATACAGGGCTACAGTGCAAAGTGAATAGATATTTTATTTCGTAATTTTATTTTCTAAGCTACTCCAAGAAAATACAAAAACCCAAATATTTGAAAACATATTTTTTATCTTTTATGTGATTTCAGTCTCCCACGACAGCCGCTCCTATCACTGATAATTCTACGTCAACTACGGCAGGTCCACCAAGAATATCTCGAGAAGAATTTTTAAGGATACTTGGGAGAAATTTAAAGGGTTTGAGAAGGCTGTATAACTTGGAAGTGAGGGAAGCAATGCGGGTAAATATAATATTAATAAAATATCTCAGTACCTTTCTATTAAAATTTGTTGTAGAAATCTTACATTCATCTTGCTTAGTAAAATCTTATTAAATTTTAATCGATAAATGGTTTATTAAAAACTTTATAATGTATATATAAAACTGTTCTGTATTTTAAAACTTGTACACATTAAAACTACAATTTTTGAAATTTTCAGGATTCTCGGAAAAATATTCAAGAGTACAAGAGAGAATTTACACGAAAGATGACTGATCAATTTTCTGATTAATATTATAACCTAATTAGAATTTATTTACAAAAAATGTGTTCAAAAACGTTTCAGGCAGTTTTCCAATACATTTTAAATTGTGGTTTGTTTCTGAATTTAATGAAAAATGTGATTCCTGATGTGTTGTCTACTTGTTGCGTTTGTTATAATCGATTGCTCAATAATTTATTTAAAATTATAGAATAAACTTGTTCTAAGAAAAGTTGTTTATTTTATTCCTCTCTGAACGCCTTAATTTATTACAAATCTTTCTGTTAAAATGGAACATTTTTACTGGATTGTTGCAAGAATTATTGCAAAAAATGGTATACCATATATTCAATAAAAAAACTAACTAACTAACCATCACGCCGTCTCTCCGAAAGGATAAGCAGAAGGAATGGACTGTCACACTTTAATCGATGCGGCACTCCATCCTTCTCTTTTCGCCATTTCATTTAATTTCTCTTTTTTTATATTCAATAATTTAACGAATTTTGAATTACAAATTATTATTGAAAATGCACATAAATCTAGAAACTTAAATGAGTTTCGATTAATTAATTCATATACAATATATTTGTTTTAATGCCTATAATAGGAATATCTCCTAAGATCCATATTTGAGATTGTACATATGTTTGTAGCCGAGAGAAAAATTTACTACCACAACAACGAACAAAAATATGGCATTAAGTAAAAGGGGAGGCTAAAAAACGAGAACGTGAGAAAGAAGTATGTATGGGGTAGCTGAGCCACTTTCTGTCATCTCTTTATGAAACCGAGTGCCTTCGGTCTATCTCAAATATAGATGCCAACATTTCGTATTGTGGGACTGGATGAGAAAATCCCTGGTCTTTCCGCTTCCTTTAAAGGATGCATTACCTACAAAGCAGGGCACTATCATATATATACCATCAAAAGTAGAAAACTACAATCAGAAAACGGTAAGAAATTATTTTGGAATCGAGAAACCGTAGTCTGGCCTCGCATCCACCATATGAATCATGGAGTTCATCACGGTAACAACAATTAGCATAATTTATATTAGAGTCATACCTAGTCAGGAAAACGTCCGTCTTCGAATCATTCAAATAAAGTAGAATCATAAGTAAATGTAATTGCTGGTCCACATTAAAAAAAAATAACTTTTTTCAATATTTGAAACATTATATGCATAGCAAATTTGTAAAATATGTATTTATTTTCCCGATTTATCAGTCTCATTTATATTTATTTACTGCGCAGTCAAGCAGCAAGATTATGGTTTTAAGTAACTTCTTTGCCATCATATCCAGCAGTGTTAAAAATAGTTGAAGGTGAAATATTTAATTTATATAAATCTTCTGATATAAAACTTTGTCTATATAAATTATATCAAATGGCGTCTAACTTGGGGCTTGGTAAACAGTGTAAGTAAGTACGCGAAACGAATAATATTTTAGTCTGGTAACTTTAGATAAATGTAGATGATTGAGATCGACAAAAATAATCTATGGTTTGCTCCATGCGTTTTTGACGTTGACTTCGCTGTCTTATTGCTTTGAAAACAAAACGTGTTTAAATTATTCATCCTCGTAATATCGGTAAGTTTAAAAAAAACACGTTTTTACAGCAATTAAATTAAATTGACTTAATATCTACATATTTTAATATAACCTATAAATTAAAATTTCTATTAAATCGATAAACGCCTTATTGTATCACACTATATATATTTTTGGAAATAATTACTATTTATATCGAATCATATCATTTTTAATGTTCGATGTTTAATTTTTCTTTCAGAAAATGGTTGTTTTTACCTGTGCACATTGTGGGGAGTCATTACAGAAACCGAAGGTAGAAAAACACTATGACACTAAATGCCGTAACAAATATCCTGACCTTTGTTGTGTGGACTGCTTAAAAGATTTCCGGTAATTATATTAAAATCGATTATTGTTTTTATTTCAGGTTTAGAAAAATTTCGTAGCTAAAAATTAGTCGTTTTTTGTAACAAATATTATCAAATATGTATATTTTTAATATCAATAACTGATCTTATCTGAATTAATACCAATAACTTTAATATCTCTGAAAGCGAAAATGGCTTTTCACAATCGAATTCTGGTTCCATCCCTTATGTATAGAATCGAATCATGGAACTGGCAGAAAAGGATGAGAGCAAAATAAATGCGGTAGAGATGAGAGGTATGATAGGATTTCAAATGCTGATATCAGGAAGTATTATGAACAAAAATATGGAAGGATTATTGCGTTGGTTTGGACGTATGGAAAGCATGGATGGATAATAATAATAATATGCTAACTTTTAAAGCGCCGTTTTTGTGATGTAATCACCTCAAGGGCGCATTAAGACGTGTTTTAAATATAATGTATAAGTTAACGATGTGTATGGAGTCGAGACAACATGACATGACCAAATTTATAAAATTTTAAAAGTCAGCCATGTTAGTTGCCGGAAGAATCAACGTACATGTATGACTTGCTGTATTCATATGAAATCAAATCAGTTTATTTACTTAAAAGACATTTCAAACAGCATAAATGTTTAAGGCATCTATTGAGTATAGGTAAAATATTATAGACATTACGAGTACAACTAAATACCAGGAAAGTATTAGAGATAGTTCGACATTCGGAAGACAAGATACTTTCTAAAGTCGAGAGAGGATTCAGGAAAGATGTTGATCTTCAGGAATCCCTATGTTTTGTGAATTTTGTATAACTCATTGGTCTGGTCTAGACTGTTTTATCTCCCAGCATGCAGAACCAACCTGCCTCTGGTGATGCCGGTGGGGAGAGCATTCAAACTGCTGAAAATTGACGTCTTTCATATTCGTGAAAGTACGTTCAGAAAACAAATACTCTTGACTTTGGAGAGTATCTTGTATTCCTAATGCCGAACCATCTCTCATGCGTTCCTGGTATTATATATTTTTTATGTTTAACCTGTTCTCAATAGATGCCTTAAACTATAATTGTTGTTTGTAATATCTTTTGAGAAAATAAACTGATTTGTCAGGATAGAGTAGTGTGGCGGTCCAATCTCTGGCTACCCTTCCGGAGAAACAGCCTGATGGTTTTTTGTTTTTAATATCAATAATAATCTGTATTACATCTTTTCAGGGGGGATGAATTTAAGATTCATACAAAATGCGTGAGTGAGGCAGAGAGATATGGTGGAAAAGGGTATGTTGCTAAAGCAGGTCAAAACAAAGGAGAAAAGAAACAAAATGCTTGGATTGAAATTGTCCAGTCTGTCCTGGACGAGAATACTAATCTCCCAGGGAAACTTAGAGGTCTTCTCGAAAGAGTATCTCATCAACCCAATACGCCGAGGAAGAAACCAAAGTTTGTAAATTTCGTTAAAAGTATGGATCACCGAATTCAAATGGGAGACATAGAGCGTGCCTGGGATTTACTCTCTGCTAAACTGGATCTTCTTAAAACCGTTCCTCGAGTATCTACTACGAGTGAAGCATCTGCTAGTAATGGTGATGTGGAGAGTAAAGAGGACGTTACTCCAATGGAGGTAGATCAGGATGTTGAATCCCCTAAGAAAAAGAAGAATAAAAAAAATAAAGAAAATGAAGTCACGAGTAATGGCCATGAAGAATCTAACGGAGATATAGCCGATAAAACTATTGAGGATAATGTTGAAGAATTAGCACTTACTAAAAAGGAACGAAAAGAAAAGAAAAAAAAGGAAAAATACGAAGCCCAGTTGAAAGCAGTTGCTCAAGAAAGTAGTCATATGGGAGAAGATGACGTGGAATTGAAAAGAAAGGGAAAGAAACGTAAATTTGACGACGCTATTGAAGAACCTATTCAAAAATCCAACGGCATTAATAAAGAGATATCTGAAAATGTTGAAAATATTGATGGGGCATCTAAGAAAAAGAAAAATAAGGATGGCGTTAGTGAATTTGATTGGACCAACACCATCATAACCGTGGTGGAATCAAAAAAGAAGGACATTGCGTTGAAAAAATTGCAAAAGAGAGTTTTAACTGAATATTGTGTTGTTAACGGTGTATCTGAAATCACTGAGAGAATAACAAAAAAATTCAACAAGAGTTTATACAAGATACAAAACTTGAAAATAGAAAATGATAAAGTAAGGTTAGTTACAGAAGATGAGTAGTTATTTATTATGAAATAATCTTTTGATTTTTCGTTCTTTCAAGAGTCCTATTAGACGGGACCTAAAAGTAATTTCATCAAAAGGCATGTAATGCAAGATACTGTTAGCGCCTGTTTTTATTGCGTGAAAATATTGTCCAGGATGTATAACTTTGTTTTAAAAACAATTAAAGTATTGTTAACTCCATTTTTACAGCAGTAAAAAAAGTGTTTTCGCAGACTGTATGAAAAATCTAGAATTTTTTTTTTATAACTTGTGATTTTACATTGAAATATGTTTATGCTGATGCATAGTATATGTTTTTTTAATAAAATATTTTTTAAATTTTACTTTGTATATTTATTTATGACAAGGAAGGATCTAGGTCAGCCATACTCAACCTTTCTCAAGTTACGCTGACTGCAACATTATACAGATATGGGGAAAAATATATACATAGGGAAAAACACGGTTGAAACCAGCTGATTTTGAAACCAGTTTGATTCAAGATTAGGACACCGCCACTTGATAAATCCACAATTATTCTTTTTTTATTTTAACTAAAAGAGGATGATAATAATACTTAACGCTTATCAGAATACTAACCAATACCAGCTCAAACATTAACAATAGCGTATTTCCCTATGTGAATATTTTTTTTGTTATATCTGTATACTGTATTATACCTAAAAAAAATATAATAACAAAAGAAAAAAAAACCACATTTATTCAAGTGTTACATAAAAAATGATTTGTTTACTATTTTAGACAAATCAGATTTATAATTGCTACATGTTATCCTCGATGTCTTTCTCAATACAAGCTCTGCTGGACGGTCTATAAGGCGTTGCATGGAATGGCACCAGCTTATATATCTGAACTCTGCATCAACGAGAACCTGAATGCTAGACAGTCTACATTGCGATCAGCTAAGTCTTCTACGATCGGTAGATTGACTGTGCCAAAACGCTGTCCAAGCACAAACTTTGGCGACCGAGCCTTCGCGGTAGCCGGCCCTTCAGCCTGGAACAGTCTTCCAGCAGACCTTAAGTGCATTGAGAATCAATCAGAGTTTAGATCGAGACTCAAAACGCACCTTTTCAAATTATCATTTCCTGACAGGAAGGGCTGACCGATTTCGTCGGGTGCAGCCCTCATACTAAATATGTTTATATATATTTTTTATCATTATTATTATTATTATCTAGTTGATAAAACGGAGCATCTTCTACAGCGCCCTTGAGATGAGCAATTCATCAAAATGGCGCTTTATAAATTATCCAATTTATTATTATTATTATATTATTGAGATGAGAATGGGTAAGTCAAATCCTGTATATGGTTTTTACATATTTCAATGATTTTCACAGATAAGTTGATGCAAACAATTTGAGCAGCAAGAGGGCAAATTTGTTCGTCTGTATTTGAAGATATTCGAAATATAAAATGCCAGTTTTTTTTAAATCACGTTGGTGAAAATAAATGGGTTTCGGGTTGCCGCATGGCAGGGTGCAGGTTGAGTATGGCTGATGTGGGTCATAATGATTTAATCATGTCAGATTGAAACACTGGCTAAAATGTTATAGAGGTGAGATATAAAAATCTATACCAATAATTAACTTAAAAAAATGCTTCCCTAGAACGAACTACCCATTGAAAACTCATTTTCAGATGTGCAATGAATACACAGCACCATTAAGTTTGGAGTTTTAGCATGGTAAGAGAAAGGTTAAAAAAAAAGCCTTGGATTATACAGAAACTTATTTTAATAAATATCACAATTTTGTAAATATAAACCGCCTGACAGGCGGTTTCTAGCAATGCGCTAAATGGCAGTAGCCTTTCACATTGCGTTAAAAAGATCTTCTGCTTAATGCTTAAAAATACAATCTTCATAGATGGCGTTAGTGTGTAGATTGAAATAAACTACCATGTAAAGAGTGGTCTTACAGATTAACATATATACAACTTCCAAAAATTTCTCAGACATGTTGGTCATAAGAGAGAAAAAAAATGTGAAATGGGGAATGTTGTATTATATAAAGCGTGCGCTTGACCCAACCAATGACAGGTCATAAGTCCTGTGAACACCTCGATTAACCATATTCTGTTTCCAATTTGCATCTTCGTCTCTATTGAGATACAATTGATTTGTAAATTTAATATACTAATAATACTTTGATAAGTGAGAGTAACATACATTAAATTAAAGTTACCTAAAAAAAAAACATGTTGGTGACAGGTAAATTAATTCAAAGGCACTGTTCTCAGATTTTGATAACGGTAGACGCTCTCTTAACCGACCTTGACGGGACCGACCCGGGGCCGGATAACCGTAGTGAAAAACACATTTAAAAAAACACTTTCGCAAGGAAGAAAAAAAACACAATTTTTTCAAAACACTGAGAAAACAGAACTTTTATTCTGTATTAGAAACTCGCACATTAAAAATTAACATTTCACAAACTGTAAATATGTACGGGAAAAAGCCACACATCACTCCAATTTTTATTTATTAGGCCGGTTAAAGTGGTGGGACGGTTAAAGCGGCGCCGGTTAAGAGAGCGTCTACTGTATCTAAAATTGATATTGAAAATCATTGCTAGAAGTAAATTTAAACAAGAGCTAAAAACCTATGTACGCCAGAAGATCGAAGTACAATTTTTAAATAATAAAACTACTAAAGAATTGCACGTTTTCTATATTTTAAATTTAAATGAGATATTCTTAACAGAAATTATTCCGAAAAACGTGACCATAATCAATTATTACGTACAATGAAAATCAATTATTACATCGCTAAAAATTTCATGGGAATTTCGTTTTTTATATTTCTAGAAAATAACCCAACAGTTCCTATTCTGGGGGTAGAAAATCTACGCATAGCTTCTCTCACTTCGTTCACGGTGATGGGTGTAATACCTTCTTGTCCTGATTTTACATACAAAGAATTTCCTAAGCTCGCGGGGTTACAGAAATTTCCCCCTTCGAGTCTCGCAAATGGATCGTTCATGGCGGCTTTGCCATCTTGTCTAACAATAAAAGATAAATCCACAATTTGTGCTACAGTTTCGTAAGCCAGATAAGACAATAGATCGAATGATTGAAAGGCAATATTAATGTCATTCAAAGGGCACAACCATTGTTTAAGTTTGTTATAGCTAAATTTGCACTGTGAGAAACCAAATGACACACACCTTGCTTTGTGATATGCCTCGTATTTCTCTACACTTAGTCCTTGTGATATATTATTGGCTCGAACATTTCGCTGGTGTTTAATAATATCATGATTTAAGCATTTAGATAGTTCACCCGTATCATCCAAAAATTCAACTATTTCGCTAAATGTTTTCTTCTTCTTTTTTATATTAGATTCACTGTCTTCTTCAAGAAAAACATTGGGTATTAGTTCCCCGAGAAGTTTACTTTTGTTCTTCGTGATATATTTTGATTTCATAAATTGGAGCATACGTTGTAGTTTTATTTTATTATTTCTCATAAGGAAAATTATGTCTTCTGGGTAAACGCACTTGTGACCTCTGCGTTCTGCGTTTTTAAGAGCTTCGTTTAATATTCCTCGCATCTGTTGGAGAACAATGGACTCAACAAGAGCTACGGTTCGGGGAGAGGGGAACGGACTATCACCGAAACCATGCATCATGTGAGTTATTTCTTTTTGATAAGTTCCACTCTCCGGTGATGCTTGTTCAGTTGGAAAAGTTGTATTATCCATATTGGAGGGCTATGGTGGGCGTTTAATATTTGTATATTTTTTTTTTTATAAACAAATTTCCAATGAATGTATTGAATTATTTAAAAAGCACGAAGACTAAATAATTCCTGTAACTTGGAATTTCGATTTGACGTTACATTACCAGAGACAATACATAAACATGACATTAAAATCAGATTATTTTTTATCGAAACTTTGCTCTTCATTAAAAAAATCTGTATTGCACCAAAACCTTCTTAAACTCCTTTAGTTTAAGAACCAATGTTCAATATCTTATTTCTAACATAGACAATTTATGCAAAAAATATTGACCGCGTGCGTAAATTTGACAACATTACAAATTTCGTCTATGAAAACTTCGTTTTTCGTTCGTGGGCGGTCGGCGTTGTTTGGATTTATTTAATAAAAATTAATAAAAGTACCATTCAATAATGGCTTCGCAAGGTGGACTAGGTCCTTTTATAATGGATTTTTACAACGATCCTTTTAAATGGTATGTTAAATCACCTTATAAGATTACGATATCAATGGTGTTCTTTGACCTTACTATTTAATCACACCATTCGAGATTATTTCAAAAGAAACTACGCAAAAAGTAGACCGTTACTCTATACATTGTCTTATTTATTGTTTCAGGTCGCTAGTAAAAAGCTTTGGATTTTTCGTTGTCGGGATAGCGATAGCAAGTGAATGTACCGGCTTGGAGCTGATGCCCAATGTACCTCAATAATTTAACAAAATATATTTGTGAAAAATAATTTTTACACAATCTGAACTCTTATATTTAATGTAGAACTTTATTTATGTTATAATTATCACCAGAGAATAGAAATGAAAATGTTTGGAAAATATCTGTGCTTCTTTTTGTTCTTAACACTATTTTACTTCACGGAATGTGCCAGCACTGTTCAGTCGGAGAAGAGACCCAATGTTGTGCTGATAATCACAGATGACCAGGATTCAGTGTTGGGTGGAACTGTAAGCATTTTCCCTAATTAATATGAGTGAGTGAAGCGAACCCCTCAAAAATGTTAACCATAAATTAATGGTGCTGAAAGGCTCATCTTGATCCTGCAATCACATGTTTTGAAAATAGAATATGAAATAATCGTTTTTTAATTTTTGAAATACTTATTTTTTATTTATAAAAAATACATGCAGCAAATATGCCTGGACAGATATAAGATTAATTGTGATGACTACCCTTGGCGTGTCATTTTTTGATATGTTTTAAAAATATAACTATATGTTTTTCCATAATATTTTGGATAATTCAAATGGTTTTATTGAACATATTATTAATTCATTTTGTATTTGGGAGTTTATTTGTTAATAGCTAAAACAGTAACAGTTTTCACAAGACATGTCTACCTATGTATTTAAGTAACTATTCCTAATGTAGTCATCATATACTTGTATCGTGATTTACTCCACATTCATACAGCATGCCACGAGTGCATGTCAATTGTCTGATTTCTGACATGATTGAAATAGAATTAGACAATGTAACTCTTTCTTTTTTAGTTAAAACATGTGTTATAAGTATGACGACATATAAAAAAATGCAAGGATGAACTTATAGTTCACGCATGTATATAGCACTATGTAAGTATTTTCCTTTCATGTAAATTTTTCTCTTTCAGACTCCCATGAAAAAAACCCAAGATTTAATTGCTAAAAAAGGTGCAACATTTAAAAACTCTGTAAGTATTAAAGCATAGATATATGACAGTTGATAAATTAAGAGACGTAGAATATTAATAGCTGAAGTTACAGTAACACGATGACTGCCAACTACGAGGTAACTCATAGTGTATGTTATCGCCTAGGATTCCAACTGTAAGTTATCTGTACAGTTGCAAGGAAATTTGTAGTTAGATAGATTAAATTAAATAGGCTTTTTACACGGGAAACCTGGAGTACCATAGCAGTCAATATTTTAAGATTTATGTGAGTTGCGAAAATTAAAATTATTACTTTGTCTTATAGCATTGACAAATTGTATTAGTGGTGTCAAAACAATTAGTCTACAGCATAGCAAAATGTTGATTAATTAAAATTCTATGTTCTAAAAATGATAGATATCTATGATTTTTTTCATACTGTCTACCTTTTTTTTATGTACAGAAGCATGACTTCAAGTACCTACTCGTTTAAATTTTGGGTTTAGTTTTCCAATATTAAAAATTTAAACTTTGTTTTTGAGAGTTCTATGGGTGGGAGTGCTTTTAAAATTATAAAATTTTAAGCAGACGGTTACCATCATCTCTAATTAATAAGAATCCCAATTCTGTTACGACCATCCTGCAGTGGATATAATCTGAATTTAAAATTCAAAGTCAGTAGTAATATAACTGAACTGTGAATAATAATATTTTCGCATTTCCTGCTGCATCTACAGATACATTTTTGTTTTTAGATATGTTCTTTGGTTGTAATTTTTCATATTTTTTTATTATATTGTACTATTTTGAAAATTGTTATAATTTGAATTATTTGGGAAAAAATCAAATGGCAATCATACCAAAATGCTCTTTTTTATCTATATGTTTAAAATGTCTAACCACAAAGTGAGTGCTTCGTATGAAAATGCACTTATTATTATCACCTAATTGATATACGTATTTGCAGTTTTTTTCTTCATATAGAAATATAAATTTAATTAAAAAATTTGTTTGCAGTTTGTCTCAGCGCCAATTTGTTGTCCTAGTCGTTCCTCGATCCTCACCGGACTGTATCCACACAACCACCAGACTATTGGAAACTCTTTAGATAAGGGGTGCAGCAATGCTACTTGGCAACTGACCCATGAGCCTAAAACTTTTGCCGCAATTTTGCAAAGTCATGGTTATAAGTCGTTCTATGCCGGGAAATATTTGAATGAGGTAAAATATTCTAAAATAATGCTAGTTTTTAAATCTTCAGTAAGCAGATAATCCATTGTTTAGGTCGAAACACTATGATACTTCAACATCACAAAATGTTAAAATTTGACACTCTTAATAGATATCATGAATTATTTATATGAATTCGTCTTCACAGCTGTTTCGCCAACCTTTGTTGGCATCATCAGGCGTTATTAACAACTCCAAGTTGTTTGTAACACCCGATGATGACAACATGGGTTGGTGAAACAGCTGTCACGACAAACTCGTATAAATAAATTGTGATACGTAATAATAGTGTTTTAAATTTAAACAAATGTTAATTAAGTTAGTATAAATATCAAACTTTACTTTACATGATTATTTGAACAGTTCTGAAAATGAAACCTTTGGATTAACACTGCTATCTTTCAATGTCAATTATCAACTGTTAAAATTTTATAACTTAATAAAAAAAATCTGTTTTCAATAGTATGGAAATCATAAGTCTGGCGGTCCGGAGCATGTTCCAGTGGGATGGAGTAGATGGAGAGGTCTCCTCGGGAATTCCAGATATTATAATTTCACTTTATCACACGATGGCGTAGCTAAGCATTATTTTAATATGGAATACCTCACTGATGTTGTTGTAAGTAAACATTTAATGGAGTTAAATTCTTATTATTTGGTTTTATGTTCCATATATGTGTTTAAATATGACAATAAATCTTGTACAAAGAGATTTTTTTTCAAAATTAATGACGACCTTCGTGGCCAAGTGGCAAGTGCTATGATTGTCACATTGAAGGTCCCGGGTTCAATTCCCGGCGATGGCAGTGTGATTGTTACACTGTCTTTGGTCTGGTGTAGAATTCACCTGACAATAAAATGACTATAGATTAGCTACTTATCATTATGTCGAGAGAACCTAGCTA